>CM053584.1:257007298-257069515 GCA_028627135.1 Pseudochirops cupreus
GGCCTCACACACTTAACACTTAGTAGCCGTGTGACCTTGGGCAAGTCACTTAACTCTAATTGTCCAGCCTTCCCCCCTCCAAAAAAAACAAAAAAACAAAAAACAAAACAGAAATACACAACTCCTATTCTGTTTCAGTCTTCTCCATCATGATGCATGATCTTCAAAACAGAAAAGGTAAATAAAACCAGCACCATTAAGATGGATGAGGCAGAAGGAGAGGGAGAGAACGTGGAACTGAGTATAAAATAAAATTGAATTTTAAGAAAAGATTTAATTGAAGGTCAGGTTAGTTATAGAGATAGTAAAGAGAACATTAGCTCAAATGTGCAAATGAATTTGTGACCTTATTAGTAGATGTCACTTCTAATGATGCAGGAAACAACCCACAGACAACTGCCTATCCTGGACAACTACTGTCCACATCTTCCCATAAATTCATCATGGGGGTGAGGGATGAGGGGATGGAACAAACCCACATGGCTAGGGATCTTCTTTGTTTTCTCTCAATAGCATGAGGATGCCAGTGAAGCAAATGGGCAATCTACTGGTAGTTATCCCTCACTCTTGCCACATTATTAAGAATTAATTTAAATCTCAGACCAAGTGAATTTCATACCAAGGTACAGAAAGAACTTTCAGATGTCGTTAATCTTTGAGGAACCCTAGCATCTGAGAAAGATGCCGGAATGTGGGAAATGAGTAAATATTATCCTGATTTTCAAAAATGTCAGGTAAGGTAGATTCCAGAAATTAAAGATCAGTCCATTTAGCATGGATCCCTAGCAAAATTCTATAATTGATTATTAAACAGATGATCAGTGAATAGTCAGGAAAAGAAAGGGATTATTGGGAGCCAATATGGGTTAGCATATTTTTATAGCATTATGGGTAGATCAAGGAATCCCATAGGAATTTTTACTTCATTGATTTGGCAAGACATTTGACACAGTCATCCTTGTGGACAAGGGGAAGAATGGGCTCAGGAATTATAAAGCAAGATGAATTCACCGATCAAGAATTCAGCCAGCTAGTTCATTATATTCTCTCCAGGGATGATGGAGTTAATATATGAAAAAAAAAGTTTTATTCAATCTTTACAATGTAGAGCAAAGCAATCATCTATCTATACTAGCTGTGCCCCAAACTTCTTACCTTGAATTTGGCCCCAGTTTTCTATTGCTTTTGTAACACCAAAGACTTTGCCACTTCCAATATTATCCTACTCTGCGCTCATGTTTGTGAAAGAAATTTTATTAGAACAAAACAGAAAAATACTTAACTATGCAAATGAGGCAACCAGATTATTTTGAAAGTATTCTTCCTTATTAGGAATCATTTGTTGTTATTCTTACCATGGTTAGAATTTAAAATGACCACAACTACATAAAAGTCCTGTTGAGTTTTTGTGGCAAGGATGGCTTTTTTGAATGAAATTTATGTTACTGTCCTATTTAAAGTATTATAATTTCTAAAAGGAAATTATATTGGAGATTTTTCTAGTGGGATTATAGACTTTGACCTAAATTTTGTTTACTCATGCTGCTCTACGATCTCTGTTTTCATTAAACTGTGTCATCATCCTGTGTGCAGCAGCTTTTGATGATTTCCAACTCAGCTTGCCTTAGAACTACATTTCCCAGAATCCCTCTGGCTGATTTCTGGCACAAGGGTTTAACTTGAGTTCATAAACCTACCTCTAGGCGGGACATCCTGCTTTATTCCTTTAGCCAATGGTTGCAGAGCATGCAGTGGCCTAATTTACACTCAATGGAGATTCCAAGAATCTCCAGAAGCAGGGCACACAAACCTGCAGGCTCATCTTTTCCAGCACCACAAGGATTGTAACCCTGCAAAGTCACTTAGCAACCCTCAGTAATAAATCTAGCTCCAGGAGCAACAAGAAGAGACTCCTTTCCCTCAGTCCATCACATCAGATCATATGAAAAATTCACTTGGCATGCCAAAAAATCAGTGCATGGCATGTCCAGCAGCACATAATCAGAAACAAATACCATTCAAACCTGGATTTAATTTTTCCTAGAACTCAGAGCCCAATAACCAGCTCAAAGTGGCATTTGTTTTCTTATGGTTTTTTGGGCAGTTGAGCCAATAGGTCACCCCATACATGACATAAAACAGCCTACTACAGGAAGACATTGAAGGTTTTTTTCTATAAGGTCCAGTCAATATTTGGCAACATCCTATGAAGAAGAGTTTATCCCTATACTCAGTAATAGTGATGAAACTCATTGGATCATCACTGATGACATTCACTTGGACTATTGTGGTGATCTATTTGGCTATCTTGATCTCAGTCTGACTCTTGATAAGGCTAAGTATAAGGAAAGTATGGTCATTGTAGATCCAGGTAAGAAACCAGGAACCCTAGCTCTTTGTCTTTCTCACTGGTATCAACATCTCATTGGCTGTCATTTCAAGTTCCTATATTGCCTAGAGGATTTGGGGTATCATATCATGTTTTCTCTTCTGTTTCTAGAAATGCTTTGGATTACTCTTTACCAGAGGATCACTGGTTATCAGACTAGAACTCTCCAGAAAATACAGTGACTTCTGAGTTTTCTGACCACGATTATATAACAGACATGGTCCATGAGGTTTCTCATTCCAGCCTGCCACCTATACTGCTGGGTGGGCCAGAAATCTGGGTTCTCAGATCAGTGGTAGCTAACATTCTGCTAAAGGAGTTTGTCTAACTATATACTTTCCTTGGGAGGACACTAGTGGTCTTCATGAGGGAGTAAAAATAGAAGAGAGCTTTCTGGTTCTGGGTTACCAGGCTCTTAAGATGATTATTTTATAGGACAGGTGTCTTAAACCAGTTGTGGGAGGCCAGGGTATAAAGCTGAAACTCTAGGAAGTATACAGCTTGAACCCTTTCACAGGGATAACTAATGGAAGAGTATCTCCCAATCTCACTAAGGCAAACTGAGTGGACCATCATGCCCTCTGGGCTTAGTAATGGCCTGGCCAGTTTACAGTTTCATTAATTTCATTTTCCCAAACCTCGTGGATTGGGGTTCAGTTGAAGGTATATTTGGACAATATTTTAATATATTCTCGAATCCTTTAACCTCGTATGTCCCTTTGTAGTAGAAACCTACCTCACAGAGTGATTGAGGACAACACTTTGCAAACTTTACAATGTTGTATAAATGTCAGCTATTACAATTGTTTCTCCCCAATGCATCAATTAAGAGTTCTCTTCTCTTAGCTTGATTTGAAATATACTCTGTGACGTCCACAGCAAATTTACACCTACTACCCTGATGGAGTCATTTGACCAGTGGTACCATTTGGTGACCAAAAAATACGTATTACATTTCCCTGAAATGCTGAATTAAGGACTTTGGAGTTTATTTTAGCAGGAAATAGAGAGCTATGGAAGGTTCTTGAGCAGTATAATTATATGATCACACTTGTGTTTAAGGAATATTAATCTGATGGAAATTTGATAGAAAGGAAGAGAGTCAGACTGAGGTCAGGATAGCCAAATAGGAGATCACCACAATAGTCCAAGTGAATGACAATGAAGGACTATACTAAAATGGTGTCAATAGGAATAGAAAGGGGAAGATTATTTCAACATATATTGTGGAGATTGGATTTTAGGGAAGAGAGTGACAGGACACACTCTTTTCAAACTATGAAACATCGGAAAAGCAAAGGAGAGTATTGCCAGAGGAGAGTTTAGAAACATAACCTCCCTCCTCCCTTTGAAAAGGTAGGGCACATGAGTGTGGAAGGCACAGGTGAGATGTTGGCGGACTTTTTTTCTCTTTCTTTTTAGATCTTTGTTACAGAATCACTGACTCACAGAACATGAGAGCTGAGGAGAGTTTCACCAGCCTTCTCACACAAGCCATAACAGAAAGGACTCCCTGCAGTAACACACCCATCAAGGGGCCGTCCAGTTTCTTCTTGCAGACCTTCGTGGAGTGGGAAGCCATAACCTCTTGAAGCAGCCCATTCCACTTTCGTAGAGCATTTGGGCTGGTTTGGTTTTTGTTGTTTGTTTTGTTTCATGAGTTTACTCCTTGCTCACTTGTCTTATTTACCCCTCTAAAACGGATCTATTTAAATTGTTTTGTTTCTTTCAGTAATTTACATTTTTTTGGTAGTCTATTTGTTTTAGGCTCTATAATCATTAGCATATACCTGCCCATTCTATTCCCTCTGTAACAGGGGACTGGAAATAGAGGTTTTAGTCCTGGAAGTGTGGGCAAAGGACCCATACTGATGCTTGGTGGCTTGTTTCTGGACGTGCTTGATAATGTGGAATGGAAGGGCCTGGCTCTTCACTTCAAAGCAGGCATTCTCTATTTCCCATTGGCTTTTCATGATGACAGTCTTTGACAGACTTCTGAGCAAGGAGTGATTATGCATAAAAAAAGCATTAAGTGGTGAAATTGAGCCCTGGTTGTCAAGCTAGGCAAGAATTGACGTGGGCCTCCTGGTGGGGTAGGAATCTCTGGCTCTCCCTCCCCAAGCACAGTGTGGGCTGAAATATATAGTGACTATGTTGGTTCTTTCCCTGTTGTGTTTGTTTTTCCTGTTGTTAGAAGAAGGAAGATTGGTAGCATAACAGGGACTTTGTGAGCTTCAAAAGGTTGAAAGAGCTAAGATGGCTTGCCAGAAACTGTAGCTACTACATTCCTAAGGGGCAACCTGCTTGACAAAGCCCAGCAGTAGATAGACCTGGAAGCCAAAATGCCTTGTCCTGCAAGCAAGGAGACAAGTTATCCAACAGCAATATTGTTCTTGTAAATGAATTTGGTGGGAAAATGATTTGTAGCAAATGCTTTAAGTTTGAGGCTAATCTTCAAAGGGACTGAAGTTTTGAGGTATATTCCCCCTACTCCACACCCACCGCAGTTCGTGGAAGTGTGTTTGTAACTTCTGTTTGAGCTCTGTCTTCTGGGTAGATATCCCTTTTGTAAAATTTAATTGATTATCATTGGCTTTTCAATATTGAAGAGATCTGAATTGGTTAAATTAGTAGTAGTATACTAATCAGTATGATCAATGAAATTGGGAAGATATTAAGTAGTGATTGATGTTGGGGTGGGGATACTAGAATGGAGACTCAAGCTAAAAGCATTAGAAGAGGGCTTCTACTCTATCCCCAGAAGTCTAGGGAGAGAATGTAGACATTGACATTCTGAGCACTTAACCTGCAATTCCATGGTCAGGTTGAGAGAATAGGCCCAGAGTCTACATGGACCACATCTGGTATCCTTCATTTTTTTTCTATTTATTATGTATTTTTCCTTTTTCACTTAGAATTTTGTTGATGTACATCTTTTGCTCTTGCAACGCACAAAGAACTTCTTTCTCCTCCTGTGCATGCATCAGCCTTTATCCTTTCCTTTTCAACATGATGGGGAAAAGGCCACCCAAATCTTATCAATGTAAACTTTCAATATTATTAGCATTAAATGAAAAAGGCTATTTTTCATAGAGACTGAAATAAAGAGAGATGGTAGATGGCAGGAGAAAACATTTCCAAGAATTCTAGTTTGTACTTGTATCCAGATTATTCAACTGAGTATAAATAACTTTGCAGTAAACTAGTCTTAGGTAATTTCTGTCTTCACTGACAATGATCCATTTGACCAAAAGGCCATACTGACTCTGAGACTCAACACTCTAAATTGGTATCCTACCGTTATTCTGTAAACAGTATATATGTGCATTTTTCTGCAGCTCAAAAAGAGGGATCCATGATACTTTATGAAATTTCTTCTGTTGTTGAACTGAACAACTCCTATAGTTTCACATATATTTTAGGAATGGGGCAGTATCTTAAGTTCTTGTAATAGAGTCTTGCACATTCTGAGACACTGAAAGGGTAGCTGTTGATTAATTTTTGCAGTTTTTCTTTATTGAGGGTATCAATCTAGAAAGCATTTATTATTAAATGTCCACTATGTTTCAGGCATTGTGCTAGGCACTTTGGATACAAAGAAAATAATTTCCAAAAAGGTAATATTCATTCTGCTGGAGAAGCATGTTAAGCATATAAACCAACTCTAAATATATATCTTATAAATACAAAATAATTTTGGGAAGCCATGGTCAGTCCTGTGCTTTAAGAATACCATTTGGCAGCTCTATCAAGAATAATTGGAGTGCGGGAGACCCTTAAGCCAGGAAGACCAAGTAGGAGGTTATTACAATAATCCTAGCAAATAGAACCTAAACTAGGCTAGTAGCCTTGTCCCTGGAGAAAAGCCAGACAGATGGGAGGTAGAATTGACAAGACTTAACAACTGATTGGATGGGAGGGATGAGGGAGAACACAGACTTGAAAATCCTTCCTTCCTTCCTCCCTCCCTTCTTTTTCTCAAATGATCCTCTTGTTCTTTGTATAAGAATTAAGGCTTCTGGGACATGCAAAACTGAATAGTGCAGTGGATAAGAGAGCAGAACCTAGTTTCAGTAAGATCTGAGTTCAAATTCTCGGCCTCAGATATTTACTAGCTGTGTGTGACCTTGGGCAAGTTACTCAACTGGTTTGCCTCAGTTTTCTGATCTGTAAAATGGGGATAACAATGGCATCTACCTCCCTGGCTTAGTGTAAGGATCAAATGAGATAATAATTGTAAAGAGCTTATCACAGTGCCTGGCATATATTATAAATATATATTTATATTACATATAAACATATAAAAGCTATTATTATTGTTGCTGTTGTTCTTTTTTATATAAAACCTAAAATTTTTTTGACATGCAAAGCTATATGGTGCAGTGGATAGAAAGCTGGGCCTGAAGTCTGGAAGACCCCTATTCAAAATCTGACTCAGACATTTACTAGCTGTGTGACCCTGGACAAGTTCACTTAACATGTTTGCCTGTTTCTGGGTCTGTAAAATGGGGATAATAATAGCACCTACATCTTTGGGTTTTCCTGAGGATCAAATGAGGTAGAAATTGTGAAGCACCTGGCACATAGTTAACACAATATGAGTGCTTATTATTATTAATGGTATTACCTTATTTTTTTAAGGTAGCCTGCACAAATTCCACCCCCTCATAATTATCCAAAGCGGAAAAAAAATGTTTTTCATTCTTGAACGTTTGTTTTTGTATAAGATCACCAAAAAGAAATTAAAAGAAAAAAAGCTTTAAGGATGACACCTAGATTGCCCACGTGGGTGACTTAGGAGGCGGGTGGTCTTTTCAACAGAAATAAAAAAGTTGGGAAACAAGTTAGGGTTTGGTGGGGTGGAGGGAGATAAGTTCTGTTTCGGACATTTTGAGTTTGAAAGCCTACAGCACAGAATTAAAATTCACTTAATTCATAAAGTTTCTTCCCAAAAAATACCCCGACGTTTTAACTGACACACAAAACGCTCAGCTGCGCCTGCCTCCTTCTCAGGGCGGGGTAGGGGCGGGGCGAGCAGGGGCGGGGCCGAGCCATACACACGTGGGATCCGGTCTGCCCTCCCTCCACTCCCTCCCCGCCCCTTCCCTTCCCTCCCCGCTTTCTTCCCCACAAGACTGCGCGCTCCTGTTAGAGCGGAAGTGTTTGTCCCTCGGCGCAGTCCGTCCTGCTCGGCTGCTGTAGAACTGGTCTGACGTGTCATCGATTGTTGTGGTGGGTCGGTCAGAGCCGAACCGGGCCAGACCAGCCCCGCGGCCGCTATGGCGGAGGCGTGGGATGAAATTCGGCGGTTGGCAGCCGACTTCCAGAGGGCGCAGTTCGCAGAGACCACGCAGAGGTGCACATTCTGACCCTGACCCCCATCCCCGCTCTCCTATTAGAGGAAGCTCCCCAAATAGCGTCGCTTAGGACTTCGGCTCGCGGCGTCCTCTGGGCAGCCAGGGTCCCGCCTTCCCCAAGGCCTTGTCCCGGAACCCCGCTGGCCCTCTGGATGGCCCTGCCTCGGACCGTCCTCTAGTCGGTCTGGAAGCCGCTTTTGGGCCCCTCCCTCCTCTTTACTCCCCTATCCCGCCACGTTCAGACCTGTCATTTCACCTGGGAGGGGGGAGGGTCCAGTTGCGTCTTTAACTGTTGTCTCTGCAGGCACACTGTAAAAGTTTCCTTCCAGACATGTGTGTGTGTGTAATGGACAAAATGACACAATAATAAATAGCCATAATAATAATAGTAATAGTTCATGTGCATTGGGGCATTGGGTAGAGTGCATCATCCTGGACTCATCTTCCTGAATTCGTCAGACATTTACTTACCAGCCGTATGACCCTGTGCAAGTAACTTAACCCTGGTTGTTTGCCTCAAGTTTCCTTCATTTGTAAATGAGCTGGAGAAGATGGCAAACCTTTCTAGTATCTTTGCCAAGAAAACCCCAGATGGGGTCATGGAAGGGTCATAGGACTAAAACAACAACAAAAAGTACTTTGTCAAAACAGTCTTATGAATATAATTGTTTTTGCCTTTATTTTAGAATTAAAGAGACCAACTCTTAGAAAGGTTTTAGCATCCAAGCCCAGACCCCAGTCTATGTCTTTTATTTCTTAAGACCATCCCTCTTTTCAACACTTCAACCAAGGTGCTTCAAAGAAGAGCATCATAGGACTGGACACTGGAAGAAATGGCCTTGTGGACGATTTAGTGGGCTCTCTTAACTGTACAGATAAGGAAACTGAGGCCCAGAGAGGTCATTAAGGGGAAAAAGGATGACGTTTGTTCTGCTCGTCTCCAAATAGCAAAAGTAGGAGGAATGCTGGTGGAAATGGCTGAGGCAAATTTAGGTTTGATGTGAAAGGGACACTTAAGTGGACTTTGTTCAGAAGCCCCACAGTGGGGGTCTTCAACCAGAGGTTGGATGACTGCCTGTGAGAATTGTGTAGTGGGTTCTTTTGCCATCTGTTGAAGCCTGTGAGCCTCTTCTCAGAATGATGTTTTAAAAATATATATTTTATTAATGTTAATAACAGATAAACATAGATATCTAAATAACGTAGAATATATTAAAATGTATCAATATTATTATATATGTATATAAAACATTACCAAGGAAATACATTTATTGAAATGTAGTTACCAAAATATTTTTATAACAAAAGTTCAATACCCGTAAGTTAAGAACCTTTGACATAATAGAATCAAATTTTAGAGCTGAGAGGAAACTATCAAGATTTTCTTTTGCTTTTATGGACTCAAAAAAATTGAGTCACAGATAATTAAATAATTTTCTCAAGCTCACCTAGCCAGTTAGTAGTAATATTGCAGGTGGAAAGCCTATAGCTCTAAAATAATCTATTTAGCAATGCTGTAAGTACCCTAGGACTCAAAAATTGCTTAGGTAATGAAAACATGAACAGTAGTATTAGACTGAGTTTTCTACATACTAGGTGAAATAAAACATAACAATATACAATGTATACATTTAATTTAAAGCTTTACTAGCTTAAAATTTACACTATGACTTTGGGGACAACTTGTATTTTCAGATAACCTGAACAGAAACTGCTTTTTTCCTTACAGATATCCAAAATATTTAGAAAAATAAGAATATCTTTTTTTATTCTTGAATTGTTTGATCTTGATTTGATATTCTACTTTGAATGAAGGGAACCAAGGTGAACATCAGGTTATGGAGAGAATTAACTTGAAATGTATGGTAGAATTCACCGGTGCAGATGGATCAAGTAAATGATAAAACATTTAAAGTAGCTTACTTTAAAAAATTAAAAATTTTTAATTAGCTGTTGTTGAGGGTTACTAGCTAAGATACTCAAATTGTAAAATTAGACTAATAGCTATTATCTAGAACACAATTGTTAGTATTTGTTATTATAAGTACGTCTTACGAAAAATAATTTCTATTCAAGAAGTGCTATCAAAGTAATTATTGAGGACAAGTATGCAAATACTAGGATAGAGTAAGGGCCCAATGATGAAAAGCCCAAATGTACTGGAATCCATGAAATGTTAACAGCTTAGAGGAAGGCTTCCCTAGTAGTTTGGGTGTAGAGCCTCTAAAGAAAATTTATGGAAGGTCATGGACAAGAATCCTACAGTATGAGAATACATGGATAGCCTGTGATTTGCATAGGAGGATATAATACCAACACCAATGATTATAGGGCCATCAAAATATCTTTTAAATGGACATCTTTCTCTCTTTTTTCACAGGTTATCAGAGCGGAACTGCATTGAAATTGTAACTAAATTGATTGCTCAGAAGCAGTTAGATGTGGTTCACACACTTGATGGTAAAGAATATATTACTCCTGCACAGATAGCTAGAGAAATGAGGGATGAGCTTCATGTTCGTGGTGGTAAGTGTCCTTAAATTTTACTTTCTTCTCTCTCTTAAAATTATTTCAAAAATAATTATGAAATAGTCATTTAGAGCTTATGATAAATTTTCCTCAATATTATTTGCTAATGTGATAGTTACATGATTTGAAAAAACCTTATTGGTAGAAATAAAAATGTGAAAATAATGAAATTATTTTAAATTATCATTACAGAGGTGCAAAATAACATCTACTTGGTAAATATAGTTGTGTATTTTAAAAGCTAAGTTTTAATTTACTTTGCTTATTTTTCTTAATTCGCTAATTTGTTTTGTAGCTGAAAGTAAGTCATTCAACTTCTGTCACTATCTTCTATCACTACTTATCTTCTATCACTACTATTCAACTATCCTATCACTGTTATTTATAAGACAGAGCTTACCTGTAAGCTACTTGATAATTGTGAGAGAACCAGTGATTTAAGTAATTTTGGAAAAATCAGCTACTAAGCATGTCAAGAACATGATAGTGACTTTTTTTCACCTGTGAATTATATGTCTGCAGATAAAGGAACTAGGAGGTAATATAGTAGAAAGAACATTGAATTTTGGAGTCTAAAGTTCATATCCTGACTTTGTTATGTACTATATGAGTTTGGACAAGTCACAGCCTCACTGAACCTCATTTAACTTTATTTGTGAAACAAGGGGGTTGAAATAGATGAATGATGTCTGATGTTCTTTGCATCTCCAAGCTTTATTTCCTTATAAATTCATTGGCAAAGTATTTTATTCTAAGAATATCACAATATTGGTGCAAAAGAACTTACATTTCAAGGATAAAAATGTTGCCTTTTCCCTTTGCTTTTCATTTTAATTCCAGCCAAACAGTGGTAAAACATTTTAAAAAGAAAATCTTTTCTCAGCTACTCTCTAGCCTTGGACTTAATACTTTTCAAGTGATAATCCTGAGAAATGGCCAAAATATGCCCTTCAGATTTTTATTGCCCTTTTATTATCATTAGTAGTAGTTGTAGTAGTAGTAGTAGTAGTAGTAACCAGGCCTTTCTCTCCTTCCCAAAAAACTGAATTTCCTACTGTCACCCAAGAAGTTAAAATAATATTTAATATAAACACAGCATTAGCCATACATATTATTTGTTGTAATTTCTTGAAATTTCTTCTTGAAGAGAACTAGAGGATTATTTACATTCTGAAAACTGAATTCACTGTTCCCTCCTCTACCTGCTGCTTTTCCTTACTTCTCTGTTTCATTTAAAAGTACTTTCATCCTCTCTTTCCAGTTGCCTGTAGTCAGTCAGTCATTGACTTTTCCCTTTCCCTCATTACTTCTTAGTTTCTAAATTAAATTAGTTACTAAATCCTTTTGTTTCTTCCTGCACAATACAATAATAACAGCTGTCATTTGTGTAGCACTTTAAAGTTTGCAAAGTGCTTTACAAATGTTTTGTTTTATCTTCACAACAACCCTGAGAGGTAGGTGCTTTCATTATCTCCATTTTACAGATGAAGAAACTGAGGTAGAAGGAGGTTAAGTGACTTAAACATTTGTGGCTGGGTTTGAACTCATGTATTCTTTTTTTTTTTTTTTTTTGCTTTTTGCTTTTTGGAGATGAGGAGGCAGGGCAGTTGGGGTTAAGTGACTTTCCCAGGGTTATGTGGCAAGTTTCGTGTTACATGTCTGAGGCTGGATTTGAACTCAGGTCCTCCTGACTCCAGGGCCAGTGCTCTATCCCCTCTGCCACCTAGCCGCCCCAAACTCATGTATTCTTTACTTCAGTTCTATTGCTCTATCTATTACACATCCTGGTTGCTCTCGATATGTTTCATATCCTTCCTTTCCTTTCTACTCCTTCTGCCATTGCTCTAATTTAAGTTCTCATCACTTCTCACCCAGAAAATTACCTTAATCTTAAGTGCTCTCACTTCTTCTCTATCACCAATATTTCCTTTTTGTAGCTGCCAAAATAGTTATTTCTAATGCACAGGCCTGACCATACTATTCCCCTGCTGAAAAACCTTCAGTAGAGCTTCATTGCCTAGTCTCCTGCGAGGTCATAGAGTCGGAAGCCCTGGGGTCAAATTCAAGCTGACACTTCCAAGTTGTGTAGTCACTTCATTTATTTAGCCCTTAGTTTATTTATCTGTAAAATGAGGAAGTTGGCCTAGATCAGTGGTGTCAAACTCAAATAGAAACACGAGTGCTGGCTGCACATTGACTTAGAAAATCACAAATTAACGTTACCTATATTGTATTTTTATTTATTTAGTTTAACATTTCCCAGTTAAACTACAAGTTTGACTCCTGTCGCCTAGATGAGCTCTGAGGTTCATTTGCCTCTAACGTGATTCTGTGAATGCCAAACCAAAACAGTTTTTCCTGATTTTATTGTTTTGTTGGTTCCATGTAACCACTTCTCTTCATATTGGCTGCATTAATATTGTCAGTGCAGAAACTTGAGTTTTATATAATCATAATTATCTGTTTTATAAGGGCAGCTAGGTGGTACAGTGGGTACAGCACCAGGCCTTAAAGTCAAGCAAACCTTAGTTCAAATCTGACTTCAGACACTAGCTGTATGACCATGGGCAATTCACTTAACGCTGTTTGCCTCAATTTCTCTTCTATAAAATGAGCTAGAGAAGGAAATAGCAAACCGCTTTAGTATCTTTGCCAAGAAAACCCTAAGAAGGGATTATGACAAGTTGGACCCTACTGAAACAAGTAAACAACAACAGTTTATTTTATCTTTCATAATTGGCTCTTTCTCTGTTTTGGTTAAGAATGCAACTTCTACCCATACCTTTGAGAGGGAGATAATCTGCTTCTCTTCTAATTTTTTTAATAATATGATCTTAAATATTAAGATCCCTTATCCATTTAGAATATATTGTGGAATATGGTGTATGGTTTCAATCTAAAGACTAATTTCTATCAAAACACTTTCCAGTTTTCCCAGAAACATTTTCTTTTTATCTTTCTGTTTTTTATCAAATAGGAAATTCTTTCCTAGGTCATTTTTTTTCTGCTTTATCAAACATTAGATGATTGCATTCCCTTGTTTCTGATTCTCCCATGTCTATTCTAACCCTTTGATCTACCTATTTCTACTACTAGATGGTTTTGATGACTGTTGCTTTATAGTTTGAGGTTTGAAATGACTATTCCCCCTTCATCCCTGTTTCTTTTCATCATTTACGATGATATTCAAGATCTTTTGTTTTTCCGAATGAATTTTGTTATATTATCAAGTTTTATGAAGTATTTCCTTAATAATTTGTTTGGTGCAGCATTAAACATGTAAATTAATTATAATAGTGAAGAAGAAGTTTGGGGGTGTTGGGACTCCAAGAATGCCAAGGCAGAGTTGCCTGGAATGAATTAACACACTCAAGCTTTCTCTTAATCAAGTGGCAAAACCTATATTGCAACACTTTAGCAAAAGCATGCAAGGGTCCTTATGGAACCTGTGAGAGACTGAGGGTAGTGCTGGGCTTTATATGGAAAAGGGGCATGGGAAAGGAATGCCAGGGATGCCAATTAGGTCATCTAAGGGTCCAGGTATCTTTGGAAGATGTGGATGGGAAAGTTTAGAATGTACCATACATTGATTGAGTTGTCAGAGGCACAGACCTTGGGAATCTGGCTCAAGGGGAAGTCTTTGGGCTAGCCAGGGAGAAAAATCTTTGCCCCTCTGTCTGTTTTGATAAGAGAATGTGCTCTGCAACAAGAGAAAGTTTTCTCACAGAGCAGGGGCCTACTGAGAAATTGGGAGGCTTCCAGATTGGAAGATGGAGCACTCCATCAGTAGTACTGTTGTATTTATTATGTTAGTATGGCGCAGCCATAAGCACTGAGTTTTCTTTTGACTATTTAAGTTGTTCTCTATTTCCTTATGAAGAACTTTGTAATTGCATCTATGCCTGTACTTTGTATGCTTTGGCAGATTGGTCCTCAGGATACTTTTTGCACTTTGAAGTGATTTAGAATGGAATTTTCCTTTCTGTTATTAATTTTTGAATTTTATATATAATAATATAGATATTAGAAATGTAGTTGATTTTTGAGGGTTTATTTCATAGAATGCAACTTTGCTGAAGCTGTTGTCGCAAATAGTATCTTTGCTGATTTTTGAGAATTTCCTGAATATACTATCATATCAGTAAATAGGGATGATTTTATCTCCTCTTTATCTGTCATTAAGCCTTTAGTTTCTTTCCCCTGTTTGATTGCTCTTGCTAGTGTTCCCAGAAGTGTATCAGATAATAGTGGGAATCCTTGTTTGTACTCCTGTATTTTTTGAGAAAAGGTTCTAGTGTATCCTCATTGCATATAATGTCTACTTATAGAATTTATAGCAAAGATGATTGTTGTACTTTGTCAAAAGCTTTTCTGTGTCTGTTGAAATAATCAAGTGATTTTTGGATGTTTTGGCTTAAAATATGATCAATTATGTTAATTGTTTTTCTGGTATAAGCCCTACTTTGTCATAAAGAAAAATTTCTTAGATAAGTCATTGTAGTCAGTTTGTCAGGATTTCATTAAAAATTTTTAATCAGTATTCACTAATGATATTGGCCTATAGTTTTCCATCTGGATTTTGCCCTTTCCTGGTGTCAGTATCAGGATTAAATTTGTCTCATAAAAGGATTTTGGCAGGCCACTTTCTCAGTTTTTGAGAATAATTTATGTATTATTGGTACTAATTTATCACCGCTATCTGCAGAGGTTGTATGAGACGAAAGTGCTATGAAATGAACAGTTGACTTTTCTAAGTGTCTCATTTAAAAGTAACTGCTACTTTACTTTCTTCTAACAATTCTGCATTTTCATTGAGAGAGGGAACTCAAATTGATGATTTAATATATTAGATTAGCATGTGGTCTCTAGTGAGTGCGTAAGATATCTGTGCTTGACCCTGGGATGTTTATGTGATTCAGATAAAGGCAGAGTTGGTATGTGATGTCCATTTCAGTAGTTGAGGGGTCTTAAAAGGCCTTTTACGAAAGTATCAGACCAGCTAATACTTAAAGCACAAAGCCTTTAGTATCAGACCAGCTAATACTTAAAGCACAAAGCCTTTATTAAGTGAATTTCAGTTCAGAATAGCTGACACATGGGAGCAAAGAAACTAGAGTTCAGGATAGAAAATACAAAGGAGTCTCAGTCAGTTTAAGGGAAGGCTGCAATTGGGTCGTAGGTGCCAGAGGGGGATGTTTGGATGCAACCAGCTCTCCTTTTGCTAGAGTTGGACTCGCCTCAAGTACAGTGGTTTTGAGGTTACAGTTAGTGGAAGAAGGAAGCTCAGCACTGAAATAGGCTGCCCTTAGATTTGGCTCACTCAAGTTAGGGAAGGCTTTCACCAATCCTTATAATCAGTGAGTGTAATGCCTGGATTCTTTATCCCCTCTTTATCAAGGCCAGGAATGGTTACAACTGGGACACTTGATGACATAGGCTATGGATATTGGTTTCATAGGGACAAGTTGAGTCTGGCTCAAGTAGATGCACTTTTAATTTATTTCTCCTCTCTAATTTAGGAGGTACTAGGTATTGATTATGCAGAGGAAGGCCTTCCCTCAAACGCTTCAAAAACAGTGAACATTTCTAGCATGTGGAATGAAAGTTCTTAGAACCTTTTTGAAAAAGGAAGATGGAAAGGTATTTCTGGGGTAGAGGTAGCCTGCCATAAGAGAGGCTATCCCTGGAAAACAGGCTTTTGGATTACCAGAATATGTTTATCACCTGTGTGGATTATACAACCCTTTAATGACAGGCTCTGGGTTTAAAAAATCTTGATAAGCTAGAGCATCAGGCCAGATTAAATAAAATGAAATTTAGTGAAGTTAAAAGTCTTATCCTGTGCTTAAAAAAAAACATTTTACAGAAACAAAATGGCAAGTGGTTTGGCTGTGACTTGCCCACAGGTCATGCAGCTAGTAACTGTATGAGACTAGATTTCAATTCAGATCTTCTAACTCCAGGCAGAACACTTTATCCACTGTACCATGTAGGGGAAGACGGGCTAATGGAGCTCTTCAGAGTGTATTGCCTTAGGAGCAGTTGTGAGTTCTCCTTTAGTGGTAGATGTTGGGTTTTTTTGGGGGCTGTTTGTTTTTTTGCAGAGGATATTGTTATATATTATCTTTTTTAAGGTAAGGATTGAATCAAATAGCTTTTGAGGTCCCTTCCAACTGAGATTCTGTGTTTCTTTGATAATTTGATAAGATAATGTGGATACTATGATACTTTGGATAACTTCTTGACTTATTAATACCAAATATCTGGGGAGATTTTGAAAAGTTAGAATGTACTGCTTTCTCAGTGGCCTAATGTATACCATTTGATCTCATGAATTGGTCATGTAGCATAATCGAAGTCTTGAAAATATATTGTTGTTTATCTCCCTGACTTCATTGCAGAGGTGTGGGTCAGTGGGTACAGAATATCTCATAGTGTCAGAAATAATTGTTATGTTAGTTGGTTTTGCTGAACTTTGAGAGTTTTCTCGTCTTCCTTTAAAATCTTTGTTACAAAGGATGGCTTACTTACTGACTATGAAACCAATAGCCATAACCTGTGTCATTAATTGTTACAAAGGATGGGGGGAAGTTACGAGAGAGTAACATAGGGAAATAAGTGTGTTTATAAAAAATAGGATAAATATAAAATAAACTTATATCTGCATGTACATATATATGTGTATATATATATATGATTGTGTACATATATATTTAATTTTGCTTATACCTTGAGTAAGAGGATTTATTGAGATAGTTGGTCAATAGTTAAACATAATTATTAATACTGCCTCTGTGTGAAAATAAGATAGTAATAAAATTACATGTTGGGGAAAAAAATGTTTCCTATTTTACTACCAGTTTTTTTCTAGTATTTTAGAACATGGATTTTAAAGTGACATTTAAACTGTGCTTTTTTTAAAGGTCGAGTAAACATTGTTGACCTACAGCAGGTAACTTTAAAATTTCTAAAGTATTTGATCTTGACAGTTAATTGTTTTTGTTATTGTAGATAATGTAGGTGCTATTATCTTAATTTTTTTAAAGTGGTCTTTGATACCAAGGAACAGATAATTTTTTCATAATATATTTAAGTAAACAGCTGTGCAGATTGTATTTAATAATTATATTTAAGTTGACTAGTGCATGCAAATTTAGTCTCACTTTCCCATAAATTTTATATAATTGTTTCTGCAAAGTTAAGATTTCATTTCTGCCTGCATGAAAGTTGGACAAATAAAGCATAACTGTAGATATGAAATCTGTTTTGAAGCATTTTGAAAATGATTGAACGTTCATGGTATAAAATTCTTTGTACTTGAGGAAAAAGTATGATTAAACACTATCTTAAACTTATATCTTTTTAAAGTAAGTCAGTGTTTTTTGTAAATCATTTGTTTATAAAAATTTCACACCATTTCTTTCTGGTGATATTACCATTTCTGTTTAACATGGGGAAATTGGCATGAGGCACAGAAGAGTTTTGTAACTTACACAGTCATAAAATGAGTGACAGGCCTGGGATAAGAGCTTAGATTTTTTTAAAAAAAATCCCGACAGTGCTTTTTCAGCTAGATCACAAAATATGAATTGAGTATTTTGTATCATTTTGAAAAATTAAATTGTATTCATTAATAGAAGAAATATGGCCAAAACAGGAAAGAAAAATAAATATTTGAGAGATCAAGTCATTCATCAGATTCAGTCAATTCCAAATTATTTTAGTCTGGTTCTCATGTTATCTTTAAATGATACTAGCAAAGTAAGCTGGAAGCCATAGTGAAAGGAGGTTATAATAGCCAGGGTGTACTACCATATATGCAGAGACCATTGATTTTCAGTTTGATTTGGTGTTCATTTGGACAGTACTCTTCTTTTTTTTTAGAAATAAAAGTGTTGTAGTCTTTTTTTTTTCCTAGCAGTTAGAATGTATAAAATAATGTGATAAATTTGCAATTCACCTTTAGGCTTTAAAGAAATATTATTTCAAATTAGATATGTGAGGTTAAAACAAAATAAAATCTAAATATGTAAGTCTATATATACTATATTTTAACATACATTTTAGAACCTAAATAATAATGGAATGTCTGTATGTTTTCCAGGTAATTAATGTGGATCTGACTCATATTGAAAACAGAATTAGTGACATTATTAAGTCAGAGAAAAATGTTCAAGTAGTGTTAGGACAACTGATAGATGAGTAAGTACAGCATTTCTGAGCAGTGCATTGTTTTTATGATAGAATTTCTACTAAAATTTGATATGATTATGTGTGGTTACTTTGATATTTGGTACCTAACACTGTTCTTGTGATACTATCTACTGTGAGCTTTTTTTCTGTTCATTCTGTTATTTAATTATCATTTTGGTGACATGAAATATCACCTCTGGTATTGCTATCTCTGTGACCTTGGGCAAGTCACTAAACCTTTGTGGTCTTCATTTTCCTCATCTGTAAAATGAAAAGGTTGGACTAGATTACTTCTGAGCTGCCTTCCAGTTTTGAATCTATGATCGTAATTTGCATTTAGATTAGAATATGTAACTTAGTATTTGATTTGAGTATCTTATTTAAAAAGATGATTTTAAAATGTTGATAATTCCCTACATATTGTATTTCAAAAGTTAGATATATAATGGTATGAAGTGCTGTGCTTATCTACTGTGAAAGTTTATAGACCATGAATTTTCTTTGACTACTGTTAATTGAAGAAATGGAAAACATGGTTTTCTTCAGTAGTCTATCCTATATGATCCCACTTGTCATGCAGTTTTCCCCTACTTTGGGAGAAATAGGAGTTACTTACTAATGAAAAAATATTATATCACTTTTCCCATCTGCCTGCCCTCACCAAAAAATAAAATAGCCTAAGATTTGTTTTAATATCTTTATGGTTAGAAAAATAGTAATAAGAAAAATGGTACTACTTTTTTTTAGATTATTGGTAGAAATGTGTGCTTTCCAAAATAGCTTTGATTTATATTGTGAGGTTCAGGAAATGTATGTGTCCTTTTTTGTCAATAATACTTTTACCTGAAAACATAATCAAGTACAAAAAGCACTTTGATCATTCATTTTTATTAATTTTATATCAGGAACTATTTGGATCACTTAGCTGAAGAAGTAAATGACAAACTACAGGAAACAGGACAAGTGCCCATATCAGAACTTTGTAAAACCTATGATCTTCCAGGAAACTTTTTGACACAGGTAATTTCCTTATTAATATAAATTGTTTTTCTTTTTAAAAAATATTTTTATATCTTTTGTCTTTCACAGTTTTCTCCCCTTTCCCCATTGAACCCTCTCTTGTGACAATGAAAACAATTAAGCAAAATCATGAGATTCAGATACCTTGTCAGACAATACCGTATTTTGTCCTTGTAACTTCCCACCTCTCTACTCTCAGGTAGGAGGTATGTTTTGTTATTTCTTCTTATCAACTTCATTGCTTTTTTTCCCATTATTACACTTCAACTTCCTCTTATTGATCTTTTTGTCTAAATTATTCTATTCATTGTGCATATTGTTGTCTTGGTCTTCATTTCATCCTTCATCATTTCACACAGGTCTTTCCATGTATCTTTGATTTCCTCATATTTGTCACTTCCTTTGGTAGAGTAATTCATTTACCATAAATTCAAATGCCACGTGTTTTTTTTTCAGCCATTTCCCAGTTAATAGGTATCATAAATTGTCTTTTCACATGTAAGTCACTAATTGGGGGCAAGGAGACTTTCTTAAAATTTAATTTTCAATATTTTGGTGGTAATATAAGTAGAATAAAACATAAGGAAACTTTGAAATTTAATGACAGAGACTGATGCATTACAGTGAAGTGAGTGCAGTTAATTTAATGCTTTTAATCACTTAGCATAATTTCATTAAAACACATCAAATTAGCATTTGTATTCCAATATTTGTGGTATTTCAAATATTTTCCAGTATAGGCTATAATTTTATTTTGAACTGGTTCTGTATCAGCCAACTCTCAGCTTAATAACTGAAAGAATAAGAACTTTTACATACCTTATTCTTTGAGTATTTTTTTTGGTATTTCCAACAAATACAATAATAAAAATATATTTTGAATGACAAGTAGTACACAGGAGGCATTTCACTAAAGAAAAGAGGGCATTGTATCTTTGTCTTCAGATGTGTTGTGTATATTTTTGGTGTGTCTAGTTGAAGAAAGTCCAACATAAAAAACTCTAGTCTGAAAATCAGATGTGGATATTTTAGTATAATTCTTATCGTAGTCCTGCCCAAGATCACTAAGCTACCCAGTCTTTTAATCATTGGTCTCCTTCAGCTTTCTCATTTGTGATATTTCTGGTTCTCGTTACAAATAACAAATAAAATGGATTTTAGTATGTCTGTGTGTATTACTATAAACTACACTTGCATTTACTATAATTTTAAATCTTGTTTATATTTAGGCACTGTCCCAGCGTCTGGGTAAAATTATCAACGGGCAAATAGACCTTGACTACAGGGGAGTGATTTTTACTGAGGCATTTGTGGCTCGACATAAGGCACGCATACGTGGTCTCTTTAGTGCTATTACCCGGTAAGAATTACATGATAAGAAGTACATATATATATATACATACATACATACATATATATATATATATATATATATATATATATATATATATACACACACACATATATATGTTCTTATGTGGATTAGATGTAGTCCCTCACATTTTAAACCAACTGAGCTTTCTTTTTAGTCGTAGGAATTCAGAATCCTTTTTGTTTATTTTGACCAGCTCCAGTTTCATGCTGTGGAGGTAATATAAAGTGGCATTTCCTGAGGCCAAATGTTCCAGGCCCTGATACCTTAAAATTCTTTTTTCTAAAAGATTACTTCCAAAATTTAGTCATCTTATATCTAAGTACATAACTCACTGCCCATATGGCAGGAATTATTATAGTGAGTCAGTCCCTGTATAGTCCTATAAAAATAAAATTGTGTTATGTTATGATTTATTTCTGTTTTGGCAGAATCATTTTAAAGGTTTTTAGTTACTATTTTTTAATAATAACTATTCTTTGGCAGCTTGTTTTACTCACCTTCCTCCACCCCCCACCGCCTAGTTCTCCAAATGTTTCTATTTGGCATTTCACTTAGTCAAGAAATATTTATTAAGCATATGCCAGATACAAGGTACCATACTAGGTGCTATGAAGGGTATTATCTTCATCACTATTGACCAAAATGACTTAGTGACCCGTTCTAGCCTTCAGTTTCTGTAGTTGACAGCTTTGTCTAGACAAGTTGAGAGATACATTCTAATCCCTATGGCCATTGCGAATACATATATAGCTGCCGTATAAGCAGCATCAATGGAACCATCTCCAAAGAGTTTGGCTTCCAGGTCAATTCAGTACACCCTAGTGATAACATCTAGTTGCAGATATTCTGCCATCTTTCTCATGAGGGATTTTTAGATTTCTGACTCAGGTAGCCAGAAATTCAGGATGTCCTGAAAGTCTACACCAAGTCTTTTGAGGTGTCATATAAGGAATGATTAATAAGTATAGTTACTTAACAAGCATATATTACAGGCTTACTATGTGACAAGGACTGTGCTAAGTTCTCTGCATACAAAAAAAAAGCGAAAATAGTCCTTGACCTTAAGGAGCTTACATTCTGATGGAGAAGACTAGTTGTAAATAAGCACAAACAAGATATGTACAGAGTAGACTGAAAGTTTGCTGAGAAAAGGGAAAGCATTAGCACCTGGGGAAGACCAGGAAAGGCCTTCTGCAAAAGGTGAGATTTAAGCTGAGTCTTGAAAGAAGTTCAGGAAAATAAGAAGTTGAGAAGAGGAGGCAAAGTATTCCAGTGAGCATATGGGATGGTCAGTGGAATGGCAGAGAAATGAGAAATGAGTGTCCTGTTCTGGCACTACAGAATTGGTCATTGTAACTTGATTGTAGAATGTGCGAAGGAGAGTCAAGCATAATAATATAAGAAAGGTAGAGGTCCTTTTATGAAGAGCTTTAAATTCCAAACAGAGGAATTTATATTTGATCCTGGAAATAAGAGGGAGCTGCTTTAGCTCTTTTAGCAGAGAATTGACATGATCAGATGAGTGGAGTGGAGAGGGACTTGAGTCAGAGTGACCAGTTAAAAGACCCATTGCTATAGGCCAGGTGATAATCTGAATTAGAATTGTACCTGTGGGAGTGGAAAAAGGAGAGTTAGGAGTGTAGAAATGACATCTGGGTTGATGTAGAAACCATCTGGGATGGCCTAATTAGGGGTGCCCTATCCTTTTGCCTTCTTCCTCCCTCAGCCTGGGCAGTCCTGCAACCCACCCAGAATGGAGGAGCCATGACAGTGCTTCTACAGGAGCATTCTATCCTAGACTTTCGCTCTAGCTCAGACTTCTTGATTCCTTTTGAGGACTGAATGAGATGGAAATTAACCCCATTCCTTCTGATGAGATAGAGTAGTAGTGTCAAACTCAAATAGAAATAAGTCACCACTAAACTGTACATAGGACTGGAATATGTACATGGGACTGGAATGCAACCTGTGAGATGCATATTGACTTAGGTAGCCACATATTAACATCGTCTGTGTTTTATTGTATTTTTATTTATTTTGTTAAATATTTCGGAATTGCATTTTAATCTGGTACAGACCACACTTGGGAGTGTTGTGGGCTACATATGGCCTGTGGACAGTATGTTTTGACATCTATGAGAAAGAGAATACAAAGCCTTAACATTTGTCCACTATTGCACCATTTAAGAATTCTGGGCCTCTGTCTGCTCTGTACCTGAACTTTGTTTTATGTATTGTATTCTCCATTTCATACAGTGCTTAGGATAATAACACTTATAAATGCTTTTTTATTCTTTGTTCATCCATTCTGGGGATGAGTGAGGAAAAGAGTCCAGGGTAATAGCTGGGAGGATGGCGGTGTCCTTGGCAGTAAAAGGGAAGTTTGTAAGAACAGAAAGTTTGGAGACTAAGTTATGAGTTCTGTATTGAATATGTCAAATTCAGGGTACCTTGGTATATATTGTTCAAGAAGTTCGAAAAAGGCAATTGGTGATTCATGACTATTGCTCATGAGAGAGGCTAGGGCTGGATATATAGGTCTGGGAATCATCTGTATAGAGATAGCAGTTGAATCCATGAGATAATAGAGTGAAAAGAGAAGAGGCCTCAGGACCAAGGCTATATGAGAAGCTAAAAATATATTTCATTGTTAAAATAGTTTAGTATCTAACATTTTCCCAGAAAAAGTCAGACATCATGCAGAGCAATGATTGATCTTTTTTTTCTGTGTGTCTTGATAGGTAATTCTGACGACGTATGCCAATGCAGGAAAAAATTGAGTGTTTTCCACATTTTCATTTTTACTAGAAAATTTATTGAAATTTCTTTGTGCTTATCTACTTTAAAATACATTGATTTATTTTGTACTATGCTTATCGGTGGAGTTTGTTTTTCTTTCTTTATAGGCCTACCCCAGTAATTTCTTTGATTTCCCGCTATGGATTTCAGGAGCAATTGCTTTATTGTAAGTTTGGTTCAAATTGTGCTTCATTTGTTAAATAGTTACTCTGTAGATTTGTTGAGTGTTATGATTAAAAATTTAATATTGTCTTTCTTGATTTATTTATAAAGCTTATTTTAGCCAAAAATTATTGCTTACTAAAGAAAAAAGTTTTTAAAGTACATTTTTTCCCAGCACTAAAGTTATTTCTGAAGGTTCACAAATGAAATTATATTCTTAGAACTCAAAGTATGTTAAAAAGTCTGAAAACTTAAATCTTAGTTTAATCTGTATTTTACTTTAGTGCTTAGGAGTTTTATTGTTAAGCTTTTCGTGATACTATACATTTCACATTGTTTTGGATTTTACTTACTTCCACTTCTCATTATTAATAGAAACACAGTCTTCTCTGTAAATTTGGGAATTAGAATATCTTTTTGCCCAGTTTATTAAACGCGTGCTTATTAAATTTACTACAGAAGAAGGAATTCCTTGCAGAGAAGATTTATTTTCATTAATTTTATTTTTGTAATGTTGGCATTTTATTTTAGCTAGTATTTGACTTTTATCTCTTTCACAACAACTTAAAATGTGAAAAAATATGAAGTCAACTGCAACCTCACTAAGAACAGGAGTCTCAACCACAATATGGTATACTTTATAGTTAACTACTAGTATGGTAGTTAAGGACTAGTAAGGTCCTAGTAATGATAACTCTGGTCACGTTAATCTGACTCTACTATGTATTTGAGTTTTTACCAATATTCTTGATACAAAAAGTCACCTTAAAGCAGAGAATATTCCAGGTGAATCAAAAATGATAAAGCCTAAGATTGCCAGGAATTTGGACTCTGTATTGTACTGTGAGCTGCTGGATTTCTATTTAGTAACTTATGGTAATTTAAAAAAACTATTGAGCGTTTAAGGGCATGACTGTTTTGCATTTAAGAAAATTATTTTTAAAAATTCAGCTTTAATGTGCTGTAGAGTTTATATAGCAAGACATCTGGAAGTAATGGATAACATTGAATTTAGAATCATCATAGTGTATATAGCGCCCCTTGTAAATTAGTCAAGTTGGCATAAAAATTATACATATTATTATTTGTCATTTTATTTTGAAAAATAGCAATTATAAGAACTACCTAAATGTTTATGACTTAATTGGAAAGAGCTTAAATTTTTTTTCTCGAATTTTGCAAACTTTTTAGCATGTAATAGGCATTCCAGATGACAGAACATTGATCTTTATAACACTAGTGAAGGGAACAGATTTGATATGCAACTACCCACTTTTCAAAAAAAAATTTTATTAGTATGATACTCATTTTGAGAATTTGAGGAAAATTAATGTTTTTAGGTTCAAACAGTGTAAGAAGTAACATTTTTAACTGGTGCATTGATTTCTCAGAATTTCCTTTGCTGGTGGGGAATTTTAAATGGTGCTTTCACTCACCTGATAATACCTTTAAGAAGTGTGGCAAAGTATTATAAACTTATCAGAATTATTTGATTTTTAGTTATCTTATACCCCTATTGATTTTTGTGTACTTTTTTCCCCCAAAGCTGTGCTTGAGGAACTTGTTAATAGTGGACGTTTAAAAGGTGCAGTAGTTGGAGGGAGACAAGATAAAGCTGTATTTGTTCCTGATATATATTCGAGAACACAGAGCAACTGGGTGGATTCCTTTTTCAGGCAAAATGGCTATCTAGGTAACTACTTTTTTTATTTGTAGCTTTTTCTGATCTTCCACTTTTTGATTTCTTTCTAAAACTTGATCATACATTTTAAAAGATCCAGATAGTCACATAGACAAATGAACTGAGCTATTAGATGAGTAGATTTCATTGATTTCTCTCTTAGTGTGAAAATAGTCACAATAAATACACATGCTTATCTTGGTCTTAATCTCATCACTACCATATCAGAAGTTTAAAATGCACAGCATAGTTTTTTTTTTCCTAAATAAACACCTATTTTTTCCTTTCAAGGTAGCATTGGGAAAGTACTCATTTTTTTCTCATTCTTATAGAATTACATTTTTCAGTATAGGTCACTTTCAGTATTCTGGAAAAGTCCCAGAAATTTATTAATGTCTTACTTTTTTTTTTACATTATTTATTACTAAAGAGAGGCTTCAAAATGTTAGCAGTAAAATTAAGATAATGCTTGCTACAAGAGCTGTCTTGTTTTTTAGATAGTGCATGCTTGATTCTAGTCACTGAGATTAATTATCTCATTTGAATTCATCTTACAAGGTTGTGGGGAAGAGCAAATAATACATGTAAAGCACTTTGCACATTTTAAGGGACTACATAAATGTTAGCTGTTGTTAAGATAAAAAGAAGTGAGGTCTATTTATTCTGGTCTTCTTAGCAATCAAATAAAGTTGACTATGTAACAATCAAGCATTTATTACCTGCCTGGTATATCACAGTCAGCTCAGTTTCATTGCTTTCTGGGTAGTTAATCATAATTCTGTACCATATTTTAAAATACATCTTAACTGGAGGTTCTTAACATTTTGGGGGGCCATGGACCTCTTCTGAGAGTAATATTTTTAAATACATAAACTATGACAAAGGGAACCACTTAATATAGTGACCAAAATCTTTTGAAAACAAGATCACAGACCTAGGTTAACAGCCTCTTCCAAAGCGGACAAATTACTCTTTAGCTAGTTTCCTGGACTTTGGGTTATGGAGATTACAGATCGCTTTTCCATCTTTTGTTCCATAACCATGAACTTTGGATTAGAATTGTACTTTTGAGAGGCAGTGTTGTATAGAGGAAGAATGATGGATTTGCAGTCATAGAACATGGTTTTGAGTCTAGTTTTGCTTTTTAGTAGGCATTGACCTCTGTGTAAAATTTAGCTGTTTTAGACCTCAGTTTTCTCATCTGTAAAATAAGAGGATTGACTTAGTTCACATAAGACTCCTTCTAGTTCAGAATCTGTGTGGTCCTATTATTCTAGTACATGGTAGACACTTCATGAAGTGTTTGTTGCATATTATGTTATTTTAACTATGGTTTATTTTTGTATGATAATTTTTTGTTAGTACTAAGTATTATCACAGAAGATTAGACTTCTAAGGTTTTTTTTCAATGTTTTCATTGTATAGTTTTGTTCTACTTCAAGTTACATAGGTATATGTTAGTGACACGTGAACTATTTTGAAAAACTAATTCCTTATATGAACACTAATTTCATTTTAATTGAATTTAATAGGAAATAAAATATGGTTTACTTCTCTGTAGTTCTCATCTTTCTCTTTGAGCTCTGAATTGATAGTGTTAATGATTCATAGCCAGAAAGCTTTAATTGAGTAATACTTAATCTTCATGTTTTAAAAATATCAAGAATTTTTTAAAAATGAAATAAATAAGATACTCTAAGTTGCCTAAAAATGAATGACACATCACTGTGTAATACCCATAAAGAGGACTAATCATTCGTATGGTAACTGATGCACAGAGAGAGAAAGGGGTTAGTTCAGTATCACAGAAACAGTGACTGCTGAGCCAGAATTAGAATTCTGGCTTTCTGAATCTGACTATAATGCTCTTTCCAAACTATTTTTCCTAGTTTATGTGGATCCTCTTATTGGTGTAGATATGCCTTCTGCTCATGGTAGATTGTAACTTTGCATGTTTTCATTCCATCACCCATATTTTTCTAGGAGTCTTCAATAGAGTATTCCTCCCACTTGTTGGAGTTCTTCCTCTGGTTCTTCTAACATTGAGAGTACCTTTAATATTAAGGATTTCGTAGTTGATAAGTTTCCTATTTTCTGGTCCACCTATAGCAAGTCTGAGGTTGATTGATTGCCCATCAAGCTACTGAAAAAGTGTCGGTGTGAGATACTCCATAGAATTAAAGCTTCTTGAGGTGGGGGCAGTTGACCTTTTTGTATTTGCATCAGTGCCTGGCACATAGGTGTTTAAAACTTCTTGTTGAATGAATGACTAAAATACATTGTGCTTATATTACAATAATAGAAAAGAGCATGTTTTAAATGTAGGGAGTAGTAAGAAAAGTATATGTTGCGCTGGAAAATTTGAATGCTTTGAGTATCCAAAGAAGATATAACTCATGCAATTTTTTGTGGTGGGTATCTAGAGTTCGATGCTCTATCCAGACTTGGGATCCCAGACGCCGTGAGCTACATAAAGAAGAGATACAAAGCTGCACAGCTCTTATTTCTGAAAGCCGCTTGTGTTGGTCAAGGAATTGTAGACCAGGTCGAAGCTTCAGCAGAGGAAGCCCTCAGCTCTGGCTCCTGGGTGGATGTTTTGGTATGTTTTCTGTTATTTACGCCCAGTAACAGTCTGTTATTTCTGTTTAATGTTTAGCCATTTTATGTGCTTAAGAATTTAATTCACGTAATCAGGACAACATGCCTGGTAAAGTCATTTACCCTCTCAGTGAACCGGGCACCTCTTTAAAGCTTAAGTCATAAGCGAGGTGCCAGTCTGCATCAGTAGCAAGAGTTGTTGTTCCGGAGGGCTTCTCACGCTGGTGAAATCAGTGATGCGAACAAAAGGGAAAGATCAAGAAGAAAAGAATACTTGTGCAACTGTGAGAGTTTTTTTCTGCTAAGATTACTTGTATTTGCTCTAGGAAGCAGTTTCATCTTCTGTCTTTTAGTTTTTTAAGTTTTAAGGTTGGATAAGTGTTGATTCTTGAGTCTGTCCTGCTTTACTGATTTGAAACCTAGTTTTTTCACTTTTGCCTGTTCTCCCAGTCAGTGTCCCATGCTCTGGCCACTCTGTTCTCTCTTCTCACTCTTTACTCTCTCACTTCTCACTCTTACTCTCCTACCATCTCTCTTCTCTTCAGTTACCAACAAATATTGCTAAAACCATTCCACAGATCTCATTCTTTACCTCTCAGGAGCTGTTGGCTATTCCCTCTTCCTTGATTTTCTATCTTTCTTTGGTTTTCCTGATACGCTATTTTGGCTCTCCTGCTGTTCTGTTGCTTTTCACTCTTCTTGACTGTGTTGTCATTATTTTCATCCTCCAATTTGTTAAGCATAGGTATTCCCCAAAGCTTTTTCCTGGGCCTTCCTTTCTTTCTACACTCTCTTGGTGCACTCAGCTTCCGTGGTTGCAGTAATTATCACTGTATAGATGGTATCTATGTTCATATCTGTATCTACTTGTGTACGTATTCATGCATGCATTTCTCTTTTGAACTCCAGGTAACCTCCTGTTATACATAGCCATATGGATGCCCTATCAGCATCTCAAAAACCTCCTCCTTTGCCTAACTTTCTTTTGCTATTGAAGGTAGCACCGTTATTTCCAATCTCGTAGATTCCCAACCTCAGAATAATCCTCAACTCTTCTCCCCTTCATATTTTACTTATACGTAATTAACTTGATGTGTTTCTCATACATTCCTTTCTTTACACTCATTGTGACACATCTGTAGTTCAGACCCCCATCACTTCTTGCTTGGACTGCTGTAGTAGCTGCCTCATTGTCTGTTCTTTCTCTAATCCATCCTCCACAGAATTGCTGTGGTGCCCATACTCAAAAGCCTTCATTACCTCCCAGGATAAAATATAAATTCATCATTTAAAGCAGTCCACAATCTGGACTTATTTTACATTACTCCTCTTTGCGCAGTTTATTTTCTGGTTTACTTGGTGCCTGGTTGTTCTCCAAACTCATATACCATCTCTATCTTTATGCTTTTGTATTTATTCTGTCTCCCATACTTAGATTGTACTCTCTTCTGAATTCTCTAGCTTCCTTTAACACTTAGTGCTACCTCCAATTCAAAGCCTTCCTTCATTTGTACTCCTCACCCATCTACTTATTAGTACCCTTTCCTTCGTGAAATTACTTGTATTTCCTTATATGTATTATACCGACTGTATCACCATAGGTAGAATTAGGAAACTCTCAGAAGACAGAGGCTTTTTTACGTTTTGTGATTTTTTTCCCTCTATACCTAGTATAGCATTTTGCATATAGTAGGTGCTTAAATGTTTGAACTGGAAATATAACTTTATATATGTAATATTAGTTTTGTTTGTTATTTTAGCCACTGCTGCCCAGTTCTTTATCAGTGGAAGATGCTGGAATGTTGCTTCAGCAGGTGATGAGAACGTTCAACAAACATCCATCAGCCGTGGTCTTTAATGATACTATTGTAGTTAGTGAAAAGTTTATAAATAACTGTACGGAGTTATTCAGTGATTTGATGCACCAGAAAGCTGAAAAGGTATGCCATTTTTTCTGTCGTATACCAAACATTGAAATGTTTTAAACATTTGATTCTGGTTTGTTTGTTTGGGTTTTTTTTGAGAGAGAATTGGCAATGTTGTCAGAGAGATGAATATTAGAGTATTTGCATGATCAGTTTATATTTAAATGCACATTCCCTTCAGTTTATTCCTTTGGGTATATCTCTCAATCTGTTTCTCTTTAAAAATGTCTACCCTCTGCTTCCCATTGTTTGACTGTTTAGAAAATCACTGTCTTCTCAATTGATTCCCTTTAAGGTACAGAAATAAATTTTAAAAATTTAAATGCACAGAAATTATCCCATGTATTTAAAGCAGTTTGGATTTGAAAAGAATTTCCATATGATACATAATTTCTCTGCAGCATATTCTTTGTATTCTATGTACGCATAAATATTTTATGTAGTAAAGTATTATTAATTGAATTTAAGTGTGGGGAAGGCAGTTCTAGATTATTGAGGAGACAGAATTATGAATTAAAAAATTTTTTTTTACATGTCCATGCCTGAAATACTGTAGCTGTGAATAGCTCCTTGAGAGTAGGGACTGTTTCATCTCTTTCCATATCCCCAGTGCTTAGTACTATATGTGGCGCATAGTAGGCACTTCATAAATGCTCGTAGATTGATTAAAATACAATTTTGTTACTATCAAGAACATACTGGGGAAAATGTTGGACTAGGAATAAGGAGAAACCTGGTCTCACATCCTACTGCTGTTCTTCAGCATGTAACTAACTAAAGGCAAGTCACTTAATTTCTTACTTCTTCAGTTTTTTTATCAGTGTTATAGTTAAAGTAACTGAAGTACTGCCTTGCAGAATTTTATGGAACAGATTACACATGTGCACACATATTTTAATAAACTATGCAGAAAGCATTTTAATACATTAGGTACATTTGTTTATTATTGTTGCTAATGTTTCATCTAGTTCTACTTTAACAAATAAGGGTAAGGTTTGTGATTTCATTGCTATAGGGAACTCCCAGATAAGAAAACTCTATTTGCCATTTCAGATTGGCACCCTTTCTACAATTTATATTATTAGAGAGTTTTAAGAAATATTTGTGTTTAATTAGGTTGGATAATGTCTGTTAATAAAAATTTTGGTAGCATTGAATGTAGTAGAGGCCTTAAATTTTTTTTTTCTTAAGAAGAGCAGCCATATTTACATACTTATCCGAGGTACCATAAATGAAGCAGGTTGTTTTATTTTGTTTTCTGTGAATTTAGCATTTCTACCCAGAAGATTGGAACTCCTTCATCTTTTTTTATTGGAGTTATATTAATAGTTCTGTACATTTAACATAACCATTCACTTTTCTAGTAATAAGATTACAAAATAACAGGTATTGATTATACTTACTTGGTGTGTCTTAATATTTCAGACATGTATCCTTAGAAGACCACCAAGGGATGAGAAGCAAACGAATGACATGTATTCCTTGTAGAAAACTTGCCCATCTTACTTTTGTTAATATAAGAGGGAAAATTGTTATGGAACTGGGATTAATTTTTTCTAATATACTTAACAACTGTTAATCACCCAAAAATGGTTCTAAGGAAATTTACAAAAATTAGGTTAAACAGCTTCCAGTTTACTTATTTTTATGGATACAGATACATTAGTGGTGTGGTTATTTGGAGTCAGCCTTCTGGAAACCTCAGGTATGTAGAATAGTGAACAAGTGAAAAAGAGTGCCTCAGGGTAACGAAGCCACGTCTCAAGCACTGGTGAAAAAAGGAAATTCAGAAATTACATCTGATGTAATACAATTGGTTGTTTCACTGCCCAGAAGTAAAGAATTTTCATGTTATCTGATGATGGCAAGAAAAGCCAAGCTGATGGCATGGTATTAGACATTAGAAGCAGCGGTAGGGGTGTCCAGTAGCAAAGAACTCTGAGGAGAAAGTGAGATCACACCTGCAGTCCAGAATAATTCTCTATTTCTCCTCACATTGGAAAATAGATCTGAAATTAACAAATAAGTATGACCTAATTATGTAACAAAAGATCATTTTGTTTTGTAGTATGTAGCAGGCATATAATGATGTAGTGAAAGTAAATTCATTTTTTTCCCTCAGGAAATGAAGAATAATCCTGTTCATTTAATCACTGAAGAAGATTTGAAGCAGTCTCCTATCCTGGAAAGTGTTAGTTCGAGTAAAAAGGATAAAAAAGATGAACGACGACGAAAAGCAACAGGTAGCTTATTAGTACTGACAGCTTAGAGATGTTTTTAATCCAAATAGTTTCATGTTATAAAATCTGCTTGGTAAAAGTTGAATTTTCATATTATGCCCACTAGAAGTTAAACACATTAGAAGATTTATACTTTTTGAGTTTAAATTTTGATCATCATCATTAACCATTTTGGGTACTGATAAATGTTTGACTTGATTTTTCAAATCTCCAGCTTATGCTCTGAAAATACTAGGGACGTGTTAACATGGAAATTAAGGCATTTAGGTTTAGAACTAAGAACTCAGGTTTCTAAGACATGGTTGATAATCAGAGTTTGAATTGGTAAACTTATCCAACAGGATGACTTAAATTTTTAATGCTAATGTATAGGTGCCTTCTATTAATTTTAAAGCACCCCTTACTTGAAAGTCAAGTGTTCCCAATAAGATAGATGGGACCTCTTTTAAAGAATATTTTTGCTTTAGAGTTAGTGGAAATTATCTTTTGTTGGTAATGCTGCTAATTATCATTGAAAAATAACAGATGCGTAAATATTTTCTTAATAGCTAATAGTAAAATATTCAAAACCTTTAGCTATAGTCTCTAGTTAGAACAATCAGGATTTCAGGACATTCACAGCTACAGTATTTAGACACAGATATGTAAAAAAACATTTTAAGTTGTTTGCATACCAGTTTATATTCAGTTTTTGCTATCCAATTTATATTTCTTTTCTTTGTTCTGTCAAACATCACAGTACTTTTAAATCTCTCTTTCTTGCCACTTTGGGGAAATTACACCAAGGATATACTACTCAGTAGTAAAGCATCATAGAGTTCAAAAGTTATGCCTTTCTTCAATTCTATTTTCAAGGGATGAGATTGTTGAACATAATAAATTTGTCCCCTGGTATATCAGTGTAAGATCTATTATATTTCTTTCCAATAATTAAGGAATCTTTTGGGTATTATGCAGTTAAATATGATTCTTTAACATCCCTCAAATTGAAAAAAACTTCAGGCAAGAAAGCCATCATAAATAACAAATTTGTAATTATGTTCTTTTTAGTACTGTGCTTTGGAAGACAAAGTCGTTTTTCATCCTAAAAGGCAAGACAGAGAAAAGTAGTAGCTCCCTAAGTATGTTAAGAATTAATAAAATTCTTAGAACTTTTAAAATAGAGAACTTAGTTTTTATGTAAATTAGTGTATTTTAAAAGACAGACATTGTGATATAAAGATGGCTATATTTTAAACATAATTAGGTAATGGATTCTAGGTAAGTGCTCTAGTTTTTTGTTTTTTAAGGACTTTTTCTAAAAACTTAAAATTAAGCATCATTTCCAGGTAACATTAAATCAAGGCATCAGTTCTTCACTATGTGGCTTTTAATTCCAGTACTCTAAATGCTAAGTGTTTTAGTGAGCTATATTTGCCAAATTTTTGTTTAGGCAGAAAGGTTGATATTGATGCATTTGCTGCCTACCTGAGAAATCTTGTTTCACAAGTCTTTTGTTTTTCGGATTTTCTTGGTTTCACATTTTTATAAAGTTTAGTTTATTTCTGAGATAGGAGCTAAAATCACTTTTTTATAAGAAATGATTTTTTTCTTTTAAATATATCTAACAAAATCTCTCCCTCTGGTTGAGAGGTTATATGTTTATAAATCTTATTAAGCAAATCCCAAGTAGTTTGAAAAAGGCAAAGAAGACAAATAAACAAATAAAACATTAGTTTTGATTCAGTCTGACAAACCTGGGCCATGTAACAATATATTATCAATTTTTCCTCTGTAAGGTACTTTGGATGGATTGTACTAAATAATGTCATTTTCCACCAGAGGGCAGTGGAAGTGTGCGAGGAGGTGGCGGTGGAAATTCCAGAGAGATCAAAATTAAAAAGACCAAGAAGAAAGGAAGAAAAGAGGATGATAGTGATGATGAGACTCAGTCAGCAAACACTGGTTTGTGGCATTTCTATTTTATTAAATATTCTAATCTATGGGTTTTTCTTGAGTATGTACTTAGTCAAGTATTATGAAATTATAAAATTTTAAGATTTGGATTCTTGAAAAACATAAAGAGAAATTCAAATATTTCAGCATTTTTATTGTAGTACTTCAGTCCGTATCTTGTGTGTGACAATTAAATGTGTATTTGGTTTTATGACTGGTTAGCTCTTGGTTTCAAACTCTACAAAAGAACTATTTTGAAATTCAATTTTAAATAAGAATTTTCTGCTTTTGAGTTTAAGTTAATATTAAGTTAATCAAGCTACTGAAACTTGGTGTCACCCTTAATGGAGGAAAACATAAGAGAATTATTATTTTAATCTGGATTTCAACTGAATTCCATGTAAATTTCAAGTGTTATTTCACTGTAGTGGACTTACCAGACTGATGAATCTTACAGAGATACTGGTGACAAACAATAAGGAATACACATAAAGTCATCCCAGCTTTGAATTTGCTGTAGCCTTTTAGTACCAGCTGCTTTTTTCCATAGTAGTTTTGGGTTATTATGTGCTTTTTCTTATTGGAACAGGTAAAAATATTATGATTTCTTGTTTCACCAACAAAAATTTAGAATTATAGTAAATGGTAGGAAACTATGGCATTCATAAAAAATTTGTCCCTCTTCACTAGTTATAACAATATGGAGCCCTTAACTAGATTCATGTTTTAGGAAAAATTGAATTATTAAGGCATAGGAGAATATATCCTAAATTAACCAGTCGATATGCATTAAATGGCCAAGGTACTGAGGATACAAAGCCAAAAATGATATAGACCCTGGCCTCACAGAAGCTTATTTGTACAGGAAATACAACATTTAAAAGATAATCTAAGGGTAGGGGAGACACTAGCAGCTGGGAAGATCAGCAAAAGCTTTATGTAGTAGGTAATGTTAAGCTAATTTTTAGCATAAACCAGGCAAGGTTGTAGTGATGTGACTCAGCCTTCTCTATCCATAGAACTAGGAAAGAAAAGGTTAAATGGCTCCATTTTCAACCTCTTAACACAGTAAAAATTAACCATTACTGACTAGGACCTGGACCTGTGATTTCATTTAATTGTTATAAGGAACTGTGCACAACAAGAAAAATCCCTCTGTCACTATTAAGTGACTAGTCCAGGGACAGATAGGAGTATATGTCAGAGATAGTCGTCTAACTAACACTATGCTATCCTACCTCTCTGTTCTTGAGAACTTTAAAATAGTAATTCATTCAATAAGATCCAGCTTCATGATAAGCATTTATATGAGAGAAAAAGTAGTGGAGCATAAAATTTTAGATAAGACTTTAAAGATTATATATTTCTAGCACCCACATTTTTAGTAAAATGTGAATGGTTTTACATATCAAAATGTGTTGTCATTTCAGTCATTTAAAAGGGGTATTCTAGTAGCTACTATAGAAATGTTAGTTATTATTACAGATTAAAAAGCTTCATTATTGCTATTAGTTCTTAAATTACTCTAATTCTTTGCATTTATTTTTATTTCTAAATATGAATGCCAAAGTAACATAATGGATAAGTGCCTGATTAGACATTAGAATAACTTTAGGTTAAGACCCACCTCTCACACATCGAACTGTGATATGCTAAAGCAGTCACATAACCTTTTAGTGTTTGATTTGGAAGATCACGAAACATAGAAGGTATTAGAATCCTTACACACAAATCCCTTCTCTCTCCAGTAATTCAAAAGACTTAAGAAATTTCATGACCAGACACAATAAATGTATGTTGTACCACTCTCACATCTGGTTAGAGAGAAAACTATAAACATGCTATTCCCTCCACATTGATGACTGTCTTGTCACTAATTTGTAGAGGAAAATTTTAGGAGAGTTAATAATTCAAATGACTTTTAATATCTGTTCCTTTAGTAATTATTAGTAAATCTTTTTGACACAAGAGTTTGTATTGCTGTCTTTGTTCTTGGCAGATACAATGGATTTTCATGTTTTTCTGGGTTATGTTGTTTTTTAAAAAAACTGTTAATGTCTGTCATAGGTAGGAAAAAGCCTGAAATCACATTCATGTCATTGGAGGAAATTGAAGATGTTTTAAAGAAGCACATACAGGATGGCCCTGAAGAATTTGTTACAGAACTTGCTGAACATTTAATAAGGCAAGTATAGAAATATACTTTGGAATCTTAATTTTTAGCCATCAAAATAACGTTCTGATTTGTCCATAGAAATTCACTGATTATTGTTAACGTTAGGAAAAAGAATTTAATCAAAAGTTTGGAAGTTAAGAGCTCAGAATCTAAAATATAAGTCAGTTTTCCAAGTTTTGCTTTTCTACTGAGTGAATGGGTTTCTTTTCTCTTGTATTCTAATACTTTAGTGGATCCACAAGATCACAGAATTTCAGAGATGGCAGGGACCTTTTAGGTCACTTAGGCAATCTCATACCCAAAAAAGAATCATTGCCACATAGGCAACAAGCTGAAATTCAACTTCAGTTTAAAGACTTCTTATGAGGCCTTCCCAAAACAGACCATTCTACTTATGGGTGATTAATTATAAGGACAGTTTTCCTTACCTCCAGCTTACATTTGCCTCTTTGCAACTTCTGCTTATTGCTCCTAGTTGTATCCTTTTGACCCAAACAGAATAAGTCTAATCTTTCCTTCATGTGATAGCTCATATGCTTCACATTCTTGAATTTTAGCCAGGGTAAACATGCTCTTTTTTTTTAGCTGGTCTTTATCTGTCATGTACTCCAAGCCCTTCACCATTCTAATTATTCTCCATCTCATGAAGTTTTTTCTGAATTCTTACACTCAGAACTGAATATACCACTCCAGTTGTAGTCTGGTTAGGGCAAACTACAGTGGGGCTATTACTTCTGTAAGCCATACCTTTCAGTGCAGCCCAAGATCATATTGACTCTTGTTGACTACCATATCAGTCCATCAGTAAACATTTATTGCCTACAGTGTGCTAGGCACTATGCCAAGACACAAAGAAGCAAAAAGACAGTCCATGCCCTCAAGGAATTTACAGAGTAGTGGGGGAACAGCATGTAAGCTATACGAGATAAATAGGAAATAATTAAAAGAAGACAGTGGAATTAAGAAGGGTTGGGAAGGACTTCCTGTAGAAAGTAGGATTTTATTTAGGGCTTGACTCATATTGAACTTGCAGTCCACTAAAACCCCAAGATTTTGTTTAGACAAGTCTAATTGTGCTTCCCCCATCTTATATTTCTGAAGTTACTTTTTTAAATTCAAGTGTAAAATTTCACAATTATCTCTGTTAAATTTCATTTTTATCAGATTCAACATTCTAGCTCATCAGGATCCTGACCTTGTCATCCCCAAATGTTAAGTATCACTTCCAGCTTTGTATTACCTAAAAGTACCTTTTATCCAAGTCATTGATCAAAATGTTAATGAATATAGAGCAAATGACAGATCCCTCAGGCATAACATTGGATACCTGTGTTGACATTAAACCATTAATGATAACTCTCTGACCCTGACCATTCAATCAGTTGGGTTCATTTAATTTTACTAATGCCTAACTTAGAAATGGACATGGTACCCAGTTCTTTGCTAAAGGTTAGTATGAGCTACTTTATCAAACACTGCTAAAATCCAGGTAAACTGTCATAATGTTTACCTGATCCTCCAGTTTTGTAATTCTGTCAGAAGGGCAGTAAGACTAGTCTGTCATCTGAAATCATACCATCTTGTGATCACTGATTCCTTTTCTAAATGTTTTCTTCAATAAATGGAAGCTCGAATTTTGCCGGGAATCAAAGCCAAACTCAGTGCCCTCTCGTCTATTTTTTATTACATATTTTATTTATTTCCTATAAACTATATTTTCCTTCCTTTAAAAAAATCTAAATACCATTTGATCTTTCCCCTACTCTTATGTTGTTCTGTTTGATTCTCTGCAGTCTTTCGGATATCACTGACCCTGAGTGACTTAGCAATGATGCCCGTCATTTCTCAGCCACAGGGTGCAGTTTGGCTGGTGTTCTCTTACTGTCTGCTCATCAACTCTGTTAGCCATTCTCATTCTCTTTTTTCCAATCCAAAAGCTGTTCTTTGTGGCAGGGAAAGCAGAAGCAAAGTAAGAATTGACCAGCTCTGCCTCACTGACATTCTCCCCGAGAAGTGGTTATGTCCTGTCTTTGACCTTCCTCATAAATCAGCTTTTAAAAAAAAACCCTTTTAAAGACAGTTATCCTTACAGGACTACACAGTAGGAGGTTTCCATAGTCATTGCATGGAAAGAATAATACCAGGTAAGACATAGCCCACTCGTGCCCATATGAGTATGTATTGGTTTAGTAGGACAGGGTATAGTTCTGCCAAATCTGAAGAACATCACTCTCAAGGTTGGGACTTTTGATGACCAGGAAGCCCCATATTCATGTCCTCAGGCCATGAAGAAGTTTCACATTAACTGTGTGGCTTAAGTTTTAGTTCCTTGGGCTTAGGGATACTTTTCTTGCTTTTTAGGTGAAAAACTAACTGATAGATACTGATCGTTTCATAATGTTGCTCCCTTCAGACAACTGTTTTTCTTCCTCACCTGAATCATTTCTGCTTGTGAGTTCAGGATTTCATTCATGAGTGTGCTATCCTTCCTGGGCTTCCAGGTATCAGAAAGATACCTGTCCTTTCTCTGAACCTTTTGAAATCTGCTTTTCCCAAATTCAGGGTGCATGTCATAATATTGCCATTTTTATTCTGTATCAGACCCTAGGAGAAATTATTAATTTCCTCTAGGTTTCGATCATTTCCACCCCAGCAACCACTTTCTTCCTGTTAATAAGAATAAGAGCCAGAAAAAAATTTGCCTTTTTTGGTTCTTCCACTTTTCAGAGGACACACTTATTAAAGTAAGTCAGAAATTTTTTTTAGCTTTGATTTTGACAAAGAAACTTTAGCAGCTATCTATATGATTTAAGTCCCCCATGCCTAATATGTCATTTCTCTGTGCCAAATGTTAGTTTCAGGAAACTTAGTTTCCTGAAATGTTCATCTCTCTTCTTTCTGTCCAGGTGGTCTTTACTGTACTTTAATGAAAAAAATCACTTCTGTTCTCCTCTCTATTAATACTTTCCTATGGTTCCAATGCTACTCTCTCTACCCCAAACATATCTTTAAGAAAAAAATTAGAGGAACCTATTCAGTATTCTGTTGATAGCTCTCATTCCACTCAATCTAAATGATACCTGCTAAGTCCAGTTTGCGTCCTTGCATTCAGACCTCTAGTTCTATTTATTTGGACCTAAACTTTGCAATTTTTTCTATAGACATTTGATCTCTTGGGTTTTGTTTTTCCTTTTGTTTTGTTTTTTACCAGCTCCTCTCAACTTGGATTTTTCCCTCCCATAAATTTCTGAGCATCTCAATTGTTACTCTTTTTCCTTCATTCTAGTGTAATGGTTCTCAACCTGTGGGTCGTGACCCCTTTGGGGGTTGAACGACCCTCTCACAGGGGTCATAGGGGTCACCTAAGACCATCAGAAAACATATTTCTGATGGTCTTAGGAACTGAGACACCTCTCCTCTGTCTCCAGGTGGGTCTGCCCACATGCAGATACGCCCATATGCCAGTATTAAAGGGTTGTGACATTAGGAAGGTTGAGAACCACAGTTCTAGTGACTCTGTAGTATCTAGCCTGATAGATATGGGAAATTTTCTCCATTCTTATCAGTTGAATATTTTTTTTACTAGAATTGCAAAATAGGCAAATACATTACTACCAATCTTTGTTAGGTATACATTATTCCTGGCCAAGGAATTATCAATCGTATGTTTTAAGCCATAGTTCAAAAATCTAATTCCCATTCCCTAAGACCATCATATTAGTCTTTTGTTCACTACTTCAAGTCCACTTTTCTGAATAATTTTCATCTAACGGATAGCAATGATTAAAATACCACCTGTGACCCTATGATTTTCAGTTTCTTGCTCAAGACCGCTTTGTTTTCTAGGTTCCTTCTTGCAATATAATTTATGCCAACAAAAATTACTAAATGTGGGCAATGATTAGCCTTTTAGATAAGCCTTGAGAGTTTCTCAGTTATGTCTTGGAATACATGCCCTGAGAAGACAACATAAATTTCTTTTGCTATTTGGTTGAAAATTTCTGCTCCAATTCTTCTAACTTGGGAGTTCTCAACAACCATTACTCTTGTGTTGTTTTTTTCCTCTGACTCTTAATTATTAATTATTATTTAGTTATTAATTATTAATAATGATTTCTTACCAAAAAAAAGCACTTGCAAATCTTCTTTATTATTCCTTGGAGAAGTACCTGCTTTTGCCTTAGGATCCAGCTCCTTCTCCGATTTATTTGAAGGAGGAAAGAACTTCAGTTTAGAAAAAAAATTTTAAGATCCAAGTGGATGATAATCCTTGTTCTCATCCTTCTGTGTGGCATTATTCTACTCCAATCTCCTGACATAGCATTCTCTCTTCTGCTTTATTTAGATCCTTTTTCTACTTAATTTCTTTGAATTTTGAAGTACCTGTGCTAATCTTTTTTTTTAAATGGTTGATGATAACGTGGAAGATAAAGAAGCATTCCTCAAACCCTTTATCTCTAGAAGAGAATTAAGCCTACATTTTGAAAACAGATGATAGGCACATAACTGTGACAAATATAAAACCATACACTTGGTGCTAGTCACTGCAGGTTTCTTCTGCTTTCATCCTGGTTGATATACTCAGTCTTTCTTCTTCATACCTCCTAAGCTCCTTTATCACCTCTTGAGAACCTGTCATCCATGTTTACTTCCTTTCCCATCACTCACTAATCTTTTATTTTGTCACTAATGTTTACTTAAGTTTTCTAGCTTACCTTCCCTCTCATCTCAATGGGGCAGTTAGGCGGCATAGTGGATACAGCGCTGGGCCTAGAGTCGGGAGGAGCTAAGTTCAAATCTGACCTCAGATACTGTGTCCCTGGGCAAGTCACTTAACCCTGTTTGCCTCAGTTTCTGTATCTGTAAAATTAGCTGGAGTAGGAAGTGGCAAACCACTCTAATATCTTTGCCAAGAAAATCCCAAATGGGGTCATGAAGAGTAGGACACAATTGAAATGACTGAACAAAAATCATCTCCCTGAGTTCTGTTTCTAGCCTTTCTCTCCAAGCTTGTTTTTATTTCAGCTTGAATCCTCCTTTAGATTGAGCCCTCTCCCTTGTTTAACTTGTTATTGTAATTGTTTACTCAATTTGAGTACTCCTTTCAGCAATTCAGGTCATAATCCATCCACTCCTGCCTTTCTGTCCTCTGTAAAGCTTACCTATCCATTATAAATTCACCACTTAGTGGTCCTTCCTTGCTTTTTCTTGAAGTTATGTGAATACCACTGGAGCACTTGGGCTGAACTACTTTGAAAGTAATCTATCAGGGTAAAATTCAACTATATTTAATTGTGCTAGATAAACATATTTTTCTTATTCACAGATACCTCAATAGAAGTTATCTGGAAGTGGTACGTTCAGTTTTTATGTCTTCAACTTCTTCTGCATCTGGAGCTAGTAGGAAACGTACCATCAAAGATTTACAAGACGAGGTGTCAAATTTATACAACAATATTAGATTATTTGAAAAAGGGACAAAATTCTTTACAGGTACAGTTAATATTATCTTTGATTTAATTCTCATTATTTCTTTTGAAAGCTATCTTAAGTAAATATCTTATTTTACAGATGATGCACAAACCAACCTTGCCAAGCACTTGCTGAAGACTGTTTGTACAGATATTACTAATCTAATTTTCAACTTCTTAGCTGCTGACTTAATGATGGCAGTAGAAGATCCTACTACCATAACAAGTGAGGTATATTAGTCTTTTTGCTACTCGAAAAGAGACAGTGTATAGGAAATTATTTAGGGGTAGTATATGCTGGTTTGGTTTTTTTTTTATATTAACCAAAGATTACCATCATGCTTCTTCCATCTATTATATTAATAACTATGAATTTGGGGTTATATGCTTTTTATTCCATCTTTAAAACATATCCTAACCTTATGTTGTTTTCCCTCTAGGTAAGAAAAAAGATTTTAGTTAAACTGTCAGAAGAGACTAAAGGTCCTCTCACAAAGCTCCATAATTCTCTGAATGAAAAAGTAAGTGAAGTTTGAAGCTATTAGTCTTCTGGGCTTAGAAGCTTTTGTTGACATTAAATTAGTATGATGATGCTTTATAAATAATTGTTACTATTAGTGAAACTCTACATAACCAAGAACTGAACTATTTTAATATGTTAAAATAGTTTCTGACATTTAGGCAGCTTAAAAGAGACAGAGAGGTACAGTGATAAATTTTAAACATAAGCCTTAGATCAAATGTCTGATTTAAACAAAAGCTAAAAACAGTTCAGGTTTTTTAAAAGAATAATAAATTATGCTTTCTGACTTGCTTTTTTCTTGAACTCTTATTTTTATGTGTTTCTCTTATAATGTACATATAAAATAATGTGTGGTACTGTGTGCCTTTCTTTAGAGCTTAGAAGACTTTCTTTCTTTTCTGGACTCAGCAGCAGATGCTTGTGATATTATGGTGAAAAAGGGAGACAAGAAAAAAGAAAGGTATTAACTGATTCATCTATCTGTGGTTAACATTTCTCTTAACTGTGACTTATGAGGAGAATGATTTGACCTGAGAGAAAGCCTGATTTGCCCTTAATTAACTTGATCATCATAATAGTTAAAGTCTAGTACTCTTATCATACCCATATGCTTTTCATACACTTTATTAAATGCAATAATTTGTAGTCAATAAAACTCAGAAATCTTTCTGTCCTGATCTACAGTTTTCTTTATCTACTTTGTAGGATGAATTTTAGCATCTTAGTCTCTTTATTCATATGAGTCCCATCCCCCTCTTTGGGAAATATTACAGGATTAAGTTGTTTAGTCAACTAAAGGACTAAAAATTAGCACATATTTTAATTGGGGAGAAATAAAAACTTTCAATTTAAATCAAATAGACCTTATTTTGTTGTTGTATAGTCATTTCACTCATGAGTTTTTGTGGCCCCATTCGGGCTCCATCTTGGCAAATGTAGTGGTGTGGTTTGCCATTTACTTGCCTAAGGTCATACAGTTCTGAAGGGTGAAAGATGAAATGACTGGGGAAAACAAAGGTTTAGGAGTGGCTAGGTGGCACAGTGAAGAGAGCACTGGCCCTGGAGTCAGGAGGATCGGAGTTCAAATCCGCCCTCAGACACTTCTCTCACACACAACACTAGTCCTGTGACCTTGGGCAAGTAACTTAACCCCAATTGCCCTACCTTCCCCTCTTCAAAAAGAAAAAAAAAAAAGAAAACAGATTTGATATGAGTATATTGATTTATAAAGCATGCTAGCCAATTTCCTATTAAGATAGGAACAGACTTCCTCAGCTTAGGCCTAGAACCCAAATACAGGGGAAAATAGACTTTTATACCTAGTAAGCACAGTTCATGAAAAGGAAACAATACAACATTTCTAATTGGATGAAAGATTAGGGACTTTCCAAATTAAGAAGGGGAGAGTAAACAGGTACAGTTCCCTGAACTCAGAGTTGGAGTATCCTACTTCCTAAGTACCTGTAAGAACATGGAAACAATAATTGGTTAATCAGTATAGGACAAGTTTTCAGATAAAATGTACATCTCAAATGCTTGAGATGTACAATTTTGAGAAAACTACTTGTATCAGTCTTTGGATCTGACTAATTAAGTATCTGGTCAACAAAGCATAGGTCCTTGGATAAGGGTCTCTAAGCAGCCAAGAGAGGTGGTCCAGCTTTCCCAGCCACTCAAGGCTGGTTCAAACAATGCAGTAAAGTTTTCTCACAGTGTAGAATTGAATAGAAATAGAACTAAGCTAGCTCCAGAATTAAGTCACAAGATAGAATCAGTTCTGACAATTAACAATATGTTGTCCTAGTCCCCTCAAGAGCTAGTAAGTGTCTGAGGCCAAATTTGAGCTCAGATCGTCCTGACCCCAGGTACTTCATACACTATGCCACATAGCTATCCTCAAGCTTTATTTTATATATGATAAAATATGTTAGTATAACTAGTGTTTTTTCCCCTAGGCAAGTGCTGTTCCAGCACAGACAAGCACTAATTGAACAGCTGAAAGTAACTGAAGACCCAGCTCTCATCTTACACCTTACCTCAGTTCTGTTATTTCAATTCTCAACTCATTGTATGCTACATGCACCTGGACGATGTGTGCCACAAATCATTGCTTTTCTTAGCAATAAAATGCCAGAGGTAGGTATTCATTTTACTATATTTGAAATTTTATTCCACAGTTTTCAGATCTGAACTGATTGATTGAATGAATGTCAAATATATATATTATTAACATATCTTTGCCTAGTTCAACATTTCTGAGAATGTCTGTAGTGACTTTACAGGTTTATTTTAAAAACAGAATTTAGCCGCCTTTTTCCTTTTCTGTCAATCACTTTTGTCAACTTTCCTTACTCTTTCCCACTTAGGATCAACATTCTCTTCTGGTCAGATACCAAGGCCTAGTTGTGAAGCAGCTGGTTAATCAGAGTAAGAAAACTGGACAAGGAGATGACCAGTTGATTAACCAAGTAGACAAAGAAGATGCTAATAGTGCTATTCGGAAGGAACTTCAGGAAATTTCCACCTCTATCAAGGACCTTGTCCTCAAATCCAGAAAATCTTCTGTAACAGAGGAGTAATAATTTTAATTTTATTTGAAATTTTTCGTGTAGTCAATTATTTTCTTAAAGAAATGGTTACAAAACACTTCTCAGTTGAGTGTTTCAGCATTGCTTCCTGCAACCACTTCTTTTTTGAGAAGCTGTCTGAAATCTTTCCTACCAGCATACTGTATGTTTTTATCCTAGTCTTCTGGTTATGAGATGTCCCTGTTTTTGAAATGTGTTATCCAAAGAAAATTTCTCTTTTAACATTATAACCAGCAGTTATGATTTGCAAGTTTATCATTGTCTTTTCAAATTCTAACTGAATAAGCCCTTTTCTTTTGTCTTTTCTTCCTTGCAAAGTCATAATGCTAGATTACAAGTGACATTTGCAGTTTCCAGCCATTGTAAGTAGTATATCAAAACTTAAAATGTGTTAATTTTATGATATTTTGTTGTTTTGGTTTTTGTGTGTGTGGTGGGGGGCAGGTTTAAGCTTTTTGGTGTCAGCAATGAGTATTTCCTAGTATTATCATTATTTGGTTAATTAACTGAGAGTGTCTCAGATCCAAAATCCAAAAATACTCTGCTAGATTTTGATTGCATTTTTTTAAGCCAGTGTATTTGTTTCTGACAATTGCAGGATCTTATGTCTCTCCCATGAATGAAAACTTGAATGTATGCAGGAATAGTAAAGGTGCCCTTGGTACTGCTTGCTGTGCTCTGCCCTCAAAGTCAAGCTGCTGCCCTCAGAGTGGAACAAGAAGCACAGTCAGTGTTGGTAGATTCTGGTCACCAGCCCAGCCCCCCTTGTTCCCATAGTAGTCTTGGTGTCATTTAAACTATTACTGTAACAAATCAATACAAGTTTTAAAAAAAAATCAGTGCAGTTTGTAGCCACAAATTTCATTTTAAATAGTTGGAAGAAGTGTAACTTTTCTTACATTAGAGCTCACTTTGTAGTCTAATGGTTGTGTCAGTCATTCAAATAGCCTCACAATTTGCTGAGCAGCTCTGTCATGGTAGAAAATTGGGAGGGGTCACTGTTTATATGTATTTTCTCAAGGGAATTTAATCATTTTGACTATTTTATGGAATTTAATGGTAAAACTCAATCACAAACCACAGATACTTTAATGTTTTCTGATCAGCCTGATTTCATCTATTATACAATGTTATGAAAACAATGACTTGGCTTTCTTTTTACTCAATCTTAGCTCAGTTATTTTTGAGGTAAAAAGTAGTTGGTAGAGTTACTGACAGCCTACAGATTTACAATCTATTGCTACATTGAATAGAAACTATATTATAAGGGATATTTTCATATGGCTGATAGAAAAATACCAGCTCCTCTGTGCTTACAAACATCTCATTGATATTTTGGTTTACTCAGTTTCAAAATTCTTCAGTTTTAAGTTGTATAGTGATCACAAAAAATAATCTTGTCAATAAGCACATAAGTGCATCGTGAGTATCAAGTAATGCAATTGTTGTCACTGACAAAGTAAAAGAGCTAGAAGCAAAAGGTAAGAATAATATTTTTATTGCCTAAACTTTCTTCGTGTTCAAACTGTGGTCTCAACTTGCATCAGAATAGTTCTGATTTTCCCCCGAATAAATAAAAATGTCATTTTTATTACGTTGAACTGGTTTTTGTAAATAAAATCTGACATTATGTATGCAGATATAATTATTTTAATAAAACTGAAAGGATTCAATGTCTAATTTGTCTCCTGCTGTGAACTAGGAATTTATGTATGGCCTTTCAGTTTTTAAATTGTAATTTCTGTTGGTTCTGCTTATTTTACTTTTTAGTATTTGAATTATTTTACTTAGGATTGAGTCAGAATGATTATGAGTTTATTAGTTATAAATAATACATTAGAGTTTTAAAATTACATTTGAATTCTGGAAATGATTAAATCATTTTTAAAGAGTTTAACAGGAAACTAATACTGTCAATGGCAGCCATTTTATAAACCCTTTTATAAGTCATAATAGTTCTTTTCAGCCTAGCAGACCATATCCAGATAACTCAGACCCAGCGTGTATTCCAAATGGTTGTGAATTTGGAATTCACAACTGCTACCTTTTAATGTCATAGTTTAACAGAGAAAAAAGTCTATAAAATGTCTGTTGTGCTTTTTTCTTCATTTGATTTTGACTTTTTAAAAATTTAATTTGATAGGGGTGACTAGGTGGCTCAGTGAATAGAGCACCAGCCCTGGAGTCAGGAGGACCTCAGTTCATATCTGGCCTGAGACACTTAACTAACACACACACACACACACACCCACACACACACAAAACCTAGACATGTGATCTTGGGCAAGTCACTTAACCCCAATTGCCCTACCTTCCCCCTTCCAAAAAGCAAAAAAAAAAATTAATTTGATGTTAAAACTTAAAACTTATGTAAGTAAACAACATAATGTAGAATTCATCTTTTTCTTATAAGTTTGAATCAATTCCTTATAGAGTTAGGAAATGAGACTCTCAGATAAACTTGCAAAGATATTCCCCCCTTTTGTGTAAAACCTTTTTAAATTTTATTTGAGCTTTTTAAATTCTTTGATTATGAACTTTTATCCTAGCCAGAGATCTAATACATAATTTTTCCCCATGTTTTGTACACAGTGCCAGATCTCAAAATATACTACACAGTATTAGTATATTAAACAACTTGGTACACCACTTACAGATTCTTTTGGGATAAAGACTCACTACTTGACAAAAAAACGACTAAGAAAATTAGAAGTTCAAAAGAAATTAGATCACTATTATTAGTTTTGCTTTGTTACAAGAGACTTTTCATGATGGAGTAGTCTATAAATGTTTTTAACGTAAAAACAAAACATGCATAAAACTTAGAAAAAAGCACATATAGAACTACCCAAAAGCAGTTAGTAATGAAACACTTAACTAAACAAAGCAACTGAATTTTTTTCCCCATAAACTGAGTACTGTTTAGATAACTCACATTGATTCTGTCAGTTACTCTAAAATATAGATTAGTCAAAGCATTGACCTTAGTGGGGCAGCTGGAACCAGGCAAGTCAAACTACCACCTACCTTAATCTGTCTTCCCTTTGCCCTTATTAAGATAGCATATAACTCTGAGGACAAGAGCCTTGGGAAATATAGTGTACCCCAAGCCATTATTGGGGCAAAGCAACCTACTTTCTTCATCCTCAGCAATACTGCTGATCAACTTCTGCCAACAGGTAGATGAGCATAAGAGCCCTTGGAGTGGCAGCACCCTCCAGGCTCCTGGTCCTGCTTCAGGCCTACCCATCATCAGTGAGAAAGCACCTCCTGTGTAGAGGGAGGCAAGCCAACCTAACTAAAGCAATAGGACATGCTGAGGAAGGAGCATATGCCAGACAAGTTGAACCACTACCATCATCTCATTGTAGACCCATGTTTAGACAGTCTAGCACCTGTTATCATCCCTATAAGCAACACCTGGTTAGATTTACTCAGGCCCCCTTTTCCTTTCCTCTTTTCACTGCGGTGGTGACCCTGGCTCTGGGAATTTGCCATAAGTGCAAAAGATAGCCAGTGCAGCCCCAGCACCTCAGGAACTGGAACCTGCCAAGGGGCTCAACCTTATAGCACCAGCTTTGGAGCAGCAGGGCTCCAAATTCCCCAAAGAACTAAGGAATGAAAGAAGTAAGACAAGACATTGTGTGTATGGGGAGCTGTGCAGCAGTTCACTAAGCCTGAGGAAGCACAGCATCCAGCTGGAGCTCCTTCTGGCCACCCAAAATCATTTGGGGCAGAGACCTAGGTTGGAGAACCATAAATTGCCCAGCATGGAAGAAGGCTGAGATTCTTTGAGATTCATACCAAGAAAACCACAAAGAGGAATAAAGTAAGCAATAGGGGAAAATAAGGAAAAAAGACTAAAGTTACCAAAGATTTCAAGAATAAGACCTTAAACATAAGCAGAGAAGTTAAGAGGGAAAACTAACAGTAAAGGAAATATGACCTCCAGATCTAGTAAATGAATTCAGGCATCTAGTGAATACTACAAAACAAAGGGAGAAGATCCAACTTTTAATAAGACTGAGGACTCTGGAATTTGAAGAGTATATGGAATCACAGTAAGCTATTCCTCACTGGTTCAAAAGAGAAATGAGAAATATGAGAGCAGAACTGAAATACTAGAATTTGCAATGGCAAGTCTTACAACAGAAACAAAAAAGAGAACAGTAGCTTAGGAATGCAAATACACAGAAGTCAAAGACAATCTAGAAAAGAAGCCAAAAAATTAGTAACATTAAGAGAAAATATTCTCGCAATGCAAGCCAAATACGGTGTTTTCAAAGACAGGATGAGTAGAGACAATCTCAGGATCCCTGAAGAACATGACAGGACAAAAAAAAAACCTTAACACCACAATGCAGGAATTAATAGAAGAAAAATACCACCCAGCTTAGAAAATGAAATACCTATTTAAAGAATTCATAGTTTGCCTGCAGGGGGAAAAAATGGGCTTCAAACCCCAAGAAACATAGTGGTTAAATTTGACAGTTCAATTCAGAAACAAGTTCTCCAAGCAATCAGGAGAAAGGACTTCAAATACAAAGGAAAGGAAATTTCGGATAATAAAAGACTATTCTTTAGTCACCAGAAAAATGAAGAAGGGATGGATAATGTGTTCCAAAGAGAAATGGAACTCAGGATGCAGCCCATGGTGATCTAGACTGAAAATCTGAGCTTAACAACATAGGGGGAAAGATGGATATTCAATAATAAAGAAGCATTTGAAACATTTTTTAGAAAGAAAACCAAAAATAGACTGTTTGCTTCTTGAACACCACACACAATAGAACTACAGGAGTGAATAATGACAGTAGTTAAGGACAGAAACAACCAGAATGACGGCAGAGACATTGCTAAGAGATTCCTTTCTCAAAGCACCCAAGGAAATATGAGTGAAGGCAGAAGTCATTTGGAGGTAACAGCAAAGAGGGAGTAGTGGCATCATAGACAAAACCTGGTGACACCTTAACTACAAGTGAATTGTATATTTTGTGGGACTGCATTACAACATGAGAGGGTACATGAAAGGGGAAGAGGAACAGGACTAGTTGAAGAGGAAGAGAGGAAGGGAAAAATCACCTGAGAGGGAAAAACGGAGAATAATCTAGATAACAGAAGGAGAGGAGAAGGAATTATCAAATTATTAGGAGATAACCTATTTTCAGACATCCTATTTTCCAGAACTAAGGCCCAGCAAGCAAGCTGTGCCCTGACTTGGCATAACAACAATCCTTTTTGCTCACCCTCTGGCAAAATCACATAATTATTGTTTTGACCAGCACCAAGTGTTTCTCTCAGCTCAGATAAGCACTTGCTATATCCATATTCCTATCATGAATCTCCGTTAATCAAACTTGCCTCATTTTTGCTCTTACCCCTCGTTTTCAGGCTTACAACTCACTTGTGCAGCCATTGGCATAAGTATTGAGGTTTAGCCACACTAGAGCAGGTTCCCCCACTGGAAGGGGGTGTGTGTGGAGAGCCTTGGCACACATTTCTAATTTGCCTCCTTGCTTGCAAACCATTTCCCTTACTTTGAAATTAAACTGCTGTTTGAATCTTGACCCTCCTGTCTGACTCTGGCCATCCACAGGTGAAAAGCCAGTTTGGTCTTATTGACATTAATTGGTGTCAGGAGTGGGAGCTTTGCGCGCGCACACACACACGCACATAATTTGTTTAATGGTAGTATATCTCTAGGGTAGGGAAGAGGGAAAAGGAAAAAAGTTACATGTTACATGATAACATATTTAAAAGGAAGAGCCAGTAGTGCATAATAGATTGGCAGTTTCATGTGCAATCTTTTTTTCTATTCTATTTGTTATGGAAATGCTTGTTTAATTTCTTAAGTTTAGAATTTTTAAAATGTACTGGGGAGTTATTTAACAAAATAAAAATTAGTAAAATATTTAAAAATCCAGATTACTCTAAAAAATAGAGAAAACATCTCTATCAAACCCTTTTCTGAGAAAAATATAATTCCAGTATTTAAATTAGGGGAAGATAAAACACGGGGGGGGAAAAAAACCTATAGGCCAATATCATTAATGAATACCAACTCAAAAGCTTTAAATATAATACTAACCAATAAACTATAGCAATTTATCTAAGAAATCATTATAATAAAATGGAGTTTATACTAGGTGTATAAGGATAGTTCAACATTAGGAAAACAATCAATATAATCATTTAAAAAAGCAAAACATCCAAAACCATATGGTCATCTCAATAGATGCAGAAAACTCCTTGGACAAAGTACAACACATTTGTCCTTTAAAAAAACCCTACAAACATATGCATAGGGTTTGGTTTTTTTACTGTAAGAAGCATCTATCTAAAACCAAAAGAAAGTATCCTATGCAATGGGAATGCTCTAAAACCATTTCAAAAAAAAAAGTAAAGGAGATGCCTGCCCTCCCCCCTGTTATTTGATAAACTTTTGGGAATGCTAGTAATAGCAGCAAGACACTTGGGAGATAAAGGAGTAAAGAGGAGATAAAAGTATCCCTGTTCGCTGCTGATAGGGTGGTTTACTTGGAAAATCTTAGGGAATCAGCAGAGGTGCTAATTAAGACAAACAGCTTTAGCAGAGTTTGAGGTTACAAAATAAATCCTCAAAAGTCAACAGCATTTCTATATAACAAAACCCAACAAACAATAATAGGGAACATCCCATTCCAAATCACCACAAAATGCACAAAATATCTGGGAATCAAGCTCCCAAAGTATGTATGCATGTGTGCATGCACATACACACACGGTTGTATGCTTTCAATTAAAAGCTCTACTTGAGGAAATGCATTTCCTAAATAGCTAAGGAATATTTAGTGCTCATGGTTAGGCCATACCAGTATAATTTAAAAAATAATTGTTCAGTCATGTCCAGCTCTTCATGACCCAATTGAGGTTTCAAAAATAATTTACACTTTGAATGCCATTAACTGAAGGATACTTTATAGAACTTGATAAAATAACAAAATTCATTTGCAGAAAAAATAGATCTAGAATATCAAGGGAAATAATTAAGAGAAATAGGAATGAAAAGGGAATAGCACTTTCAGATCTCAGACTATATTATAAAGCAGCAGTCATCAAAACAATCTGGTATTAAAGAATAGGTAGATGAATGGAACATACTTGGTAAGACAGATTCAGAAGCAATACAACTAAACCATCCAGTGTCTGACTAAGTGAAAATAACCTAAGAGAAAAAAAAATCCTTATCTGATAATATTTGCTGGGAAACCTAGGAAGTAGTCTGGAAGAAATGAGGCTTAAACCAACACCTTGTGCTTGGTTCCACCATGCAATTCTATATGGACATTAAGATCTTAATATTAAAGATTATACTATACAAAAATTAGAAGTGAAACTGGTAATTATAAAAAATATATAATAATTTTGATTACTTAAAAGTTTCTGCAGAGACAAAATTAATGCACCTAAGATAAGAAGGGAAGCAGTCAAATTTGGGGGAAAATAGTTTGGCATCTAAAATATATAAAGTGTGTGTATGTGTGTGTGTGTGTGTGTGTGTGTGTGTGTGTGTGTACATGATTGATATGCCACAATAGATAAATGATAAAGGAAAATGAAAAAAAAATTCCCAGAACTGCAAAATATTCATAGTCACATAAAAGGATGCCCTAAATCACTAATAATGCACATCAAAAAAAAAACAAAACCCTGAGGTTTTACCTCACACCCTGCAAATCAGCACATGACAAAAAAATGGCAGCAGTCAATGTTGGAATGACTGGAAGGACAGACACACTAGTAAATATGTTGGTGTTGGAGCTGTGAAATGAAAGCAGCTTTTTGGAAAGCAGTTTGGAATTAAAGCAAATAAAGTAACTAAAATTTTTGAACCAGACTCCATTACTGGGTTTATGCCCCCGGAAGACACTGGTAAGAAAGTCATGTACTCCAAAACGTTCATAGCAACGCTTTTTGTAATAACTAAGAATTTGGAAACAAAGTAGATGCCCAACAATTAGAGATAAAACAAATTCCAGAATATTAATATAATGGAATGTTTCTGTGCTCTTAGAAATTACTTGTGAGATGAATATAGAGAAGCATGGAAAGATCCATATAATGAATGCATAGCAAAGTAAGCAGAACAAAGAAAACAACATGTAAATGAAAAAATTTGAGACTAAAAACTTTTAAAAATGTATGTAACAAAATTAAAGATAGATCAGTATTCAAATGAAAAGATATAAGAAGACACCCCCCCCCCCCAACTTCCCTTTTGTGGAGATGGAAGGTCTACAGATCTCAGACATTTGCACATGTTTTCAGACTTTTTCAATGTATTGATCAGTCATGCTGATTTTTTTTTCCTCTCTAAAAAATTCTATATATCATGAAATGGTTCTTTGGCAACGGTTGGGAGAAGACTACTTGGGATAACAATGATGGTGAAACACAAAATATCTATAAAAACTTTTTTTTAAAAATGACTTAAATGGACCGAATATACTTAACCACATCATGTTTGTTTTACAAAAGGTAGCCACAGCTGGATTGCCTTATAGATTTTTGAAAACAAAAGCAGGCCAAAGGTTTGTTTTTAAAAGCTGCTTATTTATATGCTTCCATCCTAACTCAGCAGAACATTGTAGAGAGGACACTGAACTGGGAGCATTTACCACCTCAGGCATTTACTGTGTGACCTGAGCAAATTAGTTAATGCTTCTGGGCCTCAGTCTCCTAATCTATAAAATGTAGAGTTTGGATTTGCTTGTCTTTAAGGTCCCTTCATAGTTTAGCTACTCTGTTACAACCCCTGTGTTGAATTTCCTTGATAATTTTCCTTCTCTAAAACCACTACTCTATTGAACTATCCCTACTGAAGCTTATACAAAGTAGACTGGGGATATTTAGGTAGCAATCAATTCAAGTTTGAATAATGTGAAATTCCACTTAGCGTGAATTATAAAATATCAAGTCACATTTAATATGATTTTAAAAATTCAACTAATGTGACATGTGAATTAGTTAAGAGTTTTAATCTACATTGTCAGTCTGAACTTGCCTATTGTTACATATGGATGAAATATGCTGCTGGATACAGTATTACTAACAGTTGTGTTAATTTTTTTAAAAGAACCCTTAAAATGGACAAGAAGCATACTTTATAGGGAAATGCTTCCAGCCCCCCAAAAGAAGAAGGTTGCTTATATCAGAGCAAAAATTTGATGTACCTGAACAGCATGAAAATCATCATAGTAATTTTAAAACAAGACAGAATCTTGGAATGCCTGGATATAGGATACAGATTATTAGTAAAGCATGCAGATGGAATAAAAAAAAAGGCAAAGTTATATCAGCTTTTTGAGGTTTGCAAACAGCTATGAGGAACAGAAGTGTTAGAATGATAGAAATGGAGAACCTTTTAGCTGTATGGATTGAAGATTGCAATAAAAATGTATTCATCCCAGCCGAACAGCCATTCAGACAAAAGCTTCACATTAATTGTTTAGTGCCCTCAATAAGAGCTAGGGTAGCTTGGAGGAGTGACAGCTAGGTGGCACAGTGGATACTGTCAGGCCTGAAGTCAGGAAATCTTATCCTCCTAAATTCAAATCTGGCTTCAGACACTTATCAGCTGTTTGACCCTGGGGAAGTCACTTAACCCTGTCTCAGTTTCCTCATCTGTAAAATGAACTGGGGAAGGAAATGGCAAACCATTCCAGTATCTTTGCCAAGAAAACTCCAAAACGTATCACAAAGAGTTGGACAGGACTGGAAAACAACTACAAGAACAGTTTGGAGGAAGAAGGAGAGTTTGGGGAGTGAGGATCCATGGGATCATGGAGATGAGTTCTGTTGTTGTATATGCTGAGTTTGAGATGCCAGTAGGACATCTTTTCCTTGACAATCCTGCGGTTTAAATTTGATGCTGAAGCACTGATAATTCATTCTTGAAGGGAAACCTGATAAATTATGCAATCAAGCAATTTACATCTTTTCCTAACCTGCATATGAACATGTAATGGAAATAATAGAGTAAAACATTGCCGATTAGTATTTTCCTTAGGGCACACTCAGTAAAACCCCCTAATTGCTGCTTAGCTGCCCTTCCACTGTTTGATCTGAGAGATGTGACAACACGCTTGATGTCAAATGAAATGAAAATGGTTTCACTTTGAAACTGGTCACCTAATATTATGGGAGCCATGAGGTTACTAATTACCCAAGAATTTCACTCAAGTCAAAATTAGGGTCTAGAAAGGGACCTGAAGGAACTTTAAAATCATCCAGTGCAGTTTCTTCATTTTACAGATAAGAATGAAGTCCAGAGAAATGAAATTACTTGGCCAAATGTTCCACAACAAGTTAGCAGCAGAGCCATGGCAGCACTCAAGTTCCCTGACTTTCTATTCAGTGCTTTTTCTATCACCACATTATAGTGAAATTTGTCTTGAATTTCAAATTTCTACAGTTAACCTATTTCAAGGCCAAATATTTTTTCCATTTACCCAATAAATGATAACAGCAATAATAATTATTCACGTGATTGAGGACACTACCCAGTGTGGCCCTCTTGGCCTATACAGCTCTAAGGAAGAAAGACATAGCACATGCTCACAATGATTTTTAATTTACTCCAAACTTTTTGTTTGGAATAATGTGTGACTAATTGGTGTAGGGAATCTCAGTGAGAAAACTCCCTTAACAAATGCAGATCTGCACCTCAAAAATTTATGATCTTAAAAGAGTTTCTTGAGGTACTGAAAAGTTTCCAAGGTCATGTTACTGTATGTGTCAATGGCAGGACCTGAACGAAGGTCTTCCTGATTCTAAGGTTGGTTCAAATCCGTTATGCCACACTACCTCTTATAACTGAATGATGTTAAAAACAACATGGTAAGATTATCTGGCCACTTCTCACATGGCTGCATACAGCCCTTTCTTCCTGAACCCCAGAGACATCCAACCAGGAGCTGGTCAGTTCTACCAAGAAAGCAGATTGACCTGAGTGGCTCCTGAACACTAGAGCTAGGTAAGTCAGGTTGTCAAAGATGCCTGGGGTCTGCTCACCCCAAACTAGTGTGTTTATGAAGAGCTCATAAATTTCATCAGTCTAGGGTAAGCAGGTGGCAGGTAGGTGGCTCAGAGGCTCAGCTGGGTCTGGAATCAGGAAGTTGTTGTTCAGTCATTTTTCAGTTGTGTAGGACTCTTTGTGACCCTTTTTGGGGTTTTCTGATTTGCCATTTCCTCTCCAGCTCATTTTATGGATGAGGAAACTGAGGCAAACAGGGTTATTAATTTGCCCAGGGTGACATTAGTAAATGTCTGAGGCCAAATTTGAACTCGAGACAATGAGTCTTCCCTGACTCTAGCCATGGTACTCTAAGCACTGTGGCACCTACCTGCCCTGGAGTCAGGAAAACTTGAGTTCAAATCCAGCCTCAAACACTTACTAGATGTGTGACCTAAGAAAGTCACTTAATGTCTGTTTGCCTTAATCCACTGAAGAAGAAAATGGCAAACTATTCCAGTATCTTTGCCTAAGAAAACCATTAACAGTAAGCACCTTGGACAACCTCACTTTTCCAGCCTTATTATTAGCCTCCCTAAAGGAATAATAAGTCAATTTATTAGCATTCTTCACACATGAAACTCCAGCTCCCTTCATCTCTTTTACAGGCAATCCTCCATTCATGGAAAGCACTCCCTCCTCAACTCTACCTCTTAGAATCCTTAATTTCTTTACATAGCTTTAGCTCAAGTCAAGACTTTATAGACTTAGCTATCTTCTGCATGAAGTCTGTCTTGATTCCCACAGTTACTCGATCTCTGTGCCCCAGCCCCCAGTCTTGTGTGTGTATATAACTACACACACATATTATAATGAATATACATGTAGCTATGTATGAGTATATAGACACATGTGTATATATGTATATGTCCCATCCACCTCTCTTAAAATGTAAGTAAGTTCCTTGAGGGCAGGAACTGTTGGACTGTTGTCTTTATATCCCCAGTACCTGGCAAAGACCCTGAAACACAATAGGCACTTAATAAATGCTTATTAACTGAATAAATTGGTCATTAATAACCTAGAAAAAATTACTAATACACATATAGTAGCTGGTAAAAAGAAAAAAAACCTTTTTGTCATATTCCAGCTTATCTGACCATCTGCTCCCCTTTCTCCCTTTGAGAAAATGTGACCAGAGTGTTTCAAGCACATTATGCTCTCAAAGTCCCACTGTCATAATACAGTTGGGTGGGACAAAGGATTGGCAATAGCAACAGCATACATCTGTCTCAGGCTAGGTATATAAACTTCCTTGGCTACCATCCACTTAGGAAACATTCAAACCACTCTGAATGGAAGTCATCAAGAGGAATGAGGACTGATATCTGGTAAACTGTTTCTAAACTGTGCTATCTGAAGCTAGATTTGATTTAGTTCAGGAAACTCTTCTACTCTGTAGACTTAAACCATTATTTTATTTTTCATTTCTTTTGCCTTAATATTTTAAGGACAAATGCTTTTGAGAAACTAAACTTTGCCTGAACTGGAACAGAAGTGATTTGGAAAGAGTGAGCCTAGAAATATGTGGGGAAACAGGGTAGGTAGAAAAAGCCCAATCCTAGAAAGGTCAGTGTCTGAAACAGTTGAACACTGATTCCTTCCCTCTCAGGAGTTTCCTTTCTGTGATGTGACTGCCTTGTACAGAAATGTTATCTTTATCATCTACCCAGCACTTATAGAACAAAAGGGGCCCACTACCTTACCAACTTTATAAAGATATAAAATAGGCAAATTAACAGCCCAAGAAGTCAATTTATACAATACTGTAGTTTACAAAGTACTATCTTAATAACATTTCTGTGATGTAAATGATAAATCAATGAATGAGAAAGCACTTACTGAGTAACTACCATGTGCCAGGAATGGTGCTAAGAATCCAGGAAGCATTCATTTCCAATTTTCCAACACAAGTTTATAGAATCTGAAGCTGGGACATTTAAGTCCACCAAAAATTCCTCCTATCCAAAAGCATTTTAATGTTTACTAGGTATTAGTCATTGAGAATGTAAGGATAAATATGAAATACTGTTTGCACTCAAGGAGCTAACATTCTCATGGGATATGCATGTTTTCAAATACCATTGGTTTTTATGTGTGGCACAGTATGAATGAATGACAAGTTGTGTCCAGAATTGAACATGAGAAGAACATGCCCAATTATCCTCAGGAAATTGAAAAGCTTCTTTAGTGACCCCAAACTTCTCAAAAGAAAGGCCTATTTTTAAAATAACAATATTTAACAGGTGTTATATGACTGGGAGATGGAACATAGTAATACAGGATACAGACAGAATAAATATGAAATGATGGTGAATTAGGAAAGACCTCTTAAAGAAGGTGGCACTTGAAAAAGGTAGGTGAGTAAGGAGAGCATTTTGTAACATCCTAACAAGCGGTCATTCAACCATGGTTTGAAAATCCCCACAGATCCCCACAGCTACCTCTAGAGGTAGCTCATTCCATTTCCTGATAGAAAAATTTTTCTTTCCATTAAGCCTACATTTGTATCTGTGGAGACCCCACCTATATTTTATTGCTGAACTAAAGACTGTTATTACATTCTCTATTCTCCAGGTCGACTTCAGCAATTTCTATAATCTGAAGGTCTCAGTCACTGCCTTTTGAGATACTCTTCAGCTTATCAATGTTCTTCCTAAAATGTGGTTCATAGAACAAGATGCCTCAGGTGTGGTCTGACTAGGGCAGAGTGCAATGGGGCTCTTCCCCTCCTTCATTTTGAACATTATGCTTCTTTAAATGCAGCCAAAGGTCTTTTGTAGAGAGGTTGGGAAGTTATGAAATGGTGCTCCAGTACAGGTCTTCCACATAGGCTGGAACAATCCATTTGACTCACCATTCCAGTGAAGAAGAAATGTAAGCATTTGATTCTCCATATCAAGACTCTGTCCCTTTCTGCTTTTTTATTTCTGGCTCATGCTTAGTCTAGGAACCCTTCTTCTGGGTTTAGAAGCTTGGACCAGGATCTTATTCAGTGTTCTTGCCACTGTTGCAATACTGATGCCAGTTTAAGTTCCACTAACTCCCAGATTGGCCTAGAAAGTCACCATTCCATCACTATTTTTCCAATGCCATCTCTATGGTCATGTGGTTTCTTGTACTCCTGGAACCAGAACAAGTTCCCTGAGAGTATCATGAGGTTATACAGGCTTCTCTCCAGGAAACTGGAATTTATATGTTTATATTTACTATCTTCACCTCCTTACTGCCTCAACTTCATGAGATCTCTCTCTGATCCCAGTCTTTAATTAAAACTATTATCTCAAAAGTTGCTAATGACCTCTTAACTGTTAGATCCAATGAACTTTCCTCAATACTCATCCTCCTTCACCTCTCAGTGGTTTTTGACACTGCTGACCACCTGCTTAGTAGTATATACATTTTTTTTAGTAGATAAAAGAGGCTATTTTCCCCCTCATTTCTTACTTAGCCTTAATCACTGAATGGGTGTTGCCTCAGACAGACTGAGGTCTGTGAAAGACCTTAGCTTTAAAAGGCCAAGGTCTCCCACTACTCCTGGGGCCATCTCCAGTCATCCTGATCTATATCTTGCCACTACTAGACCCAGATGGCTCTGGGGAGAGTGAAGCTAGTGACTTTGCATAGCTCGACCTCACTTAAATCCAATTCACTTGCAAGTCAAGAAATCACCTTCCTGATGTCATCGGTTCTCTTTGAGAATGAAGGACCAACAACATCAACTTTTAGATCATTAGATGAGGATCTCACATTCTGGGTACCAACAGTTAAGTTAATGTTTATGGATAGTCTAAAAGCTTGGTGATTCATAGTAACCTTTGCCACTTTTGCTGTCTGACTGAATCAAATTAAGGGTCAAGTGCCATTTTGCAGTTTTCTTGATTTTGGAGACTACTATAATAAAAAAAAATGAAATGATGAACTTGAATCCAAACTGCTAGAAATAAATGAGTGCCTTTACCTTTGTTATGCCTATGCCTGGAATTTACTTCCTCCTTATCTCTACCTCTTAGGATCCCTAGTTCCCTTCAAAGCACAGCTTGGTACCGTCTTCAGCATGAAACCTTTTCTGATTCCTCCCAGATGCTAGGACCCTCCCCCACCAAATTATCTTGTATTTATTTTGTACTTGTATATGTGCTTATTGTTTCCTCTGACAAGGTCTCCTTCATGTTTATCACCAGAGCCTAGTCCAATGCCAATCATATAGTAGGTAATTAATAAATGCTTGTTAATGATTTATGTTCAGTTCTCAGATAGGTTGATAATCAGACAGAATACATACTCTATCATTGGGACTTTATTCATAATCTTTCTGGTCTGATAACCTGCTAAAAATTGTACTCAATTTGGCACAACTATCCAGAACTCTAGGTCAACTTCATCTCCCATTGAGGCATTGGCAATAGATAGGACTTCTGTGGAGAAACTGGGTAAAAGGACAACTGACAGATGTTTGGTCAGAAAGGACCCCCTTTTCTTCCATAAAAAAATTTTAAAACCCTCACTTTCCACTGAGGAAAAAGGAAGATACTCTGAGCAAATGTCATTGCTCTTCCCCACTAAACACCAGGATGTCTTGCTTCCATTTAGTCTCTTATTCAAACCTTGGTTCATTCTGCATCCTGAATCATTCAGTCCTCCTAACTGCCTCTAACCCATTTTAATTCCATTTAATCAAGAGTTTTCAATACACCAAAGTTATATTTCAGTGAAACCTCACCACCACAACCATATTTGATCTTAATAATGAACACACACTGCTCCATGGTACTTTAAGGCATTTTAAGGCTTTAAGGCATAAAGCATTTTCCTTGCAATGGGAAAAGGACTGGTCTTATCATGCCAGTTTTATAGACGTTTATAGATGAGAAAACTGAGGCTAAGTGGTTATATCATGTAACCCCTATCCCAAAGCCAATGGTATGAGACTATCTCCTTATTGGCGGACATAAAGTGTGAAGGGTGAGGCAGAGTTGGTGAGAGGTGAGAGTTCTACCAGTTCCCTTTTGGGGACTCTTCATTCTGATACTCCTGGCTTCCAACTTTGAGAAAAAAGATGAAAGAAGACAAACCACTTCAGGTTGCTGAAGGAAAGGCTCTGGGAAGACATGAGAGGAACAGGCAGTCTCCATCATGTCCCCATTCCCAGACTGCAACTCTGGAAACTTGCAGGAGTTTCCCCTTGGGTGAGATCTAGGACACTCTCCTTTGGTTGAGCTGAGTTATCTCACTCCTAATGGGAGAACTCCTTCTTTCTATATTATCTACTATATATTCTCCTAAATATACTTATTCTGATTTCTACTTTGCTACAATTTGGATAAATGGTTGGTTCTTTGTTGTTGTTTTTTTTGTTTTAGCATTTTATTTTATTATAAAAACTTAAATACACAATAATAAAAGAAAAAGAACATTATAAACTTAAATATTGAAATTTAAATGCAAAATAAGAAAAGAAAAAGAAACATGTCATGTGCACAGCAGAATGTAAGAGAGGATTCAAAAAATATAGCAATAAATTTCCATTTTAAGAACAGCCTAGATAATAAATACTACGTGTTTTGTTAAGAGTAGTCCATCTTTCATTTCCTGCCTTGTAAGTTTTCTTTTGTTCTCTGCTGTGTACTTTTTACGTTCTTCTTTTTTCCACTTCCTCCTCTCCTAGAAGGCTACAATTAAGCACAGATATATTTGTGTGTGTAGATATATATGTATGTACACATATGCATGCATATATATACAGATAGGCATATACACCTCCATATATAGACATATACTGTCCCTAATCCTTGTTTTTATATTTCTATATATCTCTTCTTTCCTACTCCTCTACTTCTACCCATTACCTTGCCCTCCTATTGCTTTACCCAGGGGTGGGGAGCTGTAATGCCATGCACCAGCAGATTCCCAAAGGAATGCTACTGTGAACAGCTTTTAGAGTTCAGATTACAAAATATAGTGAACACTCTGTTTATTCCATTACAAATCAAGACAAACATTCACAATATATCACAATATAATTTTCACAATATTACATTTTATAACATCACATCTTATCACAGAAAATGGTCACACAGTTTTCACTACAGTGGCCACAATATTCAGAACAAGGAACAATAGAATCAAACTTCCACTCATGGGACAACTCAATCATTAACAAGAAACAATAGAATACTCAAACTTCCACTCATGGGGCAACT
>CM053584.1:257070015-257093626 GCA_028627135.1 Pseudochirops cupreus
CAATCCCCTTCTTCCACATCAACAGGGGAGTTCATACCTTCTCAACAGTGGGACAGAGTCTGCACCTTCCACACTTAGCACTTAGTATTAAGTGTTAAGTATCCTGCTAAACTGATTACTATTCCAGGAGCCTGCAGCCTCAGGCCACATGTGGCCCTCTAGGTCTTTAAGCATGGTGCTTTGACTGAATCCAAACTTCACAGAACAAATCTCCTCATTAAAAGGATTTGTTCTATAAAACTTGGACTCAGTCAAAAGACTGCACTCAAAGACCTAGAAAGCCACATGTGGTCTCGAGGCTGCAGGTGCCCCACCCCTGGCTTAATTTATCCCCCCATTCCCATAAATTTAGACACCCTTCTATACCTGCTCTTTGACCTATTCCCTCACCCTCCCTCCAAAGATCCCTCCCTTATCTTCCCGAGGATCCCTCCTTTATCCTTCCATTCTCCTTAATCTAAACACCTTTCTATACCCCGCTTAAATTATCCCCTTGGCATCCCCTCTAGGGATCCCTCCCTTATACTCTCCCCCCCATGCCCTTAGCATTTTATTTCTTTCCGATTTTAGAAGAATTTTAGACTCTTCTAGATACATATGTATTGTTCCCTATTGAACCCATTCCCAGTGAAAGTAGATTTCCAGAACTAAGAGCCCACCCCGCCTTCCCCCATCTAATTCCTCTGTATTGGTTCTTCTTCACATATCCCATTTGTATAAAACAATTACTCTTTTTAGCTGTTCCTAAACGGTTTTATTTTTTAAAGTCACATTAAATTTAGGTTTACTTCAGCATTTCTTGTGAACTACCCAATCACTAGGAATAATCTTAGACATATGCTTTACATTTTACATACTGTCTGACTTGTTGGGTCCCTTATAATCAGTCTTTGGTATGTATCTTATATTTCTCTTGGTTCTTGTATGTCAAATCTTCTATTACGTTGAGGTTCGTTTGTTTTTTTTAACAACGTCTTGAAAGTCAGACAGGTCATTAAATGTCTACTTTTTTTCGTTGAAGATTATGCTTAGCTTTATCAGTATGATATTTTCAATCAGAACTCCAGTTCTTTTGCTGTGGTCTTTTAGTGTCATTGCTACTAGGTCTTGGGTGATTCCAATTGTGGCACTGCCATATTTAAATTCTTTTTTTTTCTTGTTGTTCATAGTATCTTATCCTTGAGCTGGGTAGGTTTCAGAATTTGATTATAATATTCCTGTGGGTTTTCCTTATAGGATCTCTTTTCAGGTGGTGATGAGTGAATTTTTTCTTTCTCTACTTCCCCTCTTGTTCTAATGCTTCAGGACAATTTTCTTTAATTATTTTTTTTTTATTGTATCAAGAGTCTTTTTTTACATAGCTTTCAGGTAGTCTGATTATTCTTATGTTTTATCTGTTCTCCAGATCAGTTGCTTTTCTTAAGAGATATTTCACATTCTCTTCTATTTTTCATTTTTATATTTTATTATTTCTTGATCTCTTATAACTTCACTGGCTTCCCTTTATCCAGGTAATTCTGATTTTCAAGGAGTTGTTTTTCTTTCTTAAGATTCTGTATCTCCATTTCTAATTGGGTGGCATTTTTTTCATAATCTTGTTTTTCTTGGAATGTTCTTTTTTTTTCTTTTTTAGTTTTCTCAGTCTCTCTCATCTGGATTTTTAAAGTCTTTTAAAAATTCTTCTATGAATTCTTTTTGGGCAGGTGACCATCTGAGGTTACTCTTTGGGGTAGAAGAGTATCCCAAAGGTTTCTTTGCTTCAGTATCCTCCTCTGAAGACCAACCCCAGTCTTCTCTTTGCCCATAGTAACTCTTTATGGTTGAATTCTGTCTCCTTTGCCTGTGGGTTGTTTGTTTTTTTTAAATTTGTATAGTTTAGTTTTTGTAATCACCTCCACTCCTGGGGTTGGGGGATGGTGCCTCTGATCTCAGATCCTCCTTCAGTTCTCCCCTCTGGCTTGGAAGTGAAACCAAGACCCCAAGACTCCTCTAAATGCCCCCACCCCACTGCCTCTTAGCTTACCAGGAGTGTCCTTCTTGCCCCTGCTGCTTCTCCCCAGCACAGCTAAATCTGGCGTTCCTTGTCGGCAGAGGTTCCCTCAATTTCCTCAGCTCAAACGCCAAACTCCTCTTATTGTCCTAGGGGTAAAAGTTCCTATGGCTAGAGTTGAGGCAGTCTCCTAATCCAGCTAACCCCAGGGCTTGCAGCCTGTTGTTTAAGCAGACCCTAGCCTGAAGGTGTTTACTTTTCACTGGGACCAAACTTCATCTTGGGATTTTTCTTCATATCTTTTCCAATTTTCCCAAGAAGACCCATGTTCTGCCTTGCTCTTATTTGTTTTTACCACTTGATGTTTGCCCTGAGGTGCTATTTCATCTCTTTTGGTGGGAGGAAATCTTGAGAGCTTGGAATTTTCTGATCTACTCCATCTTCCCAGAATTCTCTCTTTTGTTTTGTTTTTGCTATTAGCTACGTGTGTTCTTTTTGGAACTGATATTAGATAGGAGAGGGGTCAAGCCTTGCATATAGAGCTTAGGTTCTTCCAAAAGGACAAAGTGGTCAAAAGTTAGATGAAATCCAAGCATATTCTGTAGACAAACATATTTAAGGGAGCAGATAGATATGCTTCCAGGCTGTACCCTTCTGTTTGAGGAGAGCAGAGTGGTAGCCTCCAACCCCAACTTCTTGCTTCCTCTTCTTCCAGGAATAAAAGCCTCCCCTGGAGAAGGGAGGGGGGAGTAGAGAATAAAGACGTCTATTCTGCCTTCTTTCAAGCCACCCACAAGGACAACATCCTTACAACATACAGGCCTACATATGGGTCATACGACATACGCATGGGGTCCCCACACCTTTGCTATAAGCACAGGCATGTAGTCACATAATTAAAAGAACTAGAACTAGAATCCAGAAAGCATCACACAGTAGAACAAAATATGAAAAACCCTAGACTTAGAATCAGAATATGTACATCTATTTATCTCTGTGTCTATCTATATCTGTCTACAAATCTCTATGCATATCTGTCAATGTCTGTCTTATCTATCAGAGGCAGCATGGCATATAGAAAGGTGGCCTTGAAACAGGAAGACCTATGCTCCTCCTGACATATGCTGGTTATGTGATCCTGGACCAGTCATATATTCTCTCAGTGTTAAAGTCAGCTCTCTAGGATTAGTAAACTTCAGGGGAGGTGCTGAACTGCATCAGTAGAGGGAGTTATCTGGGAGTTATCTACAGCAATGAAATCACATCTGGACAAATCAAGTTTATTTGGTTTTCTCCTTTAAGTACTCCCCTTTATTCCTTACTTCATGTCACCATATAGTTGTGGAGTTTGGGGGTCCCCAGAAAATATGCCCAGTTACTCCCAAAAACTGTGGTAGGGGCCACGAACAGAAGAGGGTCCCTGTAAGATGTCATCTCTCGGCTCAAATGCCAAGAATTTCCTTAGGGCCTGGTGGAGAAGATATAGGAAAAGAGGCGTAGGGACACACTCCCCCAATGGGGAGTGCTAGCCTGGACTCTTACCCTGAACAAATTAGTATGACTGCCTGATTGTTGTGGTTTAAACCCAGGGATGCCAAAAACTGTTGCAGTGGGGGGTTTTGCCCACCCAAAAACTGTTGCAGTTTCGTCATGTGTTGTGGTGGAACTGTCTCAAAGAATTTGGAGTCGGACAGCTCTAATCCAAGTATAGGCATTTATTGAGATTGACACATCTCATGAAGTGTCTAAGTTACAAGAGGAACCAGCAGTTTCAGAGAAAGCAATATGGATTTTCATAGGGTAAAGATGCAATTATGTAACATAAATTTACATAGAATATAGGAATATGATTAATATTTAAAAGGCAGGAGGAGTTTGTTAAGGGATTAGGCAATGGAGGAGGGGTCCCATCTACGGTTCAGTGGATAAGCATTCTGGTCATACTGCCTTCCATTTGGCTAGCTATGGTGGTCCTGTCTGGTCGAGATAGATAGTTAGGTATTGTGTTCTTGTCTTGGGTTAGATGGATGATGTGATTGTAGTTGAATACAAGAACACACGTGTTTCCATGGGAATGGGTCTGGGGGCAATGACTAGGTAGAGGTAGTAGCTGGGTTCCCATCATATGGACACACCTGCTGTTTCTGTGGGAACCAAGAGTTCGTGGATGCATCTGTTGTTCTAGTGAGCAGTGAGGCATATATGAAGAAGTTAGGACATGGGGGGAGGGGAGGGAGGAAGGGACTAGTGGGCCTGCTGCTCAGTGGGCCTGTAATGAAGTTAGAATATTGGGGCTGGGGGCAGCCTTATTAGGATTCCATAATGATGACCAGAGTGTTCCAATCCGTCATTTCCATTCTATAACCAACAAGTAATTATTTTTTAAAGAATGTTGGACTGGAAAAAATGGCTCAAGGTTTAGTCCAGTCCATGCTATATTTACTTATTCATTTATTCATTCATTCATTCATTTATCTGTTTATTTATTTATTCATTCATTTATTTTTTGAAGGGAGAGGCAAGGCATTTGGGGTTAAATGACTTGCCCAAGGTCACACAGCTAGTAAGTGTCAAGTATCTGAGGCTGGATTTGAACTCAGGTCCTCCTGACTCTAGGGCTGATGCTTTATTCACTGTACCACCTCATTGCCCCTGCATTTATTATTTTATGCCAGGCATGTGTATGTGGTTGTGTGGGTAAATAGGTGTGGGTGGATGTGGGTGGTTCTCAGCCAAAAATTTCCATCTATCCTTCAGTCTGAATTCTCCTTTAGGAACATCGTACAGGAGATTTGCTATCTACAATGTGTAAATATATTTTGGCAGGGAGTGGTTATTCAGCAGCAGAGTGGGAGTCAGTTCTTTGTGTGTCACAAGACCTAGAGAAAACAAACTGATGCTTATCTTTCTCCCACAGAACTGAAGTTGGAGGATACCCTCAAACATCCCTGGCAGCCTGTTCTGCTTCTTTTGGATTCAATGTATGTATTTGTTGGAAAGAGGGGGAAAAAATCATAGTATATAATATATTCCTAATCTTTTATCCTTCTATAAGTCACTGGGAGACGCAGCATGCATCAAATGTGAGTTTTGGGGTAAATTCTTTCCTCTCTTGTTTGTGGGGTACCTAAATTGCGTAAATGTTGTTTAAAGTACCAGAGATCTTCACAAGCTTTCCAGAGGCTACTTCAGTCAAAGCTCTGACTGGTTGAGTAACTGTAAATCTGGAGTTTTCTGTTACAAAAGTAAGTGTAATAAGATGTTGGGACCAATAGCTGTTTGCAGGCATTTGGTGTGCTCAAAAGAGACCTCTTCATGTGACTTACATTGAGTCTGTGAGAGTAGGACAGCATAGCTTACAAATGATGCTTTACAGTTGTCTCCTGAATTCCTGAAGTGGTCCTAACATTCTGGAATATGATATCACTGTCTGAAAAACACAGGGATTTTGGATTTCTCTTTCATTTTCCTGAATGAATGAATTCTGCATCCAGTCAAAAATGAAGTACCTTAGAGGCAGGAATCATTTTGTTCTTATCTTTGTATCCTTATAACCTAACGTGATGTCTTGTATATAGTAGTGCTTAATAAATGCTTACTATTTTAGTTGTATCCTTCAGGGCTCTTTTAGAAAGTGCATAGCACTCTCTGAAGACACTCACTGGTTTCAACTAAAAAACCATGTCCTATCTCCAAGAAAAAGTTATCTAGTACTCAGTAACTCAAAATAATGAAACTGTTAGTAACCTTGAGTTCTATTCCCAGAGATGCTCTACGATCTGATGTCCCATAGCCCATGTAGACAAGCTACCCCTAGAGTGATGATTCTTGAAGCAAAGAATAAAATAAAGATGTGTGAAAAGATCCACACCGCATGTGTTTCAGTTTCTTCCTATACTCTTTGAATTATATATCTCTTTTGTGTCTATGATCCATATTAAGGCCAAATATAGCTGCCTCTATTTGTGTTTCTAAAGTGTGGGAAAACAGGACAAGCATTAATAAAATGTGGATTTGCCATAAATAACAAGAGTTATTCGAGGTATGATTTCATATACCCAGCTATGTCCTTTTCGAACACTGGCATTTCCTCCATTGCCAAGTACATAGAAAGTAATTGACTACATAAATATTATAAGTATACGTATCAGGCAAAATAACTCATAACATATTTGTTATGACATATGCCTAAAGCTAAAACCCAAATCCCTTGATTGAGAGGAAAAACTTGGATGTCTATTTGCTTTCCCTGTTCTATTTATTCCTACTTAAAAAAAAATCTTTAGCTGCCATTTCTGAAGCTGTTCAAGCTTAGGCAGGAGCAAGAGATTGGTTCCTTAATGTAACATCACATTACTGACATTTGTGCCACCTTACTTCGTAACTCTGCCAACACTGTGGCAAGGCGACAATTTGGGGGATGTTAAGATAGTAGGTTAACTTTCTAACAACATCAAGAGTGATTCTGCTCAGGAGCATTTGAACAGAGTAATGGTTATTTTCAATCATTCTAAACCTCTGGAATATTATTTCTTTGGCGAGATAAGAGCCAAATGCTTTGCTGCACATTGGAATGTCAGAGTCAGACGTCGTTTAAATCAGCTTCCATTGCAGTGCTTTACACGGTTTTTTCCCCCTTACTTCCTTTTTCTTTTTCCCAATATTTCTCTTAATTCGTACGCTTGCTCTCTGTCCTGCCTGATACCTGCTACTATACTCTTAGGCCTTTCATGTCTTCCTATTCACTGTACAGTTAAACACTCTAATATGTGTCATCTCCAAATAGAGTATCAGATCCTTGAGAGAAGATACTGTCTTGATTTTTCTATTGGCATCTCCATAGCATTTGGTGCTTTGTTTTTTTTTAGTTGTTTCAGTTACATTTGACTCTTTGTGACCTCATTTTGGATTTTCTTGGCAAAGATACTGGAGGAAACTGAGGCAAACAGGGTTAAGTGACTTACTCAGGGTCACACAGCTAGTAAGTGTCTGAGGTCAAATTTGAATCCAGGTCTTCCTGACTCTAAGCCCAGCACCCACTGCACCACTGAGCTGTCCTATTTGGTACATAGTAAATACTTAATAAAATGCCTTTTCATTCATTCACTTACCCACTGGACTTCTGATATGCTACAAATGTAATAAAAGAACAGGCAGAAAGGCATAATCAAAACAGTACTGGCTTTGGAGTTGGGGAACCTGAGTTCAAATCTTGCCTACCTCTTTGACTTTGGGCATGACATTGAACCTCTCTAAGACCCAGTTTCCTCATCTGTAAAATATTGAACTAAATGGTCTCTAAGGTCCTTTCAAACTCTAAATAAATCCACAATCCTAAGTGGATTTTGATAAGATTTCAAAGGAGGAATTTGTTTTTCTGGCCAATATACTTCAAATCCTTTCAAAATTGTTAACCTGCACTTCAGTCAAACTTTGTATAAAGACATGTTGCTAATTTAGTGAAAATCTCCAAGTCCATTCCCCTGCTAGGTAAGTTTTCCAAATGAACAAAAGACATGGAGTTAAGACCAAGATCTCTAAGAAGCCAAAATGAATAACTCCATCATGGTCTGAATTCTTACTGATTCAGGTGTTCTTTGAGAAAGAGAAGAATGTTCAGGATTGATTTGAAAAAGATGCACAATTATACTAGATTAACAAGGACTCTATATATACTGATCCCTTCATTCTACAGGTGATGAAATCAAGACCAAGGGAAGTGAAATAATTTGTCTAAGTTCGCATGGCTAATAAACAACAGGCCAAGAACTGAACTTAGCTAGTCATTCATACCTCTAAGTATTTGCTCTTGCCACTATGCCATACTTTGTTGAAAATGAAGGGAGGGAGGGAGGGTAATGGGGGGAAAATGGAAAGAAGGAAGGAAGGAAAGGAGGAAGAAAGGAAAGAAGGAAGGAAGGAAAAAAGGAAGGAAGGAAGCACAAAAGGAAGGAAGGAAGGAAAGAGAAGGAAGGAAGGAAAGAAAGAAGGAAGGAAGGTAGAAAAGAAGGAAGGCTGAAAGGAAGGAAGGAAGGAGGGAAGGAAAGAAGAAAAGAAAGAAGGAAGGAAGGTAGAAAGGAAAGAAGGAAGGAGGGAAAGAAGGAAGGAGGGAAAGAAGGAAGGAAAGAGGGAAAGAAAGAAGGAAGGAAAGAGGGAAAGAAAGAAGGAAGGAAGGAAGGAAGAAAGAAGAAGGAAGGAAGGAAGGAGGAAAAGAGGGAGAGAAGGAAGGAACCAGAACAAAGATCAAAGGATTAAAGGGCAGATGACCATAGATATGGTTGAATTGTTTAGCCACAGAGTCAAAATCTACTAGAGAAGAAAAACATTTCTTTCTTTTGTTTTCAGGATGTACTTAAGCAACTACACTTTCAGACACGTTTCCTTTACAGCTCAGATCAATTGTTTTGAATCCATTAATGTTGTTGTCTCTGGAGAAAATTTTTTTAAATAGATGCTTTTTGATATCAGAAGGAAGACTGATAGGAAATTGAGTGACAGTCAAATCAAGTCAGTAGGCATTTGTTAGGTGCTTACTATGGACTAAGCACTGTGCTAAGTAGTGAAGATACAAGGCAGTATAAAAACAGTCCTGCCCTCAAGAAACTCACTATTTGATGGGGGAAACAACATGCAAATAGCTCTGTACAAACTAGGTACACTAGGAATGAGTTGGAGATAATCCAACCCAAGGGGGTGTAGGAGCCAGCTCAAAACCAACCGATTGTTAAATTTTCAGTGTAAGCATTTTACACCTTGGAAATCAGCAAACACTATAAATCAGAACTTGATTTATTATTTGGTTGTCTAGATTTAACAAAAGTGAAGGAGAGGATGTTAATAATGCAATTTAATTTAAAACCATGCCATGAGTACACTTTTTTTTTTTCCTGGAGAGCTAGTTATCAAACATTTACTGGCACACCCCTGTTTACCAGCATGACATAGCTCTAAAAGGCATTAATAATAAGGCAAAACCAGAAAGATTTCTTATAGAAGGCAAGTTTTTAATTGTTCTTGGAGGAATCAAGAGAAGTCAGAAAAATAAAAAAGTTACTGAAATAAATATGCTATAGCCCTAATATAAGTATTGGATATGAACCAATAGAGGAAATAATTGGGATTAGCGATACAATGAAGAGAACTCAACTTAAAATGGAATTTAAAGATCTCTGGGTCAACCTGTGAGCCCATCAAGCAAAAAAAAAAAAAGTGAATTTAATTTTGCTTTGCATACAGCTTGACAGACATCATCTTAATGACTGGCAATTATTCAGCCCAGCTCACTTTGTCAGCCCAGCCCAGTCTCAGTAAAGAAGATGGACATATGAGTTCTATGCTAAGATCAGTGGTGTGAGTTTCAGGTCAGACCTTTAGATCTCCTCCATCCCTTTGGCAACAGCTATTTGCCTACATTTAAAAATAATGTAAATCAATCTAAGTGTACCCTTCCCTCCTAATAAGCCCATATCAGACTCTCATATATATGTGAGCAATAAGAGGTTTTCAATTCACCAAAGAGAGAAGATCAGCATATCAAATGAAAGAGCAATCTCTTATCTTAGACTTAGAGGGCTTTATTCTCACTATGCTGACCTGACACTAATCCATTTTAAACTCAACTTGACCATGACATTAGCAATGCTTTGAGAAATTCCTTTCTGCCCACACATTCCGTTAAATTTTTTACATACCAAAAAAGGTCATGAGTTATATTTTTCTAGCAAGGCCTTTTAGTTCAGGACTTTAGAAGCAGAAGGACCTTCAGAGACTGTCTAGTCTTCACGTCCCCAAGTTTCCCCATCATATAATTCAACATCAAAATTATCTTCCCCATATGCATTTGCATGTACATTATAACTACAGTACCAAAGAAGAAAGAGCAGCTAGGTGGCACAATGGATAGAGTGCCAGGACTGGAGTCAGAAGACTAATCTTTGTGCCTTTAAATCTGGTCTCAGATACTTACTAAGCTGTATGACCCTAGACAAATCACTTAAACCTGTTTGACTCAGTTTCCTCATCTGTAAAATGAGCTAGGGAAGGAAAGGCAAACCACTCTGGTATCTTTGCCAAGAAAACCCCGATTGGGATCACGAAGAGTCATAGATGACTGAAAAACGACTGAACAACCAAAGGGAAAACAAAATTCTCCACCGACATGGTTTAATCTTGAGCTTGCCCTCTATCAGCTAGGACCAACACCTTTGTATCCATTGGAAAAAACCAGCAAACTAAGAGAATCTGGACATCACTGTGTCTTCTGGTGATTAGTCACCAAGTCATGAACTTTCATGCTGGTACTGATGACTACAGTAATTTTTCTGTGTTCCTGTGGTCAAGAGGCAAGTCAGATCCTAATCACAGTAATGAACAACAAAGCTTCCCAATGTGACACCTTAGCAACTCTACTTTCTTTATCTCCTACAAGATTCTCTTACCTCACCCCCCCCCCACACACAAAAAAAACCATTCTTGATCAGAGTCAATCATGTACCTTATATTTTAAATAAACCCCCTATGTCCTAATTGTTGTCATACTGGCTAAAGTAAAAGTAAGTCTAGTTTTAATTCAAAGATTAATTTCTGCTTATTCTAATTACCTATTTTTTCTATCCCTTCCAATCAAATTCAATCCAACAAGCATTTATTAAATGCCTACTGTGTGAGAGGCATTGTGTAAGTTGCTTTATATTCTACTGAGGTGGAATACATAAAGAGATATGCACACAGAGATTAATTAGAAGAGAAAAAGAGGATACTAACAAGTCCAGGATCACATAAGAGATCCTACAAGATATGACCCCTGCACTTAGTCCTAAAGTCAGTCTCAGAGACAGAAGTGAGGAGTGGAGTACATTCCAGGCTTCAGGGGTACTCGACAGACAGAGACAGAGGTAAGACTTGGAATGTCAGAGTCAGTCAGTGGGCATAGGTCAGTCTGACCTTCTCTTATATTCCTTCTTCCATCCTTACAAAGTAATACAGACTTCAACCTTTTATAAATACCATATTTACCTTCAACTTAAAAAAGCAAACAATTATTTAGATAAAATTACATGGCTTATTTTTTAAAGTAGAAAATTGTCACGTTCTAATCAAGTATGAAAATGATTTGATGAATCACCATGGGGAGGGGTAGCAATCATGATCAAAGCAAAAGCAAAAATAGACATTATTAAAATTTTGCTAAGAATACCACAGACACTGAATTAATAACAATACTGAATCTATGCACCAAATGGCATAGCATCAACATTATTTTGATATTTTTTGAATATTTTATTTTTCCCAATTATATGTAAAAACAATTTTTAACATTCATTTTTTAAATTTTTGAGTTCCAAATTCTCTCTTTCCCTTTCTACTTCCTCTCCCTGAGACAGTAACAATTTGACATAGGTTATACATGTCCAATCATGCAAAACATGTTTTTTATATTAGTCATGTTGTAAAAGAAAACACAATCAAAAAACCTCAAAAAAACAAAGTGGAAAAACTGTATACTTCAATCTGCATTCAGACTCTTATTAGTTTTTTCTCTGGAGGTTGACAGCATGTTTCACCATAAGTACTTTGGAATTGTCTTAGATATTGTGTTGCTGAGACTAGCTAAATTATTCACAGGTGATCATCATGCACTATTCCTATTACTGTGTACAATGTCTTCCTGCTTGTACTCATTTCACTTTGTATCAGTTCACACGAGTTTTTCCAGGTTTTTCTGAAATCTGCATGCTTATCATTTCTTACAGCACAATAGTACCCCATTACAATCATATACCACATGTTTAGCCTTTCCCCAATTGAAGGCATTCCTTCAATTTCCAATCCTTTGTCACTACAAAAAGAGCTGCTATAAATGTTTCTGTAAATATGTGTCCCTTTCCTTTTTCTTAAACCTCTTTGGGATACAGAACTAACTGCTGGTATTGCTGGATCAAAGCATATGCACAATTTTACAGCCCTTTGGGCATAGTTCCAAATTGCTCCTCTCCAGAATAGCTGAATCAGTTCACAAACGCATCAACAGTGCACTAGTGTCCCAACCACATCGTCTCCAACATTTACCATTTTTCTTTCTGTCATATTAGTCAATCTGAGAGATGTGAGTTGGTACCTCAGAGTTGTTTTAATTTGCATTTCTCTAATCAGTAGTGATTTAGAGCGCTATTTTCATATGACAATAGATTGCTTTGATTTCTTCATCTGAAAACTACCTGTTCATATCCTTTGACATTTTAGTGATTAGGTAATGACTTATGTTCTTATAAATTTGACTCCATTCTCTAAATATTTGAGAAATAAGGCCTTTATTAGAGACAAATGTAAAAAAAAAATTTTCCCTCAGATTTCTGATTTTCCGAGTAAACTTGGTTGTATTGATTTTGTTCGTAAAAAATCTGTTTAATTTAAAATAATCAAAATTGTCCATTTTATATCTTGTAATGCTCTCTATTTTTTGTTTGGTCATAAATCCTTCCCTTCTTCATATATCTGATTGCTCCCCTAATTTGCTTATGTTATCACCCTTTATGTCTAAATCAAGTACCCATTTTTACCTTAACTTAGTAGATGTTATGAGATGTATGTAGGTCTATATCTAGTTTCTACCATACTGTTTTCTAGTATCCCAGCAATTTTTGTCATATAGTGATTCTTGTCCCCAAGGCTTGGGACTCTGGGTTCATCAAACACTAGTTTTCTATGGTCAGTTACTGTATATTGTGTCCTGAATCTATTCCATTGATCCATCACTCTTGTTTCTTAGATAGCACCAAATTGTTGTAATGATTACCACTTTATAATACAATTTGAGATCTGGTACAGCTAAGGGTGATCAAGAAATGAAATCCAGATGCATCCCTGGGAAAATTTTTTTTCTAGACACTTTAGTGATGATTATAACCAAAGCAAATAGACGTTAATGCTATTATTTACATCCCATAGAGTTTTCCTTTTGTTAAAATAAGAGGCAGTTTGTACTATATATGAGGAATGAGATCCTACTATAAAGGAACCAGGACTGGAAGGGGCTTTAGAGATCACTTCAGTGGGGGTACTGGAGCCAGTTCAAACCAGGAACTAATTGTTAAATTTTCAGCATGCGTATTATTTGCACGTCAGGAATCAGGGAAAACTAAAATTCTAGGCTTGATTTTTGCTGTTGTTGGTTGCTTAGACTTGAAGAAATAATGGAGAAAATGTACATTTAGATCAGTGGTTCTCAACCTTCCTAATGCCATGACCCTTTAATACTCATATGTGGGTGTATCTGCATGTGGGAGGATCTGCCTGGAGATGGATAGAGGAGTGCTGTCTTGGTTCATAAAAGCATCAGAAATATGTGTTTTCCGATGGTCTTAGGCAACCCCTGTGAAAGAGTTGTTCCACCTCAAAGGGGTCGCGACCCACAGGTTGAGAACCATTGATTTGGATTATACTTAAAAGTGTGCCATGAATACATTTTTTTTCTGGAGAGCTTGTTGTTAAACATTTAAAAGTACAACAACAAGATTCCAACCTCTTCATTTTATAGGTAAAGAAACTGAGGTACAGAGATGAACATTTTCTCCATCATTTCCTTAAGTCTAGATGAGTAACTAGTAAATACTGACAATCGTAAGTCAATATTACACAATATTGATAATCAATAAGCATTTATTAAGGAACTACTATGTGCCAGGTACTATGCAAAATGCTGGGGCTATCAAGAAAGGTGAAAGACAGACCTGCCCTCAAGGAGTTCATAATCTAACAATTAATGTAGAGCTGATTTCTATAAAAGACACAAAGAACCCAAATTCCTTAGAACCTAGCACACATACTGGGTGGCTAATAAATGTTTTATGAACTAAGTCCAAAAAATGAAGGTAAATAAAGCTGTATTCCACATGTTAACTAAATAAAGGCCTTCTTTAGATTGCTTTCTTCCCAATACCTCATTAAAACAGATCATTGGCCTTATTTTTATTACTGATATTTTACATCTCTATGAGAACTTGTACTAAAGAAGACTAAGTTTTATTGGAGGAGGGAAAGAGAGGTCATTAAAAAAAATTACTTCTCAAGAAAACTAGGCCAAGCTAAAGGAGAGCTGTGGGAAAAGAAATGGAGCAGAATGGTCAAAGTGGTGATAAACATAGTTTGCTCTTAAGAGGGTCAATAAACTGATGTCCAACTTTGGCTAAGAAAAAAAAAAGAGTTTAGTTTTCTTCCAAGGCTTTTCATTGCTACTTTAAAAAATGCTTTTAAATAGGTCACTGATTATAAAGCTCTAGGCTATGTATAAAAGAGCATGCAAAACTCAATTTGAATTACTAATATAGCCTTGCAGTTAAATATTTTTCAATCTATTTACTTGAAATTATTAACAAATGATAAAATATATTTTTTTTGCTTCTTCTTTCTTTCCTAAAGAAAATTCTTTCTGGGTTAAGTGCTCCATGTTTCTCTTACCAGTTTTGTGACCATATACAATCACTTCATTCTCTGAGTCTCACTGTCCTTAACCAAAAGATAAAGGACTTTGACTAGATGACCTTCAAGGTTTCTTCCAGTTCTAAAGTTTGATGCTTTCTAAGCTTGAGACAAAAGGATCTGTAACACCAATGTGATGAATATACATATGTATTTCCATGGTTGGACCACAAAATATAATAAGCTCTCTTCATTCAAGACCAAACCAAAACATTTATCTCAAACATCACCATTGAGATACCAGAAGGCAAAATTTAACAAATAACGAAAATATTTGTACACATCAGCAAACCAGGCAGCACTGACATCTTAAGGGTTCTTTTCGTCAAGCCTCCCTGCAAACAAACCTCCCTGCAAGCAAGTTCCTCCCTCCTCTAGTTCCTCTCCCTGCCCTCAATATATATCTCCCTGAATATATGTGGTTTTCAAGCAAAGACTCAGCATCTGCTTGGCTTAGCCCTGAGAAGCTTGAAAATCTATGTGCCTCTGCACTTAATTGGAAAGGTGTGAAATCCTCATGGTCCAGAGCCTGTGATTGAAATACCTGTGTACCTCTAGACCTGGGAACACAGCTCCTGTTCCAAGGGAAAAGGGAACACATGTGATCATATAGGCCTATTAATTGACAGAGAAGATGTTCCTATCCCACCAACCCTACAGGATCATATCGAATAATAATAACTCATGTTTACATATCAGTTTAAGGTTTACAAAATTTACATTTGATCATCATAACCATGTTGCAAAGTCAGTGTTATTATTATGCCTATATGACAGATCAGAAATCTGAGGATCTGAGAGGTTTGGTGACTTTGCCAGTATGATTATATAGCTTTAAGTGAGATGGGATTCTAACCAGTGACTTCCTGACTACAAGGCAAACATTCTATCCACTACATAACATTGCTTCTCTGGAATGGAAGATAGTGGGTTGATTTTTAGTCAGATGTCAAATGTCACACTCAAAATTCAGAAAAACCATTATTCAGCTAAAGACAAGACTATTGCTTTCTTTTTTAAATAATATTTTATTTTTAGCATTCATTTTTCCAAGATTTTGAATTCCAAATTTTTCTCCCTCGCTTCATCTTCTCCCTCTTCCTAAAATGGTAAACAATTTGATATAGGTTATATAATGTGCAGTCACGCAAAACACATTTCTATATTAGTCAGTTGTGGAAAACCAGACCAAAAGGAAAAAAAACACAAAAAATAAAGTTAAATAAGTATGCTTTAAACTGCATACAGAGTCCATCCATTTATCTAGATGTGGATAGCATTTTCCATCATGAGTTCTTTGTAATTGTCTTGGATCATTATGTTTGAGAAGAGCTAAGTCATTCACAGTTTGTCATCACACAATGTTGCCATTGCCGTGTACAATGTTTTCCTGGTTCTGATCATTTCATTTTGCATCAGTTCATACAAAGGACTATTGCTTTCTATAGATGACTTCATGTCAGTAGACTGTCCTCACCTCATACTTTATCTGAAGCATTTTCAATGGACAATATCACCTCTCCCAAAGTCAGTTCTGTTATGTGTGTGTTCCTACCAAACATGATTAATGTTGTACTTAGATGTTATCAAAGTACTTGGGTAGGATTCTGATAATATATTCATTTTGTCCCTTACAGTAGTAAGGGACATCCCTTACTATTGTGAGGGATGACCTGGGATGCACCAAAACAAGCACAATCTGTATAGAGAATGTCAAAGCAGAAATTAGGATGCAGGTGAGAATTCCAGAGGTGAATATAGGATAGGACCACAGTTCCCTCCCCCAACCCCCCAGGAGTGGGGAACCTATGGCCCTCTAGATTCTGAAGAGCAGTCCTTTGATTGAATCCAAATTTCACAGGACAAATCCCTTTAATAAAATAATTTGTTCTATAAAACTTGAATTCAGTCAAAAGGCTGCTCCCAAAGACCTAGAAGGCCATATGTGGCTTTGAGGTGGCAGGTTCCCTACCCCTGCCCAAGATCCTTCATTCTGGCCCTTGGTTGTATTCTCTCCCACCTCATGGGAAAATATGATAAGAGGATTCCAATACTGCCCTCTCACCCTACATCTTTACCAACCCTGGAGGAGGCACCAGTAGCAAATTGTCCCATTTCTCCCACTCCCATTCCACCTCACTCCTAAAGTGTCCCTGTGTAGTTCAGTTCAATGGAGACTAGAAAGAGATATTCCCCATTATTTTGGGAAGCTTAATAAAGTCTCCTAAAAGACAAAGAATCATCCCTATATCTTTTCCCCCTCTCCTGAGGCATTATAAGACCTTCACAGAAGATAAAGGTAGGAATAACCATTGCCTCTCTCCCTATAGCTGCTGGAAAAAATGTTCATAATGTTCCAGTCTTGGGGGAAAGGGCCAAGGTAATGTAGTCGAATGAACAAAACACCAACTTGGTATTCAGAGATCCTAGTTTCAATCTCATTTTTCATGTTCATAACATCCCTATCTAGGAGGAGACCATATGATATAATATAAAGACTGTTAACTCTGGTGTCAGTGAAGACAGATTTAAATCCCCCCTCTGAGATTTACTACCAGTGGGACCTTAGGCAAGTCACTGAAACTCCACAGGCCTCCTTCATTATCTATAAAATGAAGAGATTAGACTAGATCAGGGTTCTTCACCTCCTTGGCAGTTTGATGAAACCTATGAACTCTTTCTCAGAATAACATTTTTAAATACATAAAGTAAAATACATTGGGTTATAAAGAAAACCAAATATATAGAAATACATATACCAACATATGGGTATATATATATATATACATATAATGCATCTACACAACTATATACATGCATGCATGTATGTATATATATCCACATATACATACATGCATAAGTCCTGTTTAAGAATCCCTAGACTAAATGATCTTTGAGTTCTAAATCTATGAACCCATGAACCTATGCTAAGAATAAGATACCCCTGTAACATCTGATCATAGCCAAGGAAGATAAAGCCCTTTTCTTGACTTTGGATCAGTATCAGTTCACTAAATCATGAAGTTTTCTAAATGTTATCCATTTTATTTTCAAAGCTAACATTATATTTCAATGATCAAAACTTGAGACATTTCAATATACAGACATATATCTTAAACATATTCCTAGTCAGAGGGGGAGAAAAAACAACTTTGTGCAGCTTTTAAAACCAGAGGGGAAATAGAAAATGTTGACAGGCCCTTATCTCAGTAGTCAGAATAAAACATAGACGAGTACTTCTCTCATCAGCTTGTTTCATGAATTTGAAGAAGATGGTCATAAACCAACAGCCTCCAGAACAAACATCAGTGTCAAAATATCCAAAACCCAATATATTATGCAGTTAGACCTGACTGTGTTATCAGGGAAGAATTATGTGATTATATGTGAGATTGTATTTATTTCTCTTATTTAAGTGGCTAAAAGTTTTTCCTGACAAGCTTGTTTAACTCAGGATGTCAGGTTCAGAATTTTTGACAAATTGTAAATGCCCATTACTGGTTTGGGGTGTGTGTGTGTGTGTGTGTATGTGTGTGTGTGTGTGTGTGTGTGTGTGTGTGTGTGTGTGTGTGTGTGCATGCACATGTGTGTAGGGAATTGGAACCTAGGCATTGTCTTGTGTCTTCATTGCCACCCATTCATGAGTACTTTTAGCACTGGAAGGGGAAATTTCAACATTATAACACATTAGAGCAGTGGTTCTCAAACCAGTGGGTCGCGACCACTTTGGGGGTCAAACGACCCTTTCACAGGGGTCACCTAAGACCATTGGAAAACACATATTTCCAATGGTCTTAGGAACTGAGACACTGCTCCTCTATCCATCTCTAGGCGGGTCCGCCCACATGCAGATATACCCACATACAAGTATTAAAGGGTTGAGGCATTAGGAAGGTTGAGAACCACTGCATTAGAGGATGATTGAGCCATGTCTAGTTCTTAACACTGAACTATGCCCTTAGATTTAGGCTCTATAAGGGAAGTGAGAAATAGACAGAGAGGGGGAGGGGACAAGAACTAAGAAAAATTGATAGAAGAACTACACATAGGAAGGTCTGTGGTCTAAGGTCAAAGGTCTAAGGAACTACACTCAGGTCCCAAACCTATAAGGCTGCTGCAGAGAGCCCCGTGGCCTCATGAGACCAGGAACATTAGGGCCCAGAACAGGAGGAAATAGACCACATGGCCTTAAAGATGGCAGCAGAATTCCAGTAAGAAATTCCTAGACTGCACCAGAAGCTGAAGGGTGGGAGTTAGGTAGTAGCAGTGATGTGGCAATGATGGAGTGACCAAGGAGTACCTATAAAAGCACAGGAATTCCAGGACCAAGCCTCCTGGATCCAGAGGAGATGTTCCTAAACAGCACCAAATTTCTAGACCAGCAGTTCTTGAAGTATGGGCTTGGGAACCTTTGAGAGTCCCTAGACCCCTTGAGGGGGCCTAGAAGGTAAAAACTACTTTAGTAATAATTCTAAGACATTTTTAATTTCTAACATGGTAAATATCAATAAATATCAAACATATAAACAAAATCTCTTTAAGGCCCTCAATAATTTGTAAGAGTATAAAGGGGTTCTGAGACCCAAAATTGAGAATCACTGTTCTAGACCAAGCTTCCTAAAAGAAATATTTATATAATGTCTAGGAACTGAGATCATGAGATTGTAGATTATGAGCTGGAAGGGAACCTTCTTAAGGGTCCTCAGGCCCAATGTCTTCATTTAACATAAGAAGAAATTGAGTCCCAGAGAAGCTAAATTACTTGCCCAAGGTCCTAATGGCGGTGAAATATGCAAGTTGAGAATCTGAACGCAGGTCCTGAATTTATGTTCAGTGACCTCCCTATCATACCTCCCTGCTTCTGTAATTAACTATAGTATACATCAGCAAAATCCATTTTGTTTTGTTTTTAAATCAGCTGTCAAAGAAAGTCATTTTTGTTTGATTTTTCTCATACTTGTAAATGTGTAAATTTAGCTTTTTAGAACCACCTAAAGCAAATCAACTAAAATGATGTGTGTATGTGTGTGTGTGTGTGTGTGTGTGTGTGTGTGTGTGTGTGTGTGTGTACTGGACTTTGCCTTAATATAATGCAACTCAATATGGCCTAAGCTACTACATGTCTCCAAACCATTAGGAAAACTGGATTTGTAGTTTTCTTGTTAGAGAAGTGACTATAACCACTAGAATTTTAAATTGACCTAAACTATATAGGAAAATTAGCCTATCTAAGCTGAAGGCTTTTATTTCTTTCAGCGTTCATTTTTTGGGGCTGATATTAATAAAAGCTAGCAGTTATGTAGTACTTTAAAGTTTGCAAAGATTTTTACTCATTTTATCCTCACAATAATCCTGAAGGGAGGTGCTATTATTATTCACATATTACAGATGAGAAAACAGAAACAGATAGAAGTTAAATGATTTGCCCCAGGGTCACACAGCTAGGAAGAATAGAAGGCCAGATCTGAACTCAGTTCTTCCTGACTCAATGTCCCATGGGCCATCTAGCTGCCTCATAATGAGTCATAAATAAGGTTCCAATCAGACATTCTGAAGCCTAAATTTAGCTCAGCTCAGCTCCATTCCAAGTTCAGCTCTTCTTTGAGCCCTTAACATCAGTCCAGCAGCTAACAGCAGGTGGTACATTTCTTTCCCTCTAGTCATTTCTTCCAGGATTATAAACTTCAAGGCTGTTCCCAAACTGGAACAGATGTCTCTTATAGTCTTGGTTCTGAAGATCCTTCTCAGACCCCGTTGAGAGATCTTTTACGACCTACTCAAAGGTTTGGCCTTGACCAACCCTACTTTTCTAAAATGGAGTCTCCCGTATGAAATGGCTCATTTCTCTGTCATGGTGAGAAACCAAAATCCACATTTCTGCCAGCTGAGTCACAACTATGTAATATATTTTATCCCATGGTTACCAATTTAGGGTAAAGTAGATATTAGAGACTCTACCAGGGGTAGAACAGAATCTGCTCTGTAAAGTTTGGATCCAGTCAAAGGGCCATACATAAGGATATATTGGGCCAGATATATAGGGCCACATGGGGTCTTGAGGCCACAGGTTCCTCACCCCTATAAGCTATCAATTCCAAAGACTTAATATCAGTTATGAAAATTAGAGGCTGGAAAGCAATATACTTGGGTTATCTTCACCTGTGTATCTTTGCCTTTGTCTCTGTAGGCTGTTTTCTGCCTTTTTATGAACATATTTTTCCATATCAGAAAGGAACATCAATTTATACAAAAATAATTATAATACAAAGTAGAATGTGGAAGCTATGAAAGTGAAAGGTACAAAGTATTAAGTTCATTTAAATAAAAGAGAGAGCACATCAGGCTAGGTTACTAGTGATTTCTTAATTCCTTAATTTAATGGCACTTCCTTCCTCCTCATCCTTCTTGACCTCTCTGTGGCCTCTGACCATGTTAATCACACTCTTTTCCTCAATATTCTTCTTTCTACTCTACTACTACTACTCTCTATTGGGCCTCCAAATTCTCTGTTCAATTCTTCTCAGTCTTTTTTTCTGACCCTCCAACCAAGAACACCTGCTAACTGTAGATATCTCACACACCTCTTTTTGAGCCCTCTTCTCTTTTCCCTCCATGCTAACATATTTGCTTTATTTGGTTCCAAAGAACTAAGTTAAATTGTTATATTTATGTGGTTTTGTTTCTCAAATTTACTTATCTTGTCCTAATTTCTCTGCTGACTTCTAGTCTCGCATTTCTGCCTATTAAACATCTCAAATGGACATCCCATAGATATCTTTTTTTATATCAACTTTTTCATTCATTTATTTATTTTCTTGTTTACATCATTCATTTCCATGAGATTTTGAGTTACAAATTTTCTCCCCATCTTTCCCCTACCCACCACCCCAAAACAGCTATCCCACTGTATACCCCCTCCCCCAATCTGTTCTCTTCTATGTCCTTCCCCATTGCATCTCTGACTTTCCGGTAAGGCAAGATGGATCTCCCTACCCCAGTGCCTGTATATCTTAATTCCCAGTTGCATGTAAATAATAATAATAATAATTATTATTATATACACACATACACACACATATATATGTATATATATATACATAAATATATAGTCCCATAGATATCTTAAACTCAACAGCTCTAAAATTGAATTTATCTTCTTTCTCCAGATCCTTCCGCCCTCCAAACTTCCCTAATACAGTTGAACGTATCACCTTCTTCCCAGTCATGCAGGCTCAACATCTAGATATCATTCTCATTCTCTCTCACTCCTCATATCTAACATATTTCCACATCCTGTTGATTTTACCTTCATAACACCTCTCATATACTTCCTTTTCTCTCTTCTGATACCACCACCATATTAATGCATGCTCCCACATTTTCTTGCACCTGTACTATTTCTATAGCCTGCTACCTGGTCTCCCTGACTCAAGTCTCTCTCCACTCCAGTTTGTCTTCCACTCAGCTATCACTATGATCTTCCTAAAGTACAGGACTGAAAATGTTACCACCACCCCCACCCACTTCCATCAAGTTAAGTCCACTAAGTTCCAATATATTCCAAAGACCCTAAATCCTGGGAAATCATATATGTGGGTTAACATAGCACAGCCTATAAGTAAGAAGGATATGATAGACATACATACACGTGGTATATTGCAAAGCACTGAGTCTGGAGTCAGCAGACTGAGGTCTGAGGCCTTCTACTCAATAGCTATAAAACCTTGGACAACGTATTTTATTCTCTGTACCACAACTTCCTCATTGGCAAAAGGAGGGAAATGAAAAAAAAAACCAATCTCTATGATCCCTTCTTACTCCAATGTTCTATGGTCTGTGGTTTCTCTAATCACATAGTCTGCTGTGGCCCCCAGTAAAGTTTTTATTTCATTCTGATTCCCAGAAACCAATAATCATGATCAGATGGAGTGCCAGGCACATTGTGGGTTATTCAGCTAATGAGTATGTTATCAGTGTAATTGAGATTATAGGTTTAATGCTAATATGGTCCATTATGTTTCAACATATTCCAAAGACCCTAAATCCTGGGGAATAACCCATATATATTATTGGCTGTAGCAGACACTAAAAAGTCCAGAGAGATCACCACAAAACCAGCCTCATTACTAGAAAAAAAAACAATTCTGAAAACTTATCCCACTGACATATTGATAGCATCATCTTCAAATAGAAAAGGCAGATGAAAGTGTATAGACAATCCTTTCTCATGAGACATGAAATATTATGGGATCATAGGATTTGATAGTAAGAAGAGATCTCAGAAATCCTCTGTTCCATAGGATCATAGATTTCTAGCTGGAAGAGGGACTTAAGAGAAATCTGACCCAACTCCCTTATTTTACAGATGAGAACACTCAGGCCCACAGAAGTGAGTGATTGTTCACTAGTCACAACACAGGAATTTAAAAATTATTATCTTGATTAAAATAAAAGAACTAATTTATGTTAAATATACCTTCAGTGAAACTCTAGGAAACATTTCTATCATAGGCATTTGCTTTTTGTTCCCAGTGAGTCCTGGATTGAATCAATTCCTGAAACTTACCTGGGACTGATATAATGCTGTGTGACTATAGTGGGGAAGGAATGGGGAAATATGCCAATATTGCTATAATTGTGGATTTTTATTTATAATTATGGTTTTTTAAAAATGTTGTGTACAAGACCCACTGTCAGAGGTGAGAGATCCAATTTTGAACCATAACAAAGCACTGTAAGATAGGGGAATGTTTGAAACTAGTAGTTAAAAGCAAACGAAAGCATATAGTTCCCAGCTGGCTCTAAGGTGTGCATGTGCCCTCATCTGATGAGGGGAAATACAAAGGTGCAAAATGGGGCACAGGGAAAACAATTTCAGTTATCTGGTTGTCTATGGGGGTAGGAGGAAACCCCACAATCAGATAAATGAAACTATTCTCTGACACCCAAGTCCATAGCCAATACTTTAAAGGTGAAGCATCTCATGGAATGGCCTAGGTATCTGTAAAAAGTAGATGCTAATATAACCTAATATACTGTCATTGTAAATACCAAATGAGATGAGATAAGAGAGAGTGAGAGAGTGAGAGAGAGAGAGAGAGTGAGAGAGAGAGAGAGAGAGAGAGAGAGTGAGAGAGAGAGAGA
>CM053584.1:257094126-257147709 GCA_028627135.1 Pseudochirops cupreus
TGGGACTCAGTTTTCTGGTATTTAAATGAATGCACTATCTATATTTCTTATGTAGAGAGCCTGTTCCATTTTGTGATTAATAACTATATCAGCATATTTATAGTTACTGTAGGCATTGTGAATACTGCATTGCTGATACACTATCCTTTAAGGGACAACCTCTACGTCATCTTCTCCATGAAGCTTTTCCATGATCTTTCCTCATCTGGCAAGTAGACTATTCTTCACCTGAACTTGTACGGACACTACATTGATTATATTCTAAGTTGCTTCAGGCAACCCTATCAGCCTGTATGTTAAAAATGGGTTGTAGATCTCCTTGGGTGGAGGCAATTTTCAACTAAATCACAGGCCTTTGACATATGTCACATTCTCATTTATAACAAAAATATTACTACAAACTCCTAGAGGGCAAAGACTTCTCTTATTTAGTTTTATTTCTTCCTGGTGCTTAGCAAGCTACACTTGGAATAAAGAGATGTTTATAAACCATTTGTGAAAGGAAGGCTAAAAGGCAGAATGAAGGAAAGAAGGGAGGGAGGAGGGAAAAGGGGGGCAGGGAAGAAGGAAAGAAGTAATAGAAGGAGGGAGGGACGAAGGAAAAGAAGAGAGAAGGGAGGAAGGGAGAGAGGGAGGAAGGGAGAGCCGGGGGGACTCTAGTAGACTGTGTCTTCTGACAAACCTACTCATACCTTAAAAATAGTGAGATTTCAAGTAGGGAACACATCACCAACAAGCATGTCTTTTTTATTAACCTGAAAACTCTAATTTTTATAGTTGATAGTAATTTATAAAGGGGATAGAATGTAGTAAGGCCAGGCCTCTTTTAAGCTACTGATGTCTGATGCCACTGGCCCTACTGACCAAGTCAGAGATACATGCACATTTCATTTATATTATATTTTACCTGGTTGTGCATCATCTTGGAAAAGGTATCCAGTCTTCTGGGTTCACTGTTTTAAATCAGTTGCAAAATGAGCCCTGAAAGCCCATATGGTCAAGGGAAGATCCTTAAATTATCTGTCCCCAAATGAATGTGTGACATTCAGCACTTACATTATCTTCACTTCACCAAGTAGTATGTTGCTGACTATGTGATGGTACATGCAAAGATTCTGTATGATTGTAAAAAATAAGTCAATGCTGTTCAAAGTTTTCAAATTCTCAGAGATTGGAAGCTTTCTATTGACTATGCCAGATGAATTTTGTCTTAAGCATCCCATGCCCATCATCTCCTTCCCCACAAGATTCCATTAACACATTCTGAAAATAGAATGAAAACACAAAGTCCTTTAGTTTGCATGCAACCCTCAATAAGACCAAAACACAATGAACTTTAAAACATTCAGCGTGAGAACAAGGAAAAGGAGAAGCACAGAGGTGATTCTATAACATTTTGGAAAGAGCAAGTATGACTAGACGGATCTGATTAGAAATATTCACTAAGTCTGCACTTGCCTCGACTGAATCTTATTTCAGTATTAACTGCAATAAACTCATAGATCCATTTTCAATTTTAAAATCCTAAGAATGTATTTTAAGATCTCCCAACAGCGTTTTCATTGCTTGACTGCTATTCCTCATTTCCCAATATGTCCTGGCTTGCGTCTCCTTGTTCAGTGAAGAAAACCAAATATTCTTTCCTTAATAGTCTTCATTCTCATAGATCATAGCGTGTTATTCCTGGAATGGATCTAAGAGATTATCTACTCCAACATTTTAATTTTATGGATGGGGAAACCAGGACCTGAATACATTAAATAATTAGCTTAACTACATTGGCTTAGAAAATTGAAGACTGAAGTCTTCTGTCTCTCACGTAATGTACTTCCCTTTTCATTACACTTCTAACACCAATACCTTTAAACCAACTTGGGTGTCATCTCTGCTATTTGGAATACCACATGTGCCCCCCCAAATCCTTCCTACAAAAAATTTCTTAAAATATCCGTGTCTCTGAATCCTAATCTTTCCTACACCTCAGTCATATCAACCACAGTAGAAATGTTCTTTGTTGTTACGTATAACTTGATAAAATTGTGGTGGGATATGCAAATGCTATATGTTTATGTGATTTATACATTTTAAAATAGAAATCCTACTCTAGAGTTTTTCTGCAAGGGTTATGGTTCTGATCACCTTTGTTGACCTTCCACAGAACCAAGAAAAGTTAAATTAACTTCAAATTAGTATTTTAAAAGCATTTATTAGTGCCTAATATATACAAAGTATCATGCCTACCTTAATAAGTTGTGAATTTAATTTACTCTTTGGTTGTTAAGAATTTTTCATGGGATAAAGGTAATTATTTTAAACACAAGTTTTCACTGGATAATGCTAGACAGTGTAGGAACCTGGGCTGAATTCTAGGATATCTCCTCAAGAATTTAATTTTTATATTTTAAAACTAAATTTCTATTATAAATTTGTGTTACATTTGCTTCTTTCCCCTAAAATAATGAAGAAAAATAGCCTAGTCAAAGATTCTCATTAGGTTACAGTAAATGCAGGCTTAACTATGTATTATTTGATATATAAACACTGAATAAGTAAATTCATTTATTCAATGAACATTCATTGAGTTCCTACTGTGCACAAAGCAGTATGATGAATACTAGGAAGAAAAAAGAAGAATAAAACAGAATTTATAGCCCTAAGGTGCATACATATGAGGGCACCTGATGAAATATTTCAATAATTATAAAAATTACTTTTTAAACTACTTTTTTTTCTGTTACATGTAAAAAAAATGTTAACATTCTTTAAAAAAAAATTATTCCAAATTTTCTCCCTCTACCCTTCCAAGCCTTCCTCCTTAAGAAGGCAAGCAATTTGATATAGATTCTACAATTGCAGTCAGGGTAAACAGTTATTAGCCATGTTACAAAAGAAAATGCAACCCTCTCCCCCCATCCAAAAAAAAAAAAAGAAACTTTAAAAAGTATAGTTTGATATACAATAAGATTCCATCAGTTCTTTCTCTGGAGGCAAACAGCATTTTTTTTTTTTATCATAAACCCTTTGGAATTATCTTGGATACTGGTGAAAATAGCCAAGTAATTCACAGTTGATTATAATACAATTTGCTGTTACTATGTACAATGTTTTTCTGGGTCTGCTTACTTCACTTTCCTCAGTTCATGTACATCTTCCCAGGTTTTTCTCAAAGCATTCTACTCATCATTTCTTATAGCATATTGATATTCTACCATAATTACTTAGTTTAAGAAAGATTTAATTTATTCCTATACTTTCTAAAGTGTTTAGTAGGAATGGGTATTGTATTTTGTGAAAGACATTTTCTCCATCTATTAAGATAATCATATGATTTTTGTTGTGTTGATCAATAATATGGTAAATTATGCTGGTAGTTCTCCTAATATTGAACCAGTTCTGCACCCCTGGCATAAATCCCACTTGGTCACAGTGGATGATCCTTGTGCTATATTGCTGTAATCTCTTTGTAATCTCCTTCCTAGGATTTTATTAAAATTTTCCCATCAATATTCATTAAGGAAAATGGTCTATAGATTTTTCCTCCTTTGTTTCTGCTCTTTCTTGTTTAGGTATCAGCACTGTATTTGTGTGGTAAAACCAATTTGGAAGAACTCCTTCTTTGCCTTTTTTTCAAAATAGCTTATATAGTATTGGCATTGTTCTTGAAATGTTTAGTGCAATTAACTTGTGAATTCACCTGGTCCTTTTCTTAGTAAGTTTATTTAAAATATGGTTTGTTCAATTTCTTCTTCTAAGCTAGGGTTAAGTATTTTATTTCCTTTTCTATTAATCTGACCGATTTATATTTTTGTAAATATTCATCCATTTCACTTAAATTGTTAGATTTATTGGCATATAATTGGGCAAAATAGCTCCTAATAATTGCTTTACTTTTCTCTTTATTAGTGGCAAATTCACCCTTTCCATTTTTGATATGAGTAATCCGATTTTCTTTCTTTTTTAAAAGCAAAGTAAGGAATGGTTTATCTATTTTATTGTCTCCAACCCCCCCAAAAAAAACCAAACCAGTTCCTAGTTTTATTAATTAAATGTTTTTCTTATTTTCTTATTTATTAATCTCTGTTTTTCAGATTCTTACTTTGGTTTTTAATTAGGGATTTTATTTTTCTTTCTTTTTCTATTTTTTTAGTTGCATGCTCAATTCATTGATCTACTCTTTCTCTATTATACTGATGTAAGCATTTAGAAATACAAATCCCCCCCCCAAGTACTATTTTGACTGCATCTCACAAATTTCAGTATATTGTCTCATTGTCATTCTCTTTAATGAAATTATTGTTTCTATGATCTGTTCTTAGATCTACTCATTGTTTAGGATTAGATTATTTAGTTTCCAATTGATTTTTAATACATGTTTCTGCTGCTTTTATTGAATATAATTTTAAGTACATTATGGTCTAAAAACGATGCATTTATATTTCTGGTTTCCTGTACTTGACTATAAGGTTTTTATGCCCTAATACATGGTTAATTTTTGTGAAGGTGTCATGTACAACTAAAAAAAAATTATGTTCTTTTCCTTTCTCATTCAATTTTCTCCGGATAGCTATCATATCTAACTTTTCTTAAATTCTATTCATCTCCTTAACTTCTTTCTTATTTGTTTTATGATTAGATTTATCTAGTTCTGAGAGGGGAAAGTTGAGGTGCCCCACTTTTGTAGTTGTACTGTCTATTTCCTATTGTAACTCATTTAACTTTTCCTTTCAGAATTTGGATGCCGCGTCATTTAGCATATTGATATTACTTCACTGCCTACAGCACCTTTTTAACAGATACCTTCCCTGTATTAATTAAGTCTGTTTTTGCTTTTGCTTTGTTTGAGATCATGATTACTCCTCCAGTACCTTATTTTTTACTATGTATGTGTCTTTCAAGTGTGTTTTTATAGACAACATACTGTTGAATTCTGTTTTTTAATCCATTCTGCTGTCCGCTTCTGTTTTATGAGTGAGTTCATTCCATTCACATTCATATTGAGCCATTTTCATTTATATTTGACTCTTCATGATCACTTTTGGGGTTTTCTTGGCAAAATACTGCAGTGTTTTGACACTTCCTTCTCCAGCTCATATTACAGATGAGGAAACTGAGTCTAACAGGGTTAAGTGACTTGCTCAGGGTCATATAGCTAAGTTTCTGAGGTCAAATTTGAATTCAGGTCTTCCTGACTCTAGTCCCAGTACTCTATCCACTATCCACCTAACTGCCTACAGTTATGATTACTAACCATATTTCCCTCCATCCGAGTTTTCCCCATTTTTTCTTTTCTCTTTCTCCCTTTTTCCTGTCCCTTCTTAAAAGTCTGTTTTGCTTCTGACCACTGCCTCCCTTAATTTGTTCTCTCTTCTATCAGCTCCTGCTCTCTTGTGAGTGATCACAAGTACTCTTCTCCACTCTGGAGTTGTGATTATAGTCCCTGTTCCCCAGCAGCCATAAGTGCTAGGGCTCTCCAGTGCCCTGGCATTGCAACCCAGAACTGTGTATGGACAATGCAATAATGTCCTGAACCCATGTCTGACCTCCTTACCATTAGCTCCCAAAGCCGTTGCTGTTACTGATGCAGCTGCCTCCAAGGTCTATTGCTAGCAGCTGTGGCAGCCTGCATTGCACTCTAGGTCAATCACCACCCTGCTGAGATGAAACTTTCTTTCAATCTCCTAAGTTGTCTTATGCTGGCAAATTGTTTCACCTGCCCTTTTGTTGGTCCCTCTGCTTCAGAATTCAAATTGAACCATTATTTTAAAGTTGTTTGGAGGGGAATTTGGGAAAGTTCATTAAATTCCTGCTTTTGCTCCAAGAACTTGGTTCTGTCTCCTCCCTATCCATACCTATTATGATTATTTCTACTGTTGCAGCAGCAGCAGCCACTGCTGCCACCACCACCACTACTACTACTAACACTACTAATACTGTTGCTGCTGCTGCTGGTGCTGGTGGTACTGCTACTACTATTACTACTGCTGCCACTAACTAGTATTTCTAAAGCTGCTTTAAGGTTTAAAATATTTATCATTCATTATCTCATTTGAGTCTCATTGCAACCCTAAGAGGTAGACACTACAAATACTATATCCAGATGAGGGAACTGAGACTCAGAGAGAAACTTCCTTCTGTTTGGGGGAGGGAGTAATCAGGAAGGCTCCAAGAACAAGGTAGAATTTGAACTGGGATTTAGTAAATTTCAGAGTTAGAAATGGCCTCAGAACTCATTCAGTCTAACCCATAGCAGGAAAAGGAAAAACAATAATTCCTTTATAATATTCCAGGGAAATGATCATCCAGACTTTGCTTAAAGATATCCCGTAAAAGGAGAATTTATTACCTCCTGAGACAGCCTATTCTACTTTTGGGATACCTATAGTTGTTGGGAAGATTTTTCCATACATTGAGCCTAACTATGCCTATCCATAGCTCCTAACTATTTTCTGATACCACGTGGAATCAGTTTTACTTCAGAAGAGGGAAAGACTTTGAGTAGGCAGAGATTAAGGAGAACATTCCAGGAAGAAGGAACAGCATAGACAAAAGATACAGAGGAGAAAAGACACTGGATATATTCAAGAAAAAATCAGTAGTTTATTGTGGGGTGGATTAGGGAGATAGACAATTGGCAAAGTACATTGAAACCAGAACATGAAGGGTCTCAAATTTTCATAGAATCTAGATTTAATTCAATAGGCATAGTGAATCTTGGAAGGTATCTGAGCAGAAAAGTATCATGGCAAGATCTATTACAGAGATTAATATAGTAAAATAGCGCATAAAATGGATTGTACAATGGGTGAAGGGTGAGGAAACAGACTGGAAACAGTAAGACAAGTTAGGAAACTATTGCCATAGGCCAGATCAGTGGTACCAAGGATGTAAACCAGGAGGAAAAAGTGGAGAAAGATTTCAGAAATTATGATAATGTTGGCAATTTTAAAAATTCTAAATGTAAAAGCTATATGAAAGCTTATCTAGTTGTACAACTTTAGAAAAGTTAATTAACTTCTCTGAGCCTAACTTCTAAGATTTCTTTTAATTCTTTTTTAGATTTGATTTATTAACAATTGGCAATAGAGCATGGAGTGGTTGGGTAAGGGGTGTAGAGTGGGTAGGAGAGGAAGGAACCTAATGGTTTTTAATATAAATCAGACATGTATTTTTAAACATTTCAAGAGAACCAAATCTATTTTCCTCCTGTTTCTAAGCCCTCTGTAACCTTTTGAGAATGCTTATATTAACTGAAGAATGACATTTTCTGTTGCAGTAATCAAATATGGAATTCAGTGATCCTTGCAAAGAGTTTTGGTCATATTCTTATTTCACTGGGAACTTTCTGGCCTAAATTTCTTTTTTTATTCCCCTATGACCTCAGAAAAACACTGACAAAAACATAGCTTGAAACTCCTAAGTAGTAAAGGTTAATACAACAGGGGGTGGCTAGGTGGCACAGTAAATAGAGCACCGGCCCTGAAGTCATGAGGACCTGAGGTCAACTCTGGCCTCAGATCCTTAACACTTACTAGCTGTGTGACCTTGGGCAAGTCACTTAACCTCAATTGCCCTCCAAAAAGTAAAAAAGAAAAAAGGTTAATAGAAAAATACCTTTATTAATAAAGAGCATGTATTCTAAAAACAATTTGTCAGAAACTTCTTTACTAGGGGTAGAAATAAGAGGAAGCATGGGGATGGAATGTCTAAGGAGAGCTGAAGGGGATGGATTGATAACATGAAAATATTAAAACTAAAAAATAAATCATTCAGCATGCATTATGCTAAGAATTTTAAAATGAAAAAAATTAATTACCACTCTCGGTCCTCAATATTACATGGAAGTGTAAGCTTTTAAAGTCTGCCATTAAAGCTTTATTTCTGACAGGTTTTATCAAGTGAAAAGACCTTAAGTATAGGCCCGATGGCAGTCTACATGTCTGTCATCCATGGACCAGCCCAGGTGAATTTGAAGAAGCTCAACATCAAGCTGACCATAGGGTGATAACTATTTTTGACCCAAACATCTGTCGAAAACCATCTACTTAGATAGGAGAGGAATTGCAATGTCAAAAGAGGTGAAATGAAGTATGTTTCCTTAAAATTTTGAAGTATAGAATTTACTAAGATAATATAATACATGCATATTATATTATTTTATATATATATCATGTATTATATAATATATCATATCATATTATATTATAATATATTATGTATGTAACAGCCTTTAGAGGTAGTTCCTACTTATAACCCATTATGAGTATTAAGTGCTTGATCTAGTTGGCAACCACACCAACACTAACCTTGTCTAACTCATATTAGTCCATTGATTCTCTATGTGGATTCTAAGAACATAAAGGTTTATATTTTTATATTTCCTTGAAAATAAATATAAGTAGACAATCTTCAATAATTAGCTCTATCTCTGATCTCACTTTGTAAGTAAATGAAAGAAACATATTGTCCCATAAGTTCTTTCTTCCTCTCCCTTCCCTCCCACTCTTCCTCTTCTCCCCCTTTATCTCCCTGATCTCATAGGCTTAGACAAACATCAATGTTACTGGCTAAATAATTTATTAACAATTTAAAAATAACACAAAGATATTTAAATACTTATAGATTGTATCTTCCATGAGAAAGATCACAGCCAGTGTCACCTCTATTAACTACAGCTGCTGATGCCTCCTTACTAAAGGAACCACAATTCTCTCAGAGTGGAAGTCAAAGTCCCTTAGGAATTCTTGGCTAACTTCTCTACAAAATAAGAGCTAAACTCAATTCTCTTAAAATGCCTCTTCAAACTCTTCCTCCATGACAGTTCATTCACTCAGTCTCTTAAGAAAAAAGTTATTCTAGTCTTTTCCCTCTCTGTGCCTCATATAGCATTGCTCAGTAATAATAATTAATGCTTTCCATATTCATAGTTAAACTATAGCTCCCCAAGAGTATATTCCTTATCCATAAAAGGCACATTATTAGTTGATGTAGTCTCTGTGGGGAATGGCTAATGAAGCTGGTATTATATGTGGACTACAGTTTTTACTGAGGACCTGCTCCTTTTGCACTTACCAGAGTGTTTTATTTTACTTTTATTTTTAACTTTTTCTTTAATTCTGAAAGTGTTTCAGTGGTATTCTCTCTCTCTCTTTCTCTCTCTCATCATTATGGCAAAATCTGCCCTCCTACAAACACACACACATACACACACACACACACACAAAATATTGAGGGTATAAGCACAATTACATCTAATCTGCATAGTATGTCTAAAAAATATAGCTCTAGATGTGTCCATCATTTATCCATCAGGAGGTAAATAAAATGCCTCATCGTTGATCCTCCAGAGACATGATTGGTCATTAATTTGACCAGAATTTTAATCCTATCCAAGTTGTCATTTTTACAATATTGTCCAAGTTGTCATTTTTACAATATTGTCATATAAATTGTTCATCTGATTCTGCTCCCTCCACACTGTGTTAGTTAATAATACCCAGCATTCTCAAATCATTGTTTTCATAATTTCTTATTTTCTATTTTCTATATTCTATTTTCTATTTCTACTGCCTTACAGTTGTATGCCACAGTTTATTCACCCCTTCTCTAATTGTCTAAGAAGCAATCTAAGATAACCTCCTAAATTCTAGTTCTTTTCTTTTCTCTTCTCCTCTTCAGAATTAGTAAGTTTGTTTAGCTTTTAACTCTTCCCTCCTTAGTATTTTTCTGCAGCTTAATACCACATTTCTCCGCTTGTTTCCCTGTTCAGGGTGATGTATTTTTACATCAAACTCTCTGTTTAAATCCTCCTTTGTCCATTTCATACAGGAGTAAGGTTCATCTGATGACCACTCCCCCCATCTCTTCCTTAATGTGCATGTGTTTTTCTTCTCATGCCCTCCGATGATAAGAAATAGCAAGTTCCATGCTTTTTCTCCTCCTTTATATGCTAGCTTTTTCATTCTTTAATCTTTCCTTCTCTTTCCTCTATTAAAATCCTCAGAATTGAACCAATCCATTCCTAAGACCTCAGGTTTTTATTATTTTACCCTTTAATACCCTTTGAAGACATCAAGGTTCTGAAGGAATACTTGTTCTCTCCCATTAGAATGTTAGCAACATGTCCTCATATATTCCTTACAAATGCTGAAGTAAATTTACCTTTGTAGGTTTCTATTGGCTGTTGTTTGTATTTCCAAACTCAATGCTGTTTTTCCCCCCAGTCAGAAATGCTTTGAAGTCCACTATTCCATTTAAAAAAATTCACTTTTTCTTTTAAGATTATACTCAGATTTGTAGATTCATCATTCTTGTTTGTGAGGCTCTTTTCCTTTTAGAACACTCTATAAAATCTCCTCTCATTAAAAGTAGAAGGTGCCAGGTCTTCCGTGATACTAACCTATCAATTCCTTATACTTGAAATGCTTCATCCTGGATTCCTTGTAGTATTTGTTCTTTCATATGGGAGCTGTGTATTTTAAAAATGACATTCCAAACAAATTTTCCTTTTGGAATTTCTTTCAGGAAGTGCAATTTATGGATTCTTTTTATCTTTATTTTGCCTTCTGATTCAAATTGATATGGGCAGTTGAGATGTATGATTTCTCGATATATAATGCCAATGATTTTCTGAGAGTCCAGCGATTTTTAAATCATCTCTCCTTGCCTTGTTTCCTAAGTAAAGCAAGCTTACTTTTTATTCTATTTTCAATCTTTTTTATCTTGTTCTAATATTGCTTGTGACCTCATAGAAACATTGATTTTTGTTTGGTCTAAATTTTGGTTAAACCATTTCCTGGGTAAGGTTTACCACTTTCTCTTCTAAGCTATGTATTATCCTTTCACTTCTTTCCTGTCTCATCATTCATTATCTGCATTCAGCACCTCATTGTATGTTGCCTTGGACTGGAGCATTTTCATCCTTGTTGTCTATTGTTATCTAACTTTTTGTGCATGTCTTAAAAGATGGTTGGCAGAATGAATAGAGGGGTAGATCTGGTGTCAGAAATATCTTGGTTCAAACTCCTCCTGTGACACTTTCTAGTAATGTGACTCTGGGCAAGTCACAACCTCAGGAAACTTCTAGGTTTTATCTAGTCACAGATTCTAAGTTGGTGGACTGGGAAATTCTCTCCCCACCACCTTTTCCCCTTCTTTTCTATACACACACACACACACACACACACACACATATACATATATATGTATAGGTCTTACTTATCTTAGGGGAAGTATTCTCAAAACAAGAAGTAAAAAAAGTACTTTGCATGTAAGATAGGAAGATCTATATTTGATCTCCTTCATTAGTTGTGAATTGCACAAATTTGAATGAGTAATTTAAGCTCCCTAAGATTGGCTTATAAAATAGGGATAATAATACATGCACTGTCTGATTCCCAGGGTTTCTGAAAGGAACTAATAGGAAAGTATACACAAATATTTTGTAACAGTAAAGTTAATATATCAGCAACTATAATTAGTGTTGTCATTGTAACTGTGTGCTATAATTCCCTTTGTGGCCCATAGTAAACAATGTGAAAAGAAGCATGGTATAATCAAAAGAGCACTGAATTTGAAATCAGAGGACCTGGCTTTCTCTAGACCAGAGGTTCTCAACCTGTGTGTTATGTTCAATTTGTAACAATGAAAATACATCCTGCATATCAGACATTTACATTACGACTCATAACAGTAGCAAAATTAGTTATGAAGTAGCAATGAAAATAATTTTATGGTTGAGGGTCACCACAACATGAGGAACTGTATTAAAAGGTCATGGCATTAGGAAGGTTGAGAACCACTGCTCTAGACCAGTCCTTCACTGGCTGTGTGATCTTGGACAAGTCACTTAACCTCTGTGGCCTTCAGTTCTTCATCTGTAAAACAAAGGTGCCATGGGGTAGATGACCTCCAAGGTCCTTTCAAGTGTTAAATCTATGATTCTATAAATCAGCACAGCACTGGGCACTGAGTAGGTACATCCATTTATGAAATGAATAGATGAACTGGGAAATGAGAGTGTATACATATTATTATTTCATTTTAAATTGGAAAAGCAGAGAACTACTAGCATTCCTATAGAACTCAACCTCCTGAACTTTCCCACAAGTGATAACATATTCAGGGAAATGTCAGGAGATTATATTTATTCCCTTGTGTTCAAACTTCCTCATTTCAACACAAACAGAACTCTGCACTGATTGCTGGAGCTTCTGTGCATGGTAAGTACAAGACACCTGTCATCAATTGGCTGCTGACTTGATGCATTTTGTCAACTGCTATTATGAAATAGAGTGTAGCCAGGATACATGAACTACCCGGAGTCAAAGTGCCACCATGAGTATGTGTGTCTTCTTTTTTTCTAAACCTGACTTTATTCCTTTAGGAAACATGCTGAGCAGAAGTGACCTCGACAATTTCTGGCTCTTTCTATACCAAGATCTCATTCTTTCCAATGAAAGGCAAAAAAAAAATGCTCCCATATGATTTATTCACTGCATTTTTTCATTTCTTCCTGAACAGAACCAACTCCAAAATGACAAATAATCAAACTGAGTGTCAACACTGCCTGAAATTACTTTTTGGAAAGAAGTATACACTGAAGGACAACGAGGCTTACTGCATCCCTTGTTATGAACAGCTCTTTTCTAACACCTGTGAGGAATGCAAGCAAACCATTGGGTGTGATTCAAAGGTGAGCCTTTGCCTTCTTCACCAGGGTCTTAATCCTAGGTAGTAGAACTCACTAAAATGCCTAAACATGAACGTTAGAAACTAACAAATTGTCTTTTGTATTTTCTATTTCCTCTCAAGATCAGAGGGAGTTTAAAATCATTATATTACTGAGATATGGCCATGGAACACATAACATTATTGACTCTTTAAATGACTTTCATTGCAAATGTCAAAGAAACATTAAATTGTACTCATTCAAATACGAACTCCTTTGTCTAGTATTTACGCCCTTGTCAGCCTCATTCCAACTAACCTTCATACACTCTATGGTCCAGCCAAACTGGCCTTCTTGCTATTCCTGACAGGTGACATTCCATATCCTTCATGCCTGGAATGCATTTTTTTCCTCATGTAGTTGCCTTCAAAGTTTAGTTCAAACACTACCTCCTTCATGAAGCTTTTCCTAATATTCCCAGATACTAATGTCTCCCTATCCAACTACCTTATATCTATTTTGAATGTACTTGTATATATATATGCAAATAAATATATCTATATTAAGATATAGATAGATAGATGTAGAAGAGTATGGAAAGGCAGTGTTGGGCAGTTGATAGAGAGTTAGCCTAGAAGCCAGGAAGATGTTGGTTCAGGTCCCATCTCTGACACACAATGACTAGATGAAATGAGGCAAAACAGTTAGCTTCTCAGTACTCTAAGCAACTTTTAAAGACCAAGCTCTAGATAAGGTGGTGACCTGCGATATGGAAGGAATTTTCTCATCTGGAAGTGAAAAATCATAGGTCCAGTCCTTATATACATATATGTACATGTGTGTGTATTCCTGAGGGCAGGGACAATTTAATTTTTCCTTTGTATTCCTAGGACCTAGCACAGTTGCTGTTTTTTTGTTGTTAGTCCTTCACACTATAAAAGGATCAAAATGACATCATGATATTTGGGGTCAATGTACAGGCAGTGACCGATCATATCAATATGACCTAGAAGGGCTCTACAACAGATTGGGCATAAATAGTCCATTATGATCATTTGGGAGGGAGATGTTTCTAAATCTGCACATCTCATGTTTATTTTGACCTACCACAATTCTGCTTTGCTCATAAAGTACAGCACCTTCTTTGATGCAGGTCAGCAATGCTGGGTGATCCTGTGCCAGTGTCTTCCATGTCTAACAATCAATAGCAACATTCTTCAGAGAGACATTGGAAGCGCCCTTGTGTTATGGCTTCTGCTGACCTCCATGTGATGGCCTGTTTTGTATAAATTCTCTGTAAAACAGTCTTTTAAGCAAACATACATTTGGCATTCAAACAATGTTGCCACCCCAGTGGAGTAGTACTCTCTGCAGTAGAGTTTGAACGCTTGGCAGTTCGGCTCAAGAAAGGACCTCAGTCTCAGTGTCTAGTACCTTATCTTGCCAGGTAATCTTCAGAATCTTCCTAAGAAAATTCAGATGGAAGTGGTTCAGTTCTGGCATGGCATTGGTAGACTGTCCAGGTTTCACAGGCATACAATAATGAAGTCATCACAGTGGCTTTGTTAGACCTTCGGTTTGGTAGGCATCCTAATGCCTCTTCCACACATTCTTTTAGAGTCTCTCAAATGTTGAACTAGCTCTAGCAATACATATGTCTACTTCATCATCTATATGTATACTGCCAGAGTAAAAGAACTTATCCAAAGCATTCAAAAATTATACATTTCCTGTAACCAATGTTCCATGTATGGATGATGTGATACTGGCTGGTGGAGAACCTCTGTTTTCTTCGTGTTAACTGTTGGGTTAAATTAATACAAGCAGAAGATTATCAATCCATACTTTTTTGTATCAGCCTCAGAGGCTGCATTGAGTGCACCATCATCTGCAAACATAAAGTTTCACATCAACTCTCTGTACACTTTAGTCTTAGCTATAGCCTTTTCAAGTTAAATAATTCACTGTTAGTGTGGTAGTCAACTTTGATGCCATTTTCATCCTCATTGAAGGTGTCTGACAACATCACTGAAAATATTGTGCTGGGAAGCATGGGAGGAAGCACACAGCTCTGCTTCATTCCACTGGTGACTGGAAAAGCACGAGAGCACTGTCCATGATCCAGGACCCATGCAAGCATGCCATCATGAAACTGGTTTACAATACTGATGAACTTCTCTAGGCAACCACACTTTGTCATGGGGTGCTCAAGGAGGACTAGTACCTCTGGGGTGGGAGCTGCCAAACCCTTTTTTAGGGTTGTTCATACACCTTTGGTGTCCACCTGCCACCCAGCTCTCATCTGTAATATGCACAGCAGCCACATGCCAGTACAAACATCATCTAAACCAGGCTGAGGGTACCTACAAACCTCAAACCATTGGTAAGTTAGCGGGGTGTCTACCCCAAGCATGTGAAGAATTCCCTAGCAGAATAGGTGGATGTGAATATTTTGTTTCAATGGGCCATGATGGCAGTGGAAGCAATTGCTTTGGAGCACTTAGGGCTTGGTCAGACACTGAAGCCACCAAGGTTATTCACTATATCCAGAGCCATCAAAAGTCATTCTTGATTTTTTGTCTTGTCAGTGGGCTCTGATAGCTCCAGAAGAGATAGTGAAGCTGACAACTTCAAGCGATTCTGCCCCACTTAAATTCAACCTAGCACAGTACTGATGCATAGGACATGTATGATAAAATCCAATTGAGTAAATCCAGTTTTTAAAATGTGTATTAAAAACCCATATAATTGATACCACATTTCATGCCTTCACAGTGGGTACAGGTAAAGTGGGAGTGAGAGAACTCATAAATCAACTTTTAAAAAAAATGAATGTTAAAAATAAATAATAAATTTTAAAAGAACCTTTCTATGGAAGGTGAGAGACAGCAATCAGGAAGACTTGTGTTCAAGTCCTCCTTCTTACCCATACTAGATGTGCAATCTTGGACAAGTCACTTAATCTTTTGATGTTTCAAACAACACCCTGAACTAGAAGGTATAGAGGAGTTGCTTATCCACATTGATGAAGGGAATTTCTCACAGCAGTGAAATCTCAAGTCTGGACCAATCCATGTGCTAGATACTGTGGATACATGTTTATAAAGATAGCTGTAAAGCCTACATAGGGCAATCTCTGCCCTTAGGTAGTTCATAACTTAATAGGAAAATATTATATTAACAATTTAATATACAAGGAAGAGGTGATTGGAATAAAAGGACCATTTGAAGTACCTTTGGAAAATTTAACAGGAGAGAAAAAATTTTCACCTGAGAGGATCAGGTAAGGTTCCATGGAAAAGGTAGCAACTGAGTTGAATGGGCTTTGACTGAAAATAAAAGATTTAAACAGAGATGAAGCAGGAGTATGTTTCAGACATGAAGAATAAATAGCCTAGGTGAATACCAAGAAGCAAGAGACGGAAAGGTAAGATCAAAGGAGAAAAAAATAGTCTAATTTGATTGGAATTTAGAGGGAATGAAGGGGAGTGATATAAATACCAGGCTAAGGATTCTGTATTTTATTCTCTAGTTCAGGAATTCTTGTCTCCTTCTGAGTTACAGCCTCCCTTCGGAAGTATGGTCATGTACTCTCAGAATAATGTTTTTAAATGCAAAAATAAAATCAAGAGGATTCCAAAGGAAACCAATTATATTGAAATATAGTTATAAAAAATATTAGAAAAAAAACCAAGGTCACAGAATCTGGGTTAAGAACCCCTGCTTTAGATAAAGAGTCACTATTTTGTTTATGGTATTGTTTTGATTTTAATTTAGGAGTAACGATGTTTGATCTGTGCATAAAGAAGATTCAAGAGTTCAGTAAGGAGTTATACTGAATACATTTAATTAATAAATACTTTCTGTGCATGTATTGCTCTTTAAAGTCTTCAAAAGAAAATTACCCTAAGGAGTAGGAAGATAATTGTGGAGAGGTTACATTAAAGGAATCCGCACTCATGAAATCACAGATCTTTTGAGATATTGAAGGAATACTTTATATTTGAAAATACCTGTGATTTTATTGATGCATTTGATTCAATTTGTCAAACATCTATTAAGTGTCTATTATCTGCAAGGCAGCAGCAAGGTATAGTGAATAGAATGCTGGGTTTGGGATCAAGATCTGGTTTTAAATTCCATCTTTGACACTTCAGTTTTATAACCCTGTTCAAGTCACAGAATTTCTTTGAAACTCCAACAACTACCTAGTATTTATCTACTAAATCTTAATGAAACAATCAATATACATATATCCTCTTTGGAGTTTTTACTTCTGGTTACTACAAGGAAACATATATTTGAATATTTATATAACTCCTAGGAATATAGATTTAAAGTGAAAAGGGTTGTATATCCCTTCATTTTATAGATGTGGAAATTGAGGCTGAGATTACTGACTTTCGAGCCAAAGGAACTGGGTTCAAATTCCATCTATGATGCTTACTACCTGTATGATCTTGAACAATTTACTTAACCTTGATGAGCTTCAGGTTTCCCATTTTTAAAATAAGGTGTTAGATTAGAGCAGTGGTTCTCAACCTTCCTAATGCCACAACCCTTTAATACAGTTCCTCATGCTGTGGTGACCCCCAAGCACAAAATTATTTTCGTTCCTACTTCATAACTGTAATTTTGCTACTGTTATTAATTGTAATGTAAATATCTCATATGCAGGATGTATTTTCATTGTTACGAATTGAACATAACCCACAGGTTGAGAACCACTGGATTAGAGGGTTTTTGAGGACCCTTCTAATTCTAAATGTGTGAATTTGTGATCCTAACTGGCTACCCCAAGATTATTCAGGTAGTAAGTGGTAGAGCTAGGAACAGGTCTTCTCATCCCATATTCAAGACTCTTTTTCATACACTACACCATAATGACCTTCCTTGATGGATGTGCTCCCTCTAACAATGCATACAGAAGACCCCCAGGCCTTCTTTTCTGATGGGATTCTTATCTATACTTCCCAAAAATCATCCATAGAGTATCTATCCAGTGCAATATAGGCCTTCCTCACATGGGAAATAACAATTTAATATCTTTCTAATTAAAATGCTATTAAAACTTTTATTTCTCCCCTTCCCCCCACTATGTTCCCCTCCCCTCCCATTACTTCCCCCCCCCTCCTTTGCCCTCCTCTCCTCCCCTCCTTTCCCCTCTCTTCTCTCATCTGCCAAAAAGTCATTCCATATAGCAGAGTACAAAAGAGAAGGGAAACAACATATCAGCAATACTAACCATTCACATCTTAACAAAGTTTGACATTAAATGCAACATCCCACACTTAACGGTTCATATCTTTTCTTTGGAACAAATCTTGATTATTGTTTCATAGAATTCATGTTTCATGGTTGTAGCCTTTGTGTATATTATTTCCCTGGATTTGTTTATTGTGCTTTGCTTAGAGTCATATAAACCTTCCCATAATACATTTTCATTGTTTCTAATAACAGGTAATATTCCATTCCATTCACATACCTCAATTTTTTTAGGCATCTGCTATGTTCCAAGTTCCTTAAAAGCACAAAAAGGGCTACTAAAAATATTTTGGTGTAAATGGAACCTTTTTAATCATTGATTTTCTTGGACTATATGCCTAGCAATGTAATGTTTGGGTAAAAATAATAATTATTTGTATTAAATTCAATAGTTAACTCTGTGATAATGATAGCTAATATTTATACAGTGCTCACTTTGTACCAGCCACTGTGCTAATTAAGTGCTTTGCAATTATTTTCACATTTAATCTTCACAGCAATCCTTGGGAAGTAGTTGCTATTATTATCTTATTTTACACGTGAGGAAACTGAGGTAAACAGAGGTTAACCAACTTGCTTATGGTTACACAGCTAGAATGTGCTCAAGTCTGGATTTGAACTCAGATCTTCCTGACTCCAGGCCCAATGCTTTATCTACTGTGCCACCTAGGATATAGATGTTTTAGTCACTCTCTCCCCCCCAAATTTTTCACATCTTAGTAGCTTTCTTAATATAATTTCTAATTACTTTCCAGAAAGGTTGAACCAATTTATAGCTCCATCACTGCTGTATTATCATGCCTATAGGAGCATCGATTATTGCTCATCTTTTCCTATCTTTAGCAATTTGCTGTATGTGAGGTATTAAAACTCGGAGTTGTTTTGATATGTATTTTTATTATTAATGGTTTGGATCATTCTTTCATATGTAATCATTTCCAATTACTTTTTTGTGAACTGTTTTTTATGTCCTTTGACCATTTTTTCATTGAGGAATCATTTTTTCATGTGTTTATGTAATTTCCCATTATAATTTTTCTATGAGATTCTTATTAGAGATATTTGATATAAGGAGTTTTTCCCAATTGACTTTCTCTTCAACTGACTTTTCTTATCCTAGTTTCATTAACTTTGTGCAAAAACTTTAAAACTTCATGTAATTAAAACTATTTAATCTTTTGTCATCACCTCAATTAACTTTACTGTTTAAGAATTCCCCCTTAGCCCCCACCTCAGACATAGCTATGCAAGGTACCTGATCTGGCAATCTTCTATAGTGGGCTTTGGCTAGACCTTGCTGCAACCCCCTCTAAAACTTGCTTTTCTATATATTTAGAATGAGGAGGTACCCCCAAGGTGAATATAGTATACATTTAATTGGGCAGGCACAGGAAAAATTTAGAAAAACACTAGGGAATGTAGGAAAAATTCAGAAAAACAATAGGGAAGGGGAGTAAAATCCAGACACACAACTTAGTCACAAAGATACTATTTTAGAAACCTCCATGCTGAGGGGTCATTGACTATTTGGAGATAAAAAGCAATTACAACGCATAAGGCTGGATGGGGAGGGGATGTCATTCCTGAAAAGACCTCAGAACCAAGGATGAGCCTCTATGAAAAACAAAAAGCAGGGCAGGGAGAATCTGACTGCAACTACTTTTGTTTTCAATCTGATTACAAATACAGTGGTACCTTGATTTATGAGTTTAATTCGTTCCATTACTGAGCTCGTAACTCAATTTGCTCGTATATCAAATCAATTTTCCCCATTGAAATTAACTGAAGTGCCATTAATCTGTTCCAGCTCCCAAAATGCCACCCCAGTATTTTTTTGTTACATGTTTTTAACTAAGAAAAAGTATTTATAAATAACAAATATTGTATAAAAACATAATAAAAGAGAATGTAAAGAAATAAACTGGTTTTATAAAGTGTATATTTACCTTGGATATCAGACGACTTGAGCTAACAGAAGATACTGGTGGAGGTGTAGGGCAGAGGAGATAGATGGAGGAGATTAGAGAAGTTTTGGTTCATGCTCTTTCGGTCACTTTTGTTCACTTACTTGCTACACCCTTAATGCTACACTTTATCCCTGAACTTAATTGCTACAATATCTTTTTTACTTTCGCTTAACTTAATTTTCTGAGGTGCAAAATGCTGGGTGGGCAATGGGTTGTGGTGTTTGCTGAGCCAACTAGCGGTGGCTTAGACCTCAAATTTTGGCTCACAATTCAAAGCAAAAAATCGACTGAGTGACAACTCATCTAGGAAATCTCGCAAATTGGTGCACTCATATGTCAAGGTACCACCGTATTCTTGATATTTGATAATTCTCAAGAAAGTTTGAAATAACATCATTCTAGTCACTGACAGTGCTCGTTCCAAACCAAATCTGAAACCTGAGGTCTCCTGGGACCTTAAAACTTAGGTCACATGTTTATTTTGATCTTATTTTGGAACACTGTGTGAGATGTTGGACTAAACGTAATTTCTGCCAGACTACTTTCCCATTTCCCCAGCAATTTGTGTCATATAGGGAGTAATTTATGTTCTTGGGTTTATTGAACATACTTAAGTTATTAATCCCAGTTGTTTCTGATTCTTCTTTATGACTTCTTTTCCACTAAGCTACCATTGTATTTTTAAACCAGTTTAGTACTGACTTGCTGTTTATTTTGAAGCCTTAAAGTTATATATTCCCCCTTCATTCTTACTTTTAAAAAAATTCCCTTCTGATCACAAATCTTTTGTTCTTTTAAATGAAGTTTTCTTTTATTTTGTCCAGTTTTAGAAAGCATTCCTCTGGTAATTTGATTAGCATAGCGTTAAGTCTGTAAAATCAACTTAGAAACATTATTTTTATTGCGTTGTCATGATCTCACCAGAAGTTCTAAATATCCCCTTAGTTATTTGCTGTTTCTTTTTTAAAAGGATCATTCTATAATTGTATCTCTACAGGTCTTAAGTATCAATTGATATACTGACACTCAGATATTTCATGCATTTTGTAATCACATTATTTGAGATTTCCCTTTCCATTATTTCCTTCTGAGTTTTGTTATTACTATATAGAGATGCAGTGACCTGGAGAGTATATTTTGTATCTTGCTACTTGACCAAAGTTATTGTTTTGATTAGTTTCTAGGATTTTCATCATGTTGTCGGCAAACAGGGATGGTACCATCTCCTCTTTAACTCTAGACCCTTAATTACTTTCTCTTATTGCCATATTTAGCATTTATAGAGATGTATGTCAAACAAAAGTAAGGAAAGGAGGAATGTTTGCTTTGCTCCTGCATTTTACTGAGAGTGTTTCTAGTACTTCTCCATTACATATATTAACTTTTGATTATACATACACACACAATTACATATGCATATATATTTTATTATATAAAGATCAGCATTTTTTTATCTGCAAATAGATCTGGAAGATCTCACCCTTCACAAGAAATTGTTCTACCAGATCACTATACTGGAACTCTACCATCACACTGGTGAATACCTTTGACAAGTATACTTTGCCCTGTTTTATGACACTACTGATGTTTACTATCAGAGGATCATTAAACAGTCTTATTCTACCTTCAGATCTTCTGAGAATCCTGAATGATTTTGACATGTGGATAAGATATATCTTGCTTTAAAGAGTTTTTCATGTTGCATTTTGTTTTACTGAGTTAAGTATTTCTTCGTAGCAAAAAAAATAAGCACAATTCAATCTTCCTCTCATTACATCTTTCACTTAACTGAAAGATCATAAAGATGTGATCCATTCATCAGTTTCTCTTGAGAGCGTATTTTTTTCTACTAAAAACTACTTTGAGAATATTTTTCATTCATAGATGACTTTCATAAAGATTTTCTAGAAATAGGAGAGTAGGTTTGTAAGTTAGTAGTTAATCTCAGTCACTGCTTTTCTATATTAACAAGATTCCAGAATTTTCAATATTTTTTGGTAGTTTTTCCTCCTTCAGATACATTGTATATCAGTCTTTCAATGTACTTACAATGGCCTCTAGACTTTAAAACCTCCTTAAGAATATCTATAATCAAAGAAATTTGGCCTGTTCAACCACATCATAAAGACCAAGTAGATGAAGAATGTCTATTGTTTAGATTTCAATGTGAGTTTGGATGGACACCCCATAGAGCCTACCCAACAGTGTGTATATATGTGTGTGTGTGTGCATATATATATATATATACACAGAAATATATGTACACGCATGCACACACTTTATATAGACATATATGTACACATATACATGTCTGGAACATATGGAACATGTTCAGATGGACAGTGGGTTGGATCCAGGGTTGAAAAGGAATAGAAGGTTGGCTTGCTTTTTGAAAAGTGAAAGCTTTTTACTGAACCCTCAGGTTAAAGTCCATCTTTTCCAAATAAACCATCATATGATCAGCAAACAGAGATCCTCATTATTTATCTTTATTCCTTTAATTCCTGTCTTATTGCTGTTGCTAGCATCTCCAGAACAATATCAAATAATAATGGGGAGAGTGGGCGTCCTTGCTTCACTCCAGTATTTATTGGAAAAAATTCTAGTGGATCTCCATTGTGTAGGATGTTTGTTTTTTATTTTAGATAGAAGCTTTTTTATATTAAAAAAAATTTCCTTTATGCTGTAATGGGAATGGGAATGGGAATTTGAAGATCTTCCCTGCCCCTTAATAGGCCCCAGGGGAATCTGAAGACCTTCTCTGCTTTGAAATTAAACTCTGCCCCCTAATAGGCTGAATGTAATCACATGGAGCCTGTGAAGACAGAGCCCACAGGTAGCTTCCCTGCTTTGAAGATAAACTCTGCTCCCTAATAGACTGAATGTAGTCACATGAAGCCTGTGGGGGGAGGAGTTTGCTGAAGGGGAGCAGAGCGACAGGAAGCTAGGACTCAGAGCTAGCAAGAGGGTAGAAGGGAGTGGAGCGCAGGCAAGGAGAGCTAGAGAGGTTCGTGAGTAAATATTGATCTCATATTGGTTTGTGGGAAGGCTAAAGGCTGTTGTGGTTCTCTGTGTTGTTATGGTTTATTAGCTTCTTTGCTAGTTTGATGGAATCGGCTTATTGGTTTTGGGATTCGGTTTTCTGGTTTCTAAATAAATGCTTTGCTTCTGTCCTCAATGTGGAGAGTTTGTTATATTTTGTAATCTAGCACTATATGGGACTATTTATAGTCACTGTCAATGCTGTAAATATTACACTGGCACTACATATGGCTATACTTTGTAAGGTTTTTAGCATAAAGGAGTGTTGCACTTTGTCCATGGCTTTTTCTACATCTATTGAGACGATCAAGCAGTTTGGGATGTTTTGGTTTTTAATATGATTAATTATGTTGATTATTTTCCTAGTGTTGAACCCTCCTTGCACCTGAGGAAGGCTCATTTTTTAATACTAACATTTGTCAGAGTCACTATAAGACTGTGATATTTGGAAAGCACTGCTGCCTTATAAGAGCTAAAGATGTGTATCACATAAAGGATAATGGAGGGATATATAGTGGGTATGAGCAGGTAATAACACAACCAGTAAAGATCTCTAAAGAATAAGAGTAAAGGATGTAAAGAGCAAAGAATGACATGCAACAGTCAAGAACTTCACTTTCCTTTTCCATGTCAGAAGAGAGTAAGGAAAGTTTCTAGTACATAGAATGGATCTGAGATGGGGAACCTGTGGGGAGGGAAAGGGCATACATCACATAGGATAAGCAGGAAAAGATAGATTGCAATCTGCGTTGTTGGAAGAAATTCCCAAATTCATGAGATGATTTGAATATTGGAGTAGTCAATAAAAGTGCTTGTGTCTATGCTTTGTAAACTTTTATTTTTAAGTATAAAATAGTATTCAGTATTTGTTAAAGATATTTTCTGCACCTTTTATATCACGTGATTGTGAATGTTTTTAGTTTTAGTGTGGCTCATTGGTTTCCTAATATCGAACCACCTTTTTCTCCTTTGTAACAGGGCAACTTGGTCATAATGAATATTTACCAGGATTTGAGTTAAAATTATTGAATCAACATTTATTGATGATAATGATTTCTAGCTATTTTTCTCTGCCTTATTCTTCCTTGATTTTGGTATTCAGTCTACAATGTCTCATAAAAGGAGCTTGCTAAAGCTTGGTTGGTTTTTTTTTCCCTCAGTTTTTGAGTATAGTATAGTAATCTTATAAGTTTGATACAGTTTTGTAAATCCATCTGGCTCATGTTCTTCCAGCTCTACTCTCCCTCCAACAATTAAATTTATCTTTCCAACATTCGACTGTTTATTATTACTATCAAGGGATCTGTTACCATTCAACCAAAACAGTTCTCTCCAAAGTTGCCAATGACTTCTTGCCTGCCAAATCCAATGACCTTTTTCCAAACCTTGTCCTTCTAAACCTCTCTGCAGCCTTTGGCACTATCATTCTTCATCTCCTCTTTGTTACTCTCTTTTTTTCTAGGTTTTCAGACATTACTCTCCTAGTTATCCTTTTATCTATCTGACCATTCCTTCTCACTTCCATTTGCTGGGTCTTCATCCAGATCATGCTCACTGAGGGTATACCACAGGGGTCTGTGCTGGGCCCTCTTCTCTTCTACCTCCATATTCTTTCACCTGATAAATTCTGATAATCCAGCTTTAATCTCTCTTCTGACCTCCAATTTCCTGTCTCCAGCTCCCAGCTAGACATCTAGAAGAGAATGTCATATATTACCCAAACTATATTCATTATCTTTTCCCCAAGCCCTTCCCTGCTCCAAATTTCCCTATTATTTTTGAGGGCACTACCATCTTCCCAGTGCCCTAGCCTTGTAAACCAGGTGCCATCTTTGACTCCTATCTCTAAGCTTCCCAGCCCACCTCTGATATCCAATCTCTTGCCAGGGCCTGGCAGTTTCAGCTTTGTAAATGCCTTTGTAACTTCTCAAATGCACTCCTTTCTCTCCTGTGATACTGCTACCATGCTGGTGAAGGGACTCCTCTCCTCCAACTATTGCAAAAACCTTCTGGTTGGTCTGCTTGCCACTTCTCTTTCCCCACTCTAGTTCATCCTCCCCTAACCCACCAAAGTGATTTTCATAAGGCACAGGTCTGACTATATATATCAACCCCAACTCAGTAAACTCTAGTGATTCTCTATGACCTCCAGGATCAAGTATAAAATCCTCTGAAATTCAGTCCTTCATAAGCTAGCCATAGACTGCCTCCCAACCTTTCCAGTCTATTTACACTTTGTTCCCTACCACGTACTCTTTGATTCAATGACACTGGCCTCCTTGCTGCTCTTGGAACAAGAAACTACGTCCTGACTCCCAGCATTTTCTCTGACTGTCTCTCGCCTAGAATCCTCTCCCTCCTCATCTAATTTCTCTTGTTTCCTTCAGTTAAAATCCCAACTTCTAAAGGAAGTCTTTCCAATCTCTCACAATTCTAACGCCTTCCCTTAATTGAGTATTTACCCTTTCTGACAGTCATCTGCATACCCCACTTGACTGTGGCCTCCGCAGGAGCAAGGACTTTCTTTTGCATTTCTTTGAATCACCTTGCTAAGCATAGCGCTTAGTACATAATAGGCATTTAATAAATGTTTAGTGACTGACTGTAAATTTTGGTATTTTATATTAAAAAAAATAATCCTCTTTTTCTTTAAAATTCTTTGTTTGGCCATATATTACTACAAAAATAGGTTCTGATCATTCTTTTGTTTTTTTTCCTCTGTTTATTTGACTTTGTTCTGTTTGTTTTCATAATTTGATTTTCCTCCCTTTTCACTTTATTCAGGTTAGCCAAAGGTTTATCAATTTTGTTAATTATTTCAAAGAACCATTTTATCAGTTCTATAGCCATTTTGTTTTTTCTATTTTAGCTATTACTCCTCTAGTATTCAAGATTTCCTCTTTTGTGCTTATTGTATATTGTTTATTTTTTAATTTTTACAATGAGATATTAAGATCATTAATCACTGAAGAATATACATTAATAAAATGTAAAAAGAGAGAATTGATAAATTGGTACCAAAAACTTTTTCTATCAAAGAATGCATAACTATGAATCAGAAATTTAGAATGCTGTCTCATCATTATCATCTGTTCACATAGCTTCTTATTGTTCAGCATGTCTTCATCAGTTTTCCACTGAGGTCTATATCTTTTGCTTGTACTCCCTATTTTAATTACATTTTAATGAATTATGACTTATAAAGGATATGTTAGCTTTTCTTCATGTTTATACTTAATTTTAATTTCTCTGTGCCCCACTTAATTTTTTTTAAGTTAACATGTAGTGTTGAAAAATACATATATTCCTTAAACTTCCCGTTCAAAAGCTCCTGTGAATCTTTTTAGCTTTTGCTGAATGTGCTTACTATTTAAATTAACTCATCATCATGGGTTCCTTAAAGTATAATACAATTTCTTGGGAGGGCTTTCTGTTGATTATTTTTTGTCTAGATCTTGCTTTAATTGCTATATGGAACTCCCAATAAGTCACGCCTTCTAGGACTGCAATTAGCCTCTGAACTTCAATTTATAAATTTAAAGAGTTTCCTGGGGCACTCCTTCCTGGTCCCACAGGGTCAAGGTCACACAGTCAATATGTGTCAGAAGGCTTGGAATGCCAGTTTAAGGCATTTTTATTTTGTTTACCAAAAAAAAAAAGGGGGAACAAGAAAATGAGGAGCTTTTGATGAGTTTTTAGCAGGAAAATGACATGATCAAATTTGAATAGATAACCTGGGGGCAATGTGAAGAATGGTTTCAAGAAGGAGAAAGTAGCCTGGCAGACCAATTAGGAATCTATTAAATAGGTCTTCAGAACAGAAATGAGGTCCTGGACTAGGGTATTATCACGGTGAATGTTAAGGAAAGGATAGAGCGAGATTATTATATTATAAAAGTTAGATCAACAGCATCTGACAAGGAAAAAACAACTTGTCGGTCTGTGAGAGAGAATAGTTCTTACCACTCAAGTAAGAAGAAATGATGCACATTTTACATTTTGTTTAATTTTTCCTTTACATGGTTTAACTTTATATTTCTCAGAGAAAATTAATTACCTGCTTTATTTTTGGTTACTCTAAATGAATATAGAATATTTTTAACAATATAATATTGGCATAGAGAAAACAAGGTATAGTAGGTAAAGTATAGGGCTAGGAGTCAGGAAGAAATGAGTTCAAATGCCGTCCATGATAGTTAAGCTATGTGTCTACAAGTGGAATGTGCTAACTTGAGAGATGATGGGTTTCCTCAACTAGAAATCTTCAAAGAAAGGCTATATAATAACTTCTCAAGGATGTAACAATGAGGATTTCTTTTGTGTATAGGCTGGACTAAGTGACTGCTGAGGTTTCTTCCAACTCTACAAATTATGTTGGTCTGTGATCTCTTCAGAATTTACCTACTAAATCTCAAATGGGTTTTAATCCACATTACAGAGACAATTCTCATACTGGGATTTCCCTACTCTGCTGAAATCACATCCCCTTCATGCTTTCATTAGAATAGTGATGTATAAGATTTCCTTTGTGATCCTTAGTGTTCTGCACCTAAGGGCCAACTTTTAATCATGATGGCAGCCATTCTGTCTTAATTTACAGCATCAATTAACATGTTGGCAGTATTTAAAGGGCAAGGCACAGTCCAGAGGAGGCACTAATACTACCCCCCCTTTAGAACTTGCCCCAACTTTCTATGAATAAAAAAATCTCTCAAGTCATAGGAAGCATGCTGGTGACAATTAATAATAATAATAATTAATAATAACTAGCACTTACATAGCATTTTAAGGTTTACAAAAGCACCATTTGATCCTTACAACACTGCTATTATTATCCCCATTTTACAGAACAAGAAAGTGAGGGATAGATAGAGAAGTTAAGTGACCTTCCCAGGCTTATAGAGCTAGTAAGTGTTTAATGTAGGATTTGAATTTGGGTTTCTGAGACCCAGGTCCTAAGCTCTATCCTCTATCCCACCTAGCTGCATAATATTAATGAATATGAAGAAGAAGCAAAGCTCCAGCTTATTCTGCTACAGCCTTTTGGTAATCCACCAAGAAGGCCTCGGGCTTTGGCCCATAATTCACTCATAGATTTCTTCTCCCTATAGATAATAGACTCACTGATAACTTTTCCCTCAAGCAACCAACACAACCTACTGGTACCAGGGTCCTGGGAGAATTTAGTTTTGTGTCATAAAATGGCCTATTTTGCAGCAAATGCTTTTAATTAACATTTATTTACTGTCTCAAAGGATCTTTCCTACAAAGACCGACATTGGCATGAAGGGTGCTTCAAGTGTGCCAAGTGTAATCACTCTTTGGTGGAAAAGCCTTTTGCTGCCAAGGATGAAGTCTTGCTGTGTACTGAGTGTTATTCTAATGAGTATTCCTCCAAGTGCTTCCAGTGTAAGAAGACCATTATGCCTGGTAAGATAACAAGGACTCTTCAGTCACTAAATAAAAGTGTCATATTACAGTTTTTAATTAAATTCAGGCACTTGAATAGACTAGCAGCTGACAAAGAATTATCCCTTAGTTTTGAGTGAGGCATCTTTCCAAAGATCATCTAAGGTTGCTTCGCTATTCAAAACAAAACCACAAAACAACCTGAAAACCACTCTCTTCTCCTGGTACATAAATAAACTACATTACCATGTGTTTCTCACTAAAAATAAATTTTCATGGTCATGGGAAGAATTCAAAAAGCAGAATTAAGAAGTCCTCATTGTAACTAACCATATGCCAAGTTATCCAGGGCATAAGTGAATGGGATCAGAAAAAAAAAAGTAGTTTATCTCTAGTTTCTTGGCGTGAACTCTGGGGACCTTCATCTGCCATCCATTTTCATAATGACAAAAGGTCAGGATGAACAGAGTTATAGGTTAATCCCTGCATTGAAAGACATACAACCATTCTTATTCTGCCAGTAATAGTCTTTACTTGAAGAGAGTAAGAGTATATCTTGTTGGTTCTAAGAAAACAATTGGTTTGGGGGCACATCAATGTTCCAATCAATTCTATAGTATGTCCCTGACACTGACACCATGAACATTTTGTGGGAGGGAAGGGTATTTATCTTCAAAAAGATAGGGATGGATTCTGAGCATCCTTAGCCTCTCCTTTAATAACTAGCATAAGAAGCTAAGATTTCCCAATTTATCTAAACCGCTTGAAACAATTCATGCATTCCACTTGTATTACTTCCTTAAAGGGGTAATGTTTCCAGGTTGGTGATGTATACAGTACTTGGACAATGCCTCCAAGAAAAGCATTCTACTATTTGTTGGTGGTCAGCAACAATATATTTTCAAGAAATGAACAGTGACAATTTAAATAAGCTATCATCCTTCCTCCCAGTCTAATCCTCTGTAACTAAAAAAAATTACTCTCTAAACAGGTGGATACATGACTGGATATGATGGTACAGATATGGTTAAACAGTTTCTTAGAAGATGCTGATTTCTATTTTTATATTTTTCAGGCTCCCGCAAAATAGAATTCAAGGGAAATGAATGGCATGAAACTTGTTTTGTTTGCCAGTCTTGCCAACAACCTATAGGAACAGACCCTTTAATCACCAGAGAGAATAAAAACTACTGTGTGCCCTGTTTTGAGAAGCGGTTTGCTCTACACTGCAACTCTTGCAAGAAGGTAATTCTCTTAAAAATTCTGGAAAACATGGAATCTTACACACTTACAGATTTTTGTATTTATACACATACATGGGCACAGATGAGGTCAGTGGTTACTTTTGATTAGGACATCATGCTTGTATTTTGTTCATTTTAACTAGGAGTTCAAAACTTTCCAAAACAATGTGCTCTTGCAGTAAGAGTGGGTACAAAATCTGCTCAGAACTAGTTAATTCATCTTCCCCAATCAGTTTGGGACTTTTGATATTTAGTTCCATTGACTGCTGTGAAACATGAATTCCAAGGGATTCAAAAGTGTTTTGAATACAGAATAGTTCTTAGAAAACAAATTTTGATCCACTGAGTGTAATTGATTCAGAGAAATATGGCTTTGGCTCAGAAAGTGTTGGAGGAAGCCAATTTAAACAGGATGCTTGACTCTTCACATTATACTCTGGCAATACTAATGACTCCTTGGTTTAAAGCTTTCGTATTTCAAAGTTGTTTGGCACTGGGCATTTAGCCCAAGGGAATTACATGATCATTAGAAAAACTTTAGTCTTGACAGCAGAAAGGAAGAACAGACAAAATGGAGCTTCTTTGTCCTGAGTATAGAACCTCAGAAATTGTCAAAGCATCATGTGACCTAGTAGTCCCCAAAACTCTGGGTCCAAGAAAAGTCAATTTTGGGGAGCATGAACTTCCCTCAATTCCATTTTTTTTCTCTTTTAGGTTTTTGTGCAAAAAAAAAATTTCTACTGTTTCATTAGTTTGAGAAAACTGGTTTCCATCCTATTAAGGATTAAATCATGGTGCTTTAACCTCCATTTAACCTGTGAAATATTTATTTGTGAATAAAACAATACAAACCATGGATAGAACAGCAGGGCATGACAACATACTGGTTTAAAATAACAATTCTCAAACTTTTTTGATCTAGTAGGGCAAAAGGCTACATGGACTCTCTTATCCTACTTACTCTCACCTCTCTCTCTCTCTCACATACTCTCTCTCTGTCTCTCTGTCCCTATGTCTCTCTGTCTCTGTCTCTCTCCCCGTCTACATTTGTAAATATGTATTGGCCCAGATCTGTGATTTTATCAATGAATGAAGTTTTCTAGTGAAGAAATTTCCTCTATCAATGCATATCTGGAAAGATTCTGAAGCTTATAATTTTAGACCAGAGGTTCCCAAACTTATTTGGCCTACTGCCCCTTAAAAAAAAAAATAACTCAGTGCCCTCCTGGAAACTTATTTTCTTTAACCCTTGAACACTGGTTTGTTTTTTTAAAAACTTGTGTTATTTCAAAAAATATAAAATATATTTTTAAAAGATGTATCTTAAATTTAATAATTTATTGCAAATTTGTGGTTCTTTTCTTACATTGAAATTTTGATGATGCAATATTGTGTCATGTAGCTACATAGTATTGTATTGTAAACAAGTCATTATATGCACATATTCCTATTGATGCATGCTGAACTTCCTGACAATTCACAACACGTTCACCTGCCAACACTTGCTTTTTAAGACCTGTCATCAAACTTGACCACTGATTGGTTATGACTTGCATTTTGTGTGTTGTTTATTTGGAAAATATTGTAATCATTACAACTTTAACTCTGTTAATACAACGGATGAAACATGTCCAAAAGGTTTTTTATCATCTTTCCTTATGCTTTACCCTGCCCCCTTATTTTTATTCAATGCCCCACCCCCCAACTTAAAGCTACTTCCACCACTCCTCTGGATTGCTACAGCACCTCCCAGGGGCTTATATCTCCCCCTTTGGGAACCTCTGTGATAGTTGCCTGGGTCACTGAGAGCAATGGGGTCTACAGACCATGGATAAGAATAAAACATCCAGCCTATGATTTATGTACATCTATACTTAGGAACTTACATGACTTATCAAATGTCTCAAAGCCAGAATATGTTAGAACACAGATTTGAAGTCATGTGGTCCTGACTCTAAAGCATCTATCTAGCAAGCTCTCTATCCATCGTGCACCACTCCACCTGTGTGCATATGTAAATGTATGCATGTAATATATATATATATATATATATATATATGTATATATATATATACATAATATACTGCTAGAATAATATACATAAACCCATATGTAAATACATGTATATATACAAATATATATAGTATGCACGTATGTATACATACATGCATACATACTTCTTTAAAGTATTGTTTCATTCCCTTTATTTTTATTCTATCACTTTGCACAGTACCAGGCAAATAGTAATTACTCAATAATTTCTTACTGATAGATTCTATACCTATGTCTATTAATTTCTTCATTAATGCTCTCCTCTTATGGCTCATTATAGCATGGAGGTCAGTCACTGAGCTCTTGAAGGTTATGTCAGAAGGACCCTTAACTCAATCAGGCTCTACCATGCTGGAATGGAACAGCTAGGTGGTACAGGGGATATAGAGCACCAAGCCTGAGTCAGAAAGAACTGAATTCAAATCCAACCTCAGACACTTACTAGCTGTGTGACCCTGAACAAGTCATTTAACCCTGTTTGCCTCAGTTTCCTCATCTGTGAAATGAGCTGGAGGAAGAAATGGCAAACCACTCTGGTATCTTGCCAAGCAACCCCAAATGGGGGCACAAAGTGTCCAACATGACTGAAATGACTGAACAATAACATGCTGGAATAGTCTCAATTATGAGCCTGGTAGATGGACCATGTGTCTGTCAGCCAAAGATCAGTCTAGCTCAGTTTCAGAGAGATGTGTCATAAGGTTAGGTGCAGAGAAATACACTTTTTGGCTCTTAAAGACTCTTTAAAAAAACTATTAAAGCCCATCTACCATATTTTAGAAGGATAACAACAATCTCCATCAGTAGAGATGCCCTGGCCCTTCTAATACTGAAGCATAAATCTTCTAGAGCATATGGACACTGCTAGTGGTGAGATACCAATGAGATTTCTTCAACATGAATGATAACACTGCCATAAATAAAAGGTATCAAAGTCATCAGAATGCATGTGAATAGGACACAAAACTTCTAGTGGCCTCCAGGCATACTTTCGGAAGCATGGCCCTGATTTAGAGAGCTGTTTCACTCATTGAGAGATGGGGTTCCTGATAATATACAGTCTCAGTCATATATAGTTTAAAACTGTTCATTCAGGCCAAAGGTATAATTTTCTTTTAGATTTTAGCTTTCATTAACCTGGGATCCATGTATAAATTTCAGGTTTGTGATTTCAGATGGAAAAAAAATTACATCTTTATTTTCATTAACTGCTCATTGATCTTTTCCTTCCATTATGGATGTAGACAACAAACCATTATTCTGAAAGGGGCTTCCCAGGCTTTATCAGCCTGCCAAAAAGGTTCTTGACACATACAAAAAGGTTAAGAACTTGTGGTCTAAAAGAAAAAAATGATTTGACATTCCTCAGCTAAATGTTCTGTGTACTTGGACCAAGATATAGATAGAGTCATGGGAATGAAAGAAACGTACTAAGCACACAGAACAGTTTGTCTTCATGCTAAAGAGATCCTAGGGTGGGGGCATCTCTACTTAATCAAAGCGAGGTATGACCTCAATGCAAAAAGCCTGCATTTTGGCAGGGCAGGGGCCCTCATGGCTATATATAGAACTTTTTTAGGGTAATCAAGAATTTTTGAAATGTTTACATTGGATAAGAAACAGAGTATACCTTGCCAGGTCACACGACCACCACACACCCCTAAAAGGCTTCCTTTGGATTTAAAATATACATGTATTTTAAGGCGCTCTGAGTAATATATATACGTATCTGATCAATGTGAGCCAAACTTAAGAAAATGTTTTCCAGTTAAAGACCTTTGACTTCTAGACCTTTTTTAAAAAATTGTTTTTGTTACCATTGTTATCACTGTTGATCATGAGCTTTCATTTTGGAAAGTGGAAATTTATGTTTTTCTGAAAATAAAGTCAAACCCAAAGTATTCTGAATTTCAAATCCCTTGGGTTAAAATGGAGTAAAAATTTGACTTAAAAACATTATTCTCTGCTCCCTCACTTAATTATCCACGATCTACTGAGTGGGAAAGCATTATTAGTTTTGTGTCATTAAAGAAGAAACTTGTTCTAAAAGCCACAGGCTCAATCTGGGGCAAAACCGAACTAAGAAATGAGAAGGTAGAAATTCCGCACCTAATCTTAGGCCACTGTACCTCTCACTAAGAGCCAGAATCCAAATCAAATCCTTCTGAATGCTACTGGTTTTCTTCTTCCTAATTAAACAGCATCTGTGTGTGTGTGTGTGTGTGTGTGTGTGTGTGTATGTGTTTTGTGTGTGTGTGTGTGTGTGTGTCTATCTGTCTTTGTCTGCGTCCGTCTGTGTGTCTGTGCTCCTGATTTGCTATGAATACTACTTTTATCCTTTAAGTTTTGCTTGTTAGTTACTTTATAGAACAAATCAAAGAATCCCTGAATTCTGCTTTGGCTGCAACAAAGCAGACAACCTTTTTTGAAGTCTGTGAGAATCATTTTAAATTACTTTATTTCTTACCATTATGCATCCCATTTACTTATCCTGAGCAGCTTTTAAAGCTGGTGGCTTTTTTTAAACCAGAGAAAAATCTAACCATTCTCTGATATCTTTACTTTCCAAAAGAAAAAAGAAAATAAATCTTATAACTAACTTGTAACAGAAATTTTTTCCTAAAGAAGCATAAATCTAGAGGAAATGAACCCATGGAATGTTTTTTTTCTTTTTAACCTTTAAATGCTTTAAGATATCCTCAGGGCAGCTAGGTGGCCCAGTGAATAGAGCAGTGGCCCAGGAGTCAGGAGGACCTGAGTTCAAATCCAGTCTCAGACACTTAACACTTACTAGCTGTGTGACACTGGGCAAGTCACTTAACCCCAATTGCCATACCTTCCCCGCTCCAAAAAGCAAAAACAAACAAAAAATATATCAGAACTATGATTTCCTCAATACAGACAGCTCCTACTGAGACATTACTTCTTCCAATGCAGAGAGGTATCTACTCTTCAACTGTACAGTCTTAAGAGAGTTGCCTGAGAGGTTAAAGGCTTAGCCAAAGGGTCATATTATGACATATGGCTATTTGGGTATGCCCCACTTTGGCTTTAACCTGCTCACCAGATTGTAAACTGCTTTGTTACAGATAGTGGGTACTTGATCAAGCTTTGCTGAATTTAATTGAATTTTAAGGGAAAATATGTAATTTCAGAAGTTTTGTCTTCTTTTTTTTGGTTTAGGGTTTTTGAAGGAAGGCAATATCCCATAGCAAATATATATAATAAAAATAGTAATAATAATAAATACTATAGTAACATTTCTGCAGTGAAAGATTTGAACTCAGATTCTCCTGACTCGAGGGTCAGTACTCTATCCACGGTATCACCTAGCTGCCTCTAAAAAACATGTCATGTACACAGCAGACCGTATGAGAAGATACAGAATATATAGTAATAACTTCAAGGTTTGTGAAGCATTTGACTTACTCTCACATAATCCTTTCAATAATCCTGTAAGAAAAGTAGTATTTTTATGTTCATTTCATACATGAGGAAACTGAGTCTGAAAGAGTTTGTCCATCTTTTCTTTGTTTCCTCATAGGTTTTCTTTTGTTATCCACTGTACACTTTTTATTTTATTCTAAAACTCATCTCTTCATGACTCCAAGTCTAGCACTCTATCCACTAGGCCAGTGGTTCTCAACCTGTGGGTCATGACCCCTTTGGGGGTCAAACGACCCTTTCACAGGAGTCACAGAGGTCGCCTAAGACCATTGAAAAACACATATTTCTGATGGTCTTAGAAACTGAGACACTGCTCCTCTACCCATCTTGAGGCGGGTCCGCCCACATGCAGATACACCCACATACGAGTATTAAAGGGTCACGGCATTAGGAAGGTTGAGAACCAATGCCTAGGCCATGTAGCTGCCTGAGCCAGCACTGAGTTGGGCTAGAAAGCAGAAGGGATAAGCATGTCTATATCACCGACTATGTAGCAGGCACTGTGTTAGAATGGCCCCTTTGTCCACAGCAGCAAGTAACAAAACGTCCTTATCCAACCCAGGCTCCTAGGTTCAGTTGCTTTGTTTTCCTAACTTAGGTGATAACTTCTGGAGGAATGACTTACCACAACCAGCCCTGGCACAAAGACTGCTTTCTGTGTACTGGCTGCAAGAAAAAGTTGTTTGGAGAAAGTTTTGTTTCTAGAGATGATGATCCATACTGTCAAGACTGCTTTGCAGACCTTTACGCCCAGAAGTGTGACATCTGCAACAAACCCATCACGGGTAAGTTTCCCCCCATGTTTATGTGGCCCTTTTGCCAACAGGCTGTTTTTACTTTAGTGAGATGCACACAAAAGCAAAAGTTAGCTGATTTTATTTACACACCAGAAAAGCCTAATAATATTCACTATGCTGCACTTCAGTCTAGCCCTCCAAAATTTTTATTGATTACAACAAAACACCCAGAGGAAGATAGCGTCCTTCCCTGCAAGAACTTTTTAGACTAGTTGGGGAAAAAATGATTATCAGAATAGAAGTTTCTCAAGGGCAGGCACTGTTTCTTTTTTATCTTTTTCTTCCCAGGACCTAACACAGTATTTTGCCCATAGTAATTGCATATTAAAGTGAATGGCAGTTAAGGAGCCAGCAGTCAAAATATGTTTAAGGGCTGATTGTGTACCAGGGAAGGGAATAAGCATTTATATAGAACCTATGTACTAAGAACCTTTTCTTTTGTTGTTTTTTTTGGTTTTTTTATTTACAAATATCTTATTTGATCCCCACAAGATTTCTACAAGGTAGGTGCTTTTATTATCATCATTATACATTTGAGGAAACTAAGGCAAAAAGAGGTTAAAGAACTTGTCCAGGGTTACACAGCTAGTGTTCGAGGTCACATTTGACACCTGGGTCTCCTGGTCTGGTGACTCCAGGCCCGGTGCTGTATCCACAGTGTAATTAGTTGCCTCATTGTCAATTATTGTGCTAAACCCTTGGGATACAAGAAATGATAAAAATGGGTGTGAACTATAGATATTAGGCAGGGTTTCATAAATGAGATGGGATTTGAGTTAAGTACTAAAGGATCCTAGATCTCAAACTAGGAGAGGCGGTAGATGTTGTCTAGGTCAATCTCAGACCCAGAAAGGTTAAATTACTTGTCCAAGGTCACACAGTAAGTATCAGTAGCAAAATTTGAACCCAAGTCTTCTGAGTCTAGAGTTGAGCACTTTCTGCTGTATCCTATTATTTTCCAGAATTCCTTTAGAATACCTAACTCAGTTAAAATGTCCCTCCTACACGAAGCCTAACGTATTCCCTTGTTTGCTAAGGCCTTACCGAACAACAGCTACAGAAATTGCTTTTCGATTTTGTGTATTTTTGGTATTCACTTATCTACATAAAAGTCTTTTCTCCTCTAATAACAAAGTAAGCTCCTTGAGGGCAGGAACTACTTCTTTTTTGCCTTTGTATCCCAACAGTTAGTATAGCATCTGGCACTTAATTAATGCTTTGTGAATGGATGAAAGAATGAATGGATGAATGAATGGAAGGAGCAAAATTTGGAAGGCCTGAGGAGAGGCAGTATTTATAAATGAGAATCTAAAATGATTGTCTACTAGGCCTGTGTGACCTTCATAACGTAAGGGTTTAATTAAATCTGGGTATTGATATGAATAACCCAACATGGTAATCATGTGGGTCGCACAGGTCAGACATTCATTAATCAGAGTTTGAAATCCTGCTAACAAGTATGGTGTTCTATTTTCTCTCTGTTCACTTGAAATGAGTTTAAGTTAAATACTAGCCAGAAATCCACAAGACAGTCTTTTACTAAAGGAACAAAATGACTGTAAAATGATCTGAAAATAACATAAATGGTAAATTGATCCATGCTAAATAGATTTCTATGAATAAAATAAACATTACCTTTCCCTCAGAGACCTGGCTGAAATGTTACCTGTTCAGGTACACACAAAGCTGCAGCTCATCTCAGAAGCAATTTATAGACACTTTTAGCACTGCAGCAGAAGCATATCCCTAATCCCTACTCCCTTACTACACAGGCTTCTGGAGCTACAGCAGTTTCCAAGATTAATATTTGTATATTATACTCAATTTTATTCGCTGGTTTGGTGGCATGTGATTAAAGAAACACGAACCCCACACCTCTGTATTTTTTTCCTCCACCTCCAATCTCACGGGCATTAGGAAATACCAAGCAGAAAGTCCACCGTTCCCCCTGAGAAGGGAAAGAAGGCCATTGTTGATCTAAACTATGTAACTTATCTGGGGTTTGGTTTCTCCGTCTGAATGTAAAATGAAGGAGTAGATCAGATAGATTCTAAGATCTCTTGTAGTTCTAAATCTAGGAATGTATGATTCTCGTGCACTACCCTCCCTTGGACTGGAAAAGGGAGAGAGAAAGCTACTTTTACATAATACATAAATACACATACATGTGTGTACATACACGCAAATACACACGTGTATATATACATACACACAAACCCAACACACACACACACACACACACACACACACACACACGCATATGAATCAATATAGCAATCATCTCAGGCTTTAATGTAGCAGCTAATATCCAGCCTCAAACCTTACTGGAGGACACTGGAAGGGGGCAAAGCCTGCAAGAAGGCATGCCTAAAATTTTTCCAAGGGATGTTTGACGAGCCTCTCCCTACAACTTGCCACCAGGGGAATCCTCCTTAATTAGTGTATTTATTGTCTACTTTGTACATTTTGCAGGGGGCTAGCTCCTGTTAGTCCCTTCCAACTATAAAAGGAAGAATCATTTGGATTACTTGTAATCTCTAAATAGGAGTGCCCAATGGGTCCCAAGACATGTACTTTATTTTTTAAAAAAATTCTTAGCCTTAATATGGTTTAACAATCTTTAGACATCTGAGTAAGAAAAAAAAAATCAGTCAAAAGTTTTCCAGCTATTTCTAAATATACAGATGTATGAAATGATGAGAATAAAACACTAGTGACTTTTTTTTCCATCTGAATCTATGGTAGTTACAGCAAGGTGACCCTGGAATAACGTTACAACCATCATTAACCAAAATGACGAGGCACCTATATGCCTTGTTGGGTCTATTATATGGTAATGTTCTAATGCAGAAAAAGGAAGGTCCTTAAGAGTCTCACATTATACATAAAAGAAGCACACATGAATTGAGAGCCAAAGTATGACATATGATCATCATTAGTATGAAAGTTTGAAAATAGAGACACAGTTCCCAACTTCATAGAAACAGATGATTTGGGCCTGTATAGAAGATGTATTAAATGACACAACCAATTCATATATTAAACCGGAGTCACCATTGCAAATAATCCCCTTAAAAAGGGGATTTATATATTTGTATACTCACAGATTTTGGACATACATCTACAACAAATATATGCAAAATGTATAGTAATAGTTAAAACATAATTCACTTTCCCTAAATATTGGCAAATTGGCGAGGAATTCTGTATCCAAGTGCCAGACTCTTTCGGCTACTGAAAAAATATGAAGCAAAATTAGTCAATTACTTGGAATCCAAAAAACCTAAATGTTCAAATAACTGAATTTTTATGTTCTCCACTTACTTTTTAGGATAAAATGGAAAAAAAATAAATAAACAAGGTGTGTGTGTGTGTGTGTGTGTGTGTGTGTGTGTGTGTGTGTGTGTGTGAACAACGGACCTTGGACTGAGGCTATTCTGACTCAGAGGACAGGCCTTTAACCACTATGCCTCACTGCCAGGCAAGATTATCTTGGGGATTTTTAAAAAAGCAATTTTCAGAGTTTGCCATTGTCCAAAAAGATTCAGCCCAACCCCTTACATCTTTTATATTTACATATAATAAAATGAGAAACTATCTTCATGCTGTTGAGTCCAAGGCCTGAACTAACCTCTACTCCAAATAAATGTTAAATCATGTTCATTTTAACCCTAGTATTAAGTATATTTAACTATATTCTTATTTTTTAAAATTAGTCATCCATACAGTGTTTGTGTGTGTGCATGTATTTGTATGTGCATATATATATATATATGTATGCATATATAGCAAAGTAAGATGTATGTATATATATATACACACTTTCATGTAACATAAATAATATATAAAGTAAAGCAGAACATATGTATACATAATAATTCTGTTATCCATATATGGGCAATGTATTATATATAACACATACTATATATACACACATACATATATACATATGTGTGTGGGTACATATACATATACATATGTATATATATTTTGAAGTCAGCATTCTGCTTGCTCTTAGTAAATTCAGGTAATAAATTATCAACGTTACATACCCTGTAGTTCGCTTTCTGTTGCCCTCCAGATCAATGTATTCTCTATCTACTGAAGCTCATGGGAAAGGTCTTTAAGTGTGAACCCAAGATCAGTGCTACTTGCTCCCTGGTGGGTTTTGCAACATTCTCTATTCAATGAAATAGAAAAAAAAATGGAATCTCCAAAGCCTGGGAATATTTCAGGTCTAGGGAAATACTGAGTCTAGAGTTACATCCCTTTTTGTTTAGGTAGCTTGATTAATAAATTGTTTGAGTTGGCCAAGAATAGAGAAAGCTAAAAGACTACATAATGGAGTTTTAAAGATGTATCCTGAAGGTTCTAACTACTAACTTTACTCTGTATTTAGCCTCTTTTAATTTCACTACCCACTTTACCATCAATCCATCCTAAAGGGAAATTACACCTTGCACTTGCATATAAGAGTAAATAGGCCCATCCCTAAGCTTTCATGCAGAATCTAGGAAGGGCAGCGGATAGAGTGCCAGGCCTGGAATCAAGATGATTTAGCTTTATGAGTTCAAATCTGGCCTCACATACTCACTAGACAATATGACCCTGGGCAAGTCACTTAACCCTTTCTGCTTCAGTTTCTTCATCTGTAAAATGAGCTGGAGAAGGAAATGGCAAACCACTCCAGTGTCTTTGCCAAGAAAACTCCAAATGGGATCATGAAGAGTTGGAAATGAGTAAAACAATTGAACAACAACAAAGCTTCCATGTACTTGCCTGGGCACACTAAAAATCCTATTAGTTTTTAATTAGGTATATAATAATCATGGGCTAAAGTTGTTTAAATGAATTGTCCACCAATCATTGAGTCCTTTTTTCTGTCATTGAAACAATTGAAAGTTGATCCAACTAGATAATTTGTTAGAAAACCATCAGGAGGATTCAGGAACAATATATTTAACCACCCTCACATGGTTAAGAAAAAGTGCTATAAATATAATTATTCAAGAAGCAACTTCCAGGGATCATCTTGTCTAACCCAATCTTCCTCCAAATATACAATAAAGAGAGAGAGAGAGAGAGAGAAGGGAGATCAAGCCAGCCACAGAAATTTTATGGTCAATTCATCTTACACTAAGGCAAAAGAAAACAAAGTCATTTAGCTATAAAATGTAATTGTCTGAATAAAGAAGCCCATCTTGAAAACCTTAAGTAGTTTGAACTATTAATGTGCTATAAAGAATTCTGAGCTTTATAGCTTATAGTTATCTTCAAAAGGTAGAAACTCATGTAAAATTGACTTTTCCCCTTGTCAAAAAATGTACCACCATTTTATATTTTCATAGAGTAAGGAAACAACAGAAAAAGACTGTGGTACAGTGGGAAAAGCCCTACTGGACACCTAAGTTCTAATCCCTTCTCTACCACTTACTACCCACGTAGCCTTAAATCACTTAACCTCTCAGGGCCTCAATGTCTTTGTCTATCAAATGAGGGTGCTGGATTCCCAGCTCTATATCTATGAGTCTGTAAGTCTGTGATTTCTAATCCCTTGCAGCTCTGACATTTTATGATTCTATAGAAAGACAATTAAAAGATTGTGGCCTCTTCAAAAGGAATCACTAATGCCATACCATTGTATTCTGTTCAAATGAAGTCTGACTTGTCTGTCGTGCAAGGAGGAAATCTTTCTCTTATGGTATCTAATTAATAGATGATCTCACTTTCAACAAAGCCTCAATGCCAGAGAGTAAATGAAAATCTGAGAACTGAGCAAGTTGCTACTCTTTTACAAGTTAGGTCAGGCCTATTTTAAATCACTGCTACCAGCTGCTTCTGTTTCAACGTTGAAATTTAATTTGAGATGAACTACCTTGATGTCTCTTTGCCACACGAATAAGGTTTATTTATGAACTTGAGAAATACTGCTGCATGTGGAAACACTGAAGAGATTGAGGAGGATGAGTGTTTTGTGCATAATTTGAGTAGAATTAGCACACTAGGGCAACATTCATTGTTTTTTAGAGTTTTTTTAAACTTCAGTTGAACCAACCAGCACAGAATTGATTTACCCTTGCTTCATGCTGTATTGCAAAGTATTTTTTTAAAAAACTTAGTTTCACAGCTAGGTGATACGGTATATACAGTACTGGGCTTAGAATGAGGAAGACTAATCTTCCTGAGTTCAAATGTGGCCTCAGACATGTACTAGCTGTGTGACCCTGGACAAGTCACTTAACAAGTCACTTGGCCTCAGTTTTCCATCTGTAAAATAAGCTGGAGAAGGAAATGGCAAACCACTCTAGTACCTTTGCCAAGAAAACTTCAAAATGGTGTCACGAAGAGTTATCACAACTGAAACAACTCAACAACAAAAAGGATTGTAAAACTAGTTACAGAAAAGGGAGAAAGTTTTATATAAACCCTCTATGAAATATGAAATGCTTACTAAAAGAAATCAAGAATTCAAGGCTAGAAATGAATGTGTTAATTTATTTATTTAATGTGGTAATACCAGAGTAGGGGAGGTTCAAGTCCATGTCCTCTTACTGCAAAACCAGTGCTTTTCCCCTCCACTGTACCGCGTTGTACCACAATACTCACTCTCCTCGTCTCTTCTTCAGAGACAAGCTTGATGATTAGAATTCTGCAGAGCTGTTTTGTTTGCATTGCTTCAGTCATTGGGTATATTCTTTTCTGGGTTCTGCTTACTTTATTCTACATCAGTTCACAAGAGTAACATTTACTTTCACTGTGGTCTAATAGTAAGCTTTATTATATGACTTTATGTTTGTTTTTATCTTTTCTCAGGGTCATTTTCTTCTTGAATCTGGGGATCAGGAATAGGAAAGATGTGTACAGTCCTGTTTGTCTATTTGCTTTTTCTGTACCTAATGGAAGAATTTTGTCTGCAAATGCAGATGGTGAATTCAGGAGTCCCTCTCTAGAACAGATTATAGGGCTTGAAAGTAGACATACTGGGTTTATGTTACTTGCCTATATGTGAAACATGAATTTTCTTTTAAATTCCTTCCTAGCTCTCGGAGGTCCCCAGTACATCTCTTTCCAAAACCGACAGTGGCACAGTGACTGCTTCAAATGTGGAAAATGCAACGTCTCCTTAGTGGGCCAAGGCTTCCTGACTCATCAGGACACCATTCTCTGTGGGGAATGTGGTTCCAACACAGAGTCTGAGATCTGAGTGGCATAACCTGCCTTTCACCTGTGTTTCTTGAGGGTTTCATGCTCACTAAAGCTAGACCTCAATTGAAGATGCTGTTGTGGTTCACTTGTTTCAGGCACGTCTGATTCTTCATAACCCCATCTGGGATTTTCTTGGCAAAGGTATTGGACTGTGATGCCCTTTTCCAGCTCATTTTACAGATGAGGAAACTGAGGCAAACAGGGTTAAGTAATTTGCCCAGGTTCACACAGCTAGTAAATATCTGAGGCTGGATTTGGCTGTAGGCCTGGTGCTCTATCCACTGTGCCATCTAGCTACCCTGAAGTAAGATACTGATATTAATGTCTAAAAAGGCCTCAGGGAGAAAACTTGTCTGAATAGTTCTCTTGTACACCTTGCTCGCAATCATTTTAACAGACTGAGAAAAAAGACTTGTCTGTCTCCTCAATCTAAAATATGCCTTTTCTTATATCACACTGCACTCTACTGTTAGATACTAAAGACAGTATCACTCCACTGAAATTAAATCTGTGATTTCTATCTAGGAGTCCTAAATGAGTTATTATCAAGAGGAGAATGATCTCAGAATAACCAGAGAACAGAAGGATATCCAAATACTTCAAGGAGAGGATGTGTATATTTACCACCCTCAACTAACATAAATCACTTTCCACTAGTTAAAAGATATACTTATGCCACAAAATTGGGTTCTTTATGAGTCATAACGAAAGAACAAGTATCAGGCAAGGCTCATTGACAACGACCACATCTGGGACTTTCATACAATGGATTTTTATCACTTGCCTCTCAATCTTGTTCACACATACCGACGCAGGAGCTGAAAAATTAAGGTATCATTTATACTCATTCCCACTTGTTTTTCCAAGCAGGGATTATTCTTACTTAAAAATAAGAAAACTATGAATCTCCTCCCCTAAAGCTAAGGTATACTGCCAAAGTACAAAAGATGTTCTACACTCTAGGTAAAATCTAATCACAGATCCATTGTATTCTGTAGTTTTTAAAAAATATTTTTTTCTTTTTTTCTTTTGGAGGGGAGAAGGCAGACAATTGGGGTTAAGTGACTTGTCCAAGGTCACAAAGCTAGTAAGTGTGTCAAGTGCCTGAGGTCAGATTTGAACTCTTCTAGGCCAGTGCTCTAATTCACTGTGCCACCCAGCTGCCCCAAAATGTATATTTTTTCAAACAAATACTACAGATACCATGAAATGAAAGCTCTTGCTTTCATGTAGAATGAACCAGGATCATCCTTATCCCCAAAAACACAAATTTAAAATAAACAGATCTTTATGTTGTCTTTTGGGGAAATGAGGTTTCAGGGCAGGGTTGAGTATTTCTGCATTTTAAAAAAGTTAACTCTGTAAAAGAATCTGAACCTGTATTATAATAACTATAGAGATAGATACACTGTCTCAGGATCTGAAGAGTAACTAATTTCATGGACTAAAGGGTCTCTGAAGTCTTTGCGAAGGAGTTGGAAAGAAGGATAAAGGATGATGCTAGGTCAAAATGATGAGTCTTGAGATATCTTCCATCTTGATGTCATGCAAACCTATTAGAAAGTTTGTAGAGTGGGACGTGCTTGACTTTGCACATCTAGATGAAGGACAATCTCAACTCTTACTCTCTTGGCTTCCTTCCTCCTCCTTCTCTTGCTTCCCTACTTCCTTTGGGGACACATCCAGAGACCCTCTGTCCCTGCCCCCTGTTTCCTCATTTATGAAATCAGTCATTGAGAAAATCCTGAGACAGTATCTCTATCTCTACAAGTAACTTTAATGCTGTAACAGATTCCAAGGTAGGGTAATATATAAAGGCTTTATACAATGTACACTATGCATATACTTCAATCATTTTACTTTCTAAAGTTATAAATATGCTTAATTCTCATTCCTATCCTGCTCCCTCCACTTCCTGCCAAGGACAGGAGCAGTTATTAATTTAATACAGAAGCTAATATTGCCTGAAAAGAAATTATCATTGATAATAAGCAGCCTACATGGCAGCAATGCAGAAGAGGCTGTGCCTATGATATGGGTGTATCTCCCCACTAGTTGTCTACAAATACATGTACTTGGTCAATGGGGGGAACAGGATATATATGTAGTTCAAATGGTTCTGTGTAAGCCTCTCTACTAGAAAAGCACTATTGGAAGAGTTCAAAGCATATGATCTAATCACGATTGGCAAAAGGCATCATCTTTGCATGTGGACAAGTATATGTGGTATCAGATGGCAATGGATGATGCATTTGTCTGACTGATCCTTATTGTCAAATTTCCATAATAAGAAGCAGATTTCATGAGGACTTATACAAGGTTGCATGACCAAAGCAACCACGGACATGCCTTTGTTCAAGATTCTGGTTAGTATTAGCAAGTTTAACATCAAATAAGAAGACATATACTCACCAGTGTCAGAGAGAATGTGAAACCAAGTGTCATGAAGCAGGATGGATAATGCTAGATGTAGAATCTAGAAAAGCTAGGTTCAAATCCTTCCACAGACCCTGTTTGAATCATTTAACCCCTCCCTAAGCTTAGTCCTCATATGTAAAATGCAGAAGTTAGACTGGACCACTAGTGCTTGAGAAAGATAATGAGTTCAGCCAAGAACTGAAGAGACAGAGCTAAACCCAGATTATATTTGGGAAATTGAACCCTGCTCTTAGTGAATTAAAGCTGACCCCTTATGCAAAAGCCCATATTTTTTAACTTAAAATTTTTTTCTGGTGATACTATTTGGTTATAAATCATAGAACACCAAAATTCATAGGAATCACAATGGCAAATGACTCACAGGACAAAGAAAAATGCATGCTGGTTGCATTTAAGCTTCAACTTCTTGCCACTACGGATTTGTGCTTGAGAATATATAAAAGATGTAGCATAATCTAAGACTCTTCTTAGATTTGGAAGGTACCTCAGAGGTCATCTAATCCAACCCATACCTGAATGAGCATCTGTTCTATGATATATGCCAAATTGATCACCTAGACTTTGATTAAAGACTTCTGGAAGAGAGAATCTACTACCTCTCAAGGCAGGTCATTCTAGTCCTGTATAGGTCTAATTGTTAGGAAGTTTTTTTATATGCTGTGATGAAATCTCTTCAAAGTGTCTATCTTTTAGGGTGAAACAGAATAAATCTAATATATCTTCCGTACAACATCCCTTCAAATATTTGAAGAGAGCTATCACATATTTTCTATCATATTTTCTCTGGACCAAACATCTCCAGTTCCTTCAACTGATACTAGTATCACTTGAACTGAAGACCCTTCATCAAGGGTATGTATGACAGGAAAATGAGAAGGCTGGTCATATCCATCAAGAGTTATGGATAGCAAATAGACAGCCTGAACATTGCCCTTATTGCAAAATTGCAAAATATTAAAAGGAGAGGAAGAAGGCCTCTAGTGCATTGGGAATAGATACCTTACAGAGGATTTATAGAAACATATGATTATGATCTACACTGGTAGATGCATTCGATTTTGACTTTATTCAGTATGATCTTAACTAAACTTAAACCTTCACTAACGATATTATAAATTCACTAAAGTTTTCAAAGTATCAAAGAAAGACAAATTAGTTTACTAGCTAGAATGCTAAACTGGGGGGTGTGGAAGATACCTCAAACACTAGCTCTGTGACTTAGGGCAGGCACTTAACCACTCTGTACCTCAGTTTATCCAATTATAAAATGAGGTGGTTGAATCAATGATTTCTTCTGCCTTTTTTGGCTCTAAATCATTGATCTTATAATTTTATGATCTCCTACCTTACATGGGCAGCCATACCCTTGTTCCCAGATCAGCCAGCTAGGAAGATAGAGAAGAGATGGAAACCACCATTATACACATACATTTTTTTAAACCATTCACAGAGTGGTTCATCATATATATTAAAAAAAAAAAAACAAACTGGAGCTTAATTATATGCTTTCACTGATTACAATGGTTAAAATAGCATCACAGTAGATTTGATTAAAATTTTATGGAAACACAATTTTTGAAAAGTTTAAAGTGCAAAGACAATTAAATATGCTTATAATAAAGGTCAGGTTCCTTGGAAATTTTGATAAACTCTGCTCAAAGTTTTTTAGATGAATAATGCCTGGACATCGCCACAGGCACATAGGAGAATACCAAGAAAAATCACCAGTATTATATATTTTGAGCATTATTCTAAAATTACATGTCTAAAGCTGAACATGGTGGATGTTCTAAGATTTCAACAGTGACATTGCATTACAAATTTTAAAGACTAGAGAAGTGATATCAGGTAGAAAACAGTAGAAGGCTTATAGTCAGGAATATCTAAGTTCAAATCCTCCTTCTGGCACTTATGACTTAATATGACCACAGGCAAGTCATTACATTCCTCTCAGTTTCAAACAGTTCTCTTAAGTAATAGACAAGTTACTGAAGCTGGTGTCTCACCCTAGGGATGTCATAAGTCTTTGACACATCAAGAAAACTATTCAAAAGGGAGCTGTCTGGCCAGTTTTGAAGTGTGACATTCAGTTTACTCATGGGTAATTTTGAAGAGTTTGGCATTTCTTGGAGACATGTCCAGTTAAGAGACCCACAGATCCATGTCACAAAAGTCACTCTTCTAATACTTTGATAATCATAGTTTTAAACTTAGATGATCAATAAAAATAATTCCCCTTATATTCTGCTTCTGACCTTTTGAATGTAATGTGTCATACTACCACATTTCAAAAATGAGTTTAGTCAACACTATTAGTATCTATTAAGAGCAAAAATTTTTCCATATAGTAATGTTCTATTTGGGAGAGTCAGCTATTATGCACTGGAATTAGAGTAGATTTTATACTGTCACCACAAGAGGGGTTAGGGAGTGTTATTAAAAATACATACATACATACATACACACATGACAGCTAGGTGGCACAGTGGATAGAGCACCAACCCGTGGAGCCAGGAAGATCTAAGTTCAAATATGGCCTCAGACACTTACTTGCTGTGTGAACTTGGGCAAGTCATTTAACCTTGATTGTCTTCCCTACCCCCACCCCCAAATATACCAGACAAATCCTGCCCTTAAGGAGCTTAAGAGAAAGATTCAAGGACCCAAAATACACACATGAAGAAAACTGAATATGTGTAAACTAATAAACTCTCAATTAAATATCTAAGTAATGAGATAAAGCCAAATAGAAAAATGAATAGAGTCAGATAAGGGGGGAGGGGGTCACAACATCACAAAATTTCAGAGGGATCTCAGTAGTCATCTAGTTTATTTTGTACCTGAAAAGTACTTCTTGGCAAGTGATTTCTACTCTGTGCTTGAATATCTCCATTATTGAAGAATCTACAGATTCTTGAGTCATTTTGGGAAGCTACTAGGAATCTTTTCCTTGCATCAAGCTGCAATCTATCTTCCTATAATTTCTACTCATTGACCCTAGTCCTACCCTTCAGAGCCAAGGAGAATCAGTCAAATCCGTCTTCCATAGGGCAACCCTTCGTATGATTAAAGAAAGTATGTGATGTGTTCCATTCCTAAGTCTTCCCTTTTCAAGGTAAATTTCTCCAGTTCTTTCCACTGATTCTGGATGTTCTCTAGTTTATCAAAGCCCTTCCTAATGTAGTGCCTAGACCCAATCACAATATTCTGAATGCTATCTGACAAGGGCAAAGAATAGGGGAACTATCACTTCCAGACAGAAAAAGCTTCTTGGATGTGTGATGTGAGTGACACAGATTAGTGGGGTGGAAGTGGACGGGAATTCAGTGGAAAGAATAGCATACTCATATGAGGGCAGGAAAAAAATAAGTCATGTGGATTCGAGCAACCTGATGTTTTACAAACCACAGAATCTGTGATAAAGGGTAACAAGGAATGAAGCTTATAAACCAGTAAATGGTCAATTGACAAAGGTTGTCAAATGTTAGATTGATGAGTTGAGATTTGACAAAAAGGTGATAGCCATTGAGGCTTCTTGAACCATAAATCATTTAATGAAGATAGCATTTTAGGAAGATTATTCAAGCATGTGATTATAGGATGAGTTGAGGTTATAAGAGATGGAGACATTAGAGAAGGCTACCGTAATAGTATGAGTGAGGTCATGAGGACCTCTGTTAAAATGATGACCAAGGAAATGCAACAAGAAGAGAGAAAGCATCAGTAGGATTTGTTGAGGTAGTGAGTAGAAAAAAGAATTTAAAATCATTCCAAAGTTGACACTTTGGGTATCAACATAATATGGAATCAGAGAGGTGAAAATACTGTGAAAGAAAGAAAAAAAATCTATTTCAAGGCTAAAATGTGGGATAGCTGAAAGTTTAGTAAGTCATTCATTAGAACAATTAAAAATGTTATATGTGGATCATCGTAAATTGAGTTTGTTAGACAATTGCTAAAAGTAATACCAAGCCCATGCAATTATTTTCTCTAGAGGCTAGATAGCTTTAAAAAGAGAAATGTTCTATCACAGGCTAGGCAGATGATTTGATGGCTGTCTACAAAGGAATGGTATTGGTAATGGCAGAAACTGAATGAGTCACAACAAATCCATCCCTACTACTGAACAAATCGATCAACCAAGTGTTTATTAAGATAGGTATTTACTATGTTCCAGGCACTTTGAGAATACAGATACAAAAAAATGAAATAATCCATACTCACAAGGAGCTTGCATTATAATGGGAGAGACAAGTAGTTTGGAAGGGAGAGCACAAGGCAGGTTGAGAATTTCAGAAAGACTTCATGTAGAAGATGATGCTCAAGCTACACCTTTAAGGAAGAGGACTGACTCTATGAGTTGGGGTAAGGAAGGAGCACAGTCGGGGCACACAGGATGGTCAGCATTTGTGTGACTTATGATAGGTCAATATTAGTGCCATACATGGATTAAAGTTAAAATTTAGAAAAAAAATGTTACATTTAATTTTTAAACATCAGCCATCTGGTTAAATAATAAGTATTTTAATTTTTGAAACAAGAAAAAGAATTAACTTCACAAGCCATATCATTTCTTGGTAAAATGCACTTTAGAGATATTTAACAATATATATGAAATTTAACACTATGTATGAAATAAGACATATATAGTCACTGACACTAGATGTTCATTAGTGCTCCAAAAGTTTTGCAAGTTGTTTTTAATTCCTCACACTCAAGCAAATTTGAATTTTATGGAGTTTATATTCCTGAAAAGGTTTTTCATTGATTTATTCTTTATTGCTACCTAATTCTTTTCAAAATAGCTGTGCAAGTATTGAGTAGATAAGGAATAACAATTGTGATTTTTTTACTTCCATTTTCTAGGAGGGCATGAACCATTTTCCTAGATTTCCTTTCTTCCAAGTCAGAAATTATCTATCTAACTAAGATGTTATTTTGGATAAGCACTATACTATTTACTTACTTTTTTTTATATGCCCTCAAATAGTAATCACTCCTGTCATGTTAACCTGAGAGATTCACAATTTCTGAGCTTTTTCTTATTTTATTTAGAAGTAAGTTTTTCAGTAAATTAGTTTCTCAAAGACCACCACTGTTATGTCATCAAATAAAAAAATTGATATAAATGATGATGGACTATTTCCTATATTTCCAGTTTTTACTTCTATGACATTCAATAAAATATTCCATCAAAAACAGCTTATTTCAATGTTCATTCTTCTGTTTTGAAAATGTTTTGCTCACATTTTTATAACCAGTGGAATTATGCTAAATCCTTCCTTAAACCATGTGATACAGTATGGCCTGCTCTTCCTGTTGACCCTTCTCCTCCATCAATAACTCGTAGGACTCTGTTCACATTTTTCTATTCTGTCTATTTAACTGCTAATTCCCTCTAAAATAAACCATTCAGTTTAGCCCATCAAAAAGAACACAAGGACTTTTCTCCCATATCTTGCAAACTGTACACAATACTGTAAGTTAATTTTGTATAGGATCTATATGCTCTACTACGTGAATAACATAATAGACAAAAGGGAAACTCTACAACTTACTAGGTTTTCAGTGCTCCCTTGTTGTACTGCCAGTAGACCTTTCTCCTCTTCCACTTGATTCTCTAACTGAGCCCTTCTCTCATGAGTCAGCCCACCCAAAGGATGTCCTAGCATTTCATCTCCTTTCCTGGGTTTTTCCAGATACTGTGCCTCTTCTTGTAGTATGAATCCACATCCTCTTCTTGTTTCCATATACTCTCATAGTCTTGCATGTATAACCAATATACCAGGGTGGAATAATACTATGCATAGTGATTAGATATATCTAAAGATTCAAGTAAAAATTACTCATAATTCAGAGAGAAAGATTTTCCTCGAATCCATGCTATAATATAGAATCTCTTCCATCTTCCACAAATAAATATTTGGAAAAAAAATATTTTCCCCAGAGATTTAGGCCATTCCATTTCTTTAGGATGAAGCAGTTTTGTAAAGGAGAATATTCCTTATAAGTTACTAAAAATGATGAAAGGTTATATAATTCAGAATCATTCTTTTGAAGACATACAGGGAAATGATCAGGAATTGCCAAAATGATTTTCAAACCTGAGACTTTCAGAGAACTCACTCCTGATGAGAAGGTGAAAGGCATTTATTTCAAAGGTAGATTCAATGTCTTTTGTCTCTTTTGGGTATGTTTGTGCCCCCAAAGACCTTTGCCTCCTTGAGATAAGGCCCTCCTAGAGAGTTAAATTGCACAAAGGTAAAAAGAAGCTGAGTGCAGAAAGTCTGCCTCCCTAACTAAAAGAGCTGAGCCTTAAGCCTCTGGGCTTCAAGTTAAAAGAGAGATGATAGAATAGATTCCATATCTAATGGGGAAGAGGTAGAACCTTAGCTAGGGACCCCTGTTGAAGCCAGAACCTGGAAGCCAGGGAGAACTCCGCAACTAGGTGCCAAAAAGAACAATGCTTAGCAGTGACCATGGCAGTAAATCACTGCCCAGCAGAAACTACAAAGCTGGCAGAAATAATTAGTGGACCCCATAAGACTGTCAGGTAAGAGGTCCAGTTGAAGGAGCAAAATGATGTCGTAACATACTTTTTTCTTGATGATCTCATCAGTTTCCATAAGTTTAAAAAACATCGACAGATTTAGGTATTCAGTGTTAGTCTCTCTACTGAGTTACAGTCCTGATGTGGCCAGGGGGGTGGGGCCTGAGGTCTGGACCCCTAAAAGGAAAAACCCTTGAACTTTCCCACAAATTTTGGGAACCAGTCTTTGGGGTTTGCCTGAGGCATCTGGCCCATTCCAACCCACTCCAACCCACCTTGATTATTTAATGAGTTTACTTGACACCCTTAATCCCATCTAGATCTTCCCACAGCCTTTTTCTGTATAAAAGTACCAATTTTATCATCATCAAATATGCAGATTCCTTAAGAATCTGACTCACTTATACTGACATCACAAATACATAAACTCACTAGGAATCTGACCCACCCAGCTGGTGGCTTAATAAACTTGCTACTTAGACTGAAAGAAGGTTATGAGTGATCAAATTCTTTTGAGGCAATCCCTTGCCCTGTACCCTTGAATTTTGGGGTTTCTAGCTCTCCTAGACCACAACAGTCCCACATCGCCAGCAACCTATAGGACGTTCTGAACTGTGTGAAGCATCTCACGACCAGCATGTCCAAAAAAGAACCCAGTATCTTTTCCCATAAATTCACCCATCTTCCAAATTTCCCTAGACTCCTTGAGTCTAGGGAAACTATTTCTTGCTGTTCCTGACACACAAGATTCGATTTCCCATATCCATATCTTAACATAGTTTGTCCCCCATGCCTGGACTCAAGTCTTTCCTTGCTTCTCCTTCTTGAAAATCTGTAATTTCCTTCAAAGTCCAGCTCGAATTCCTATATAAGCTCTCTTCTGATTTCCCCAAGTACTTTTGCCCAAAATTATCTAATTTTAAAGTATTATTTGCACATATTTATTTTTAGATGCACACACATATACATACATACATATAGGTTATCTTTTCCCCCTCCTTCACAGAATATAAGTTCCCAAAATTTGTGAGAAAGTTCAAGGGTTTTTCCTTTAAGGGGTCCAGACCTCACCCCCTCCCCATCAGGACTATAACTTAGTAGAGAGAGACTAAGACTGAATACCTAAATCTGTCAGTCATTTGTGTGAAGATGTTAATTAACCTTATGGCAACTGATGAGATCATCAAGAAAAAAATATAAGCTCCTTGTCTTTCTATCATTAGGGCTTAACACATATACGTTATACAACACAGCACATGACAAATATATATGCACAAAAGTCGGAGTTTTTTTTTTTGCTTTACTTCTATATTGATTTTTTTAATTTTATTTTTTAATTTTAAATTTATGAAATAAAACAATCATTTCTATAACATAGTAGAAAAAAATGATTCCACAATAAACTACAAATCTATTACATTCAATTTGCTATTCTTTTAAATATATAATAAAGTTATCATGGGGGTGGCTAGGTGGCGCAGTGAATAGAGCTCTGGCC
>CM053584.1:257148209-257171910 GCA_028627135.1 Pseudochirops cupreus
GTTTGTTATGTCTACTCTACTCTGAACCAAAACCATCTGAGTCCTGGAAACAGGAGTCTGATAGGATATATCCTTAGAGAGAAATCTTGTGAAGAGTCATTTTTATGCCAGAATCCAGGAGGCAAAGACTTGGCATGGTCTCAGATTTAGGGCCAAGAAATGGAAAAGGCCTCACTTAGAGGGACTATAGAAAAATGGGTGTCTATCAAGGCAAAGGAATTCTGTACCTAGAGCTTAGATTTCAAGGGAAGTAGATTTTTTGAAATCTTTTTATTGATATTGTTCATTTTTACACTTTAATTTATGAATATATCATTCCCTCATCTAAGACTCAGAAGCCATGCCTTGTTAACAAAAGGTTTAAATAGAGAAATAAAGCAGTTCATTATAAGCACCTACATCAGTCATGTCTAAGAGTATATTAAATATTCCATAACTGTAATCTTCCACCTCAGCAAAGAGGGGAAAGACCTATTTTCTCAACTTTCCTCCTGAGCTCATTATAATTATGTAGTATGAAGTTGTTTTTTGTTCTTTTCATTTGCATTGTAGTAGTTCCTGTGTATGTTGTATTCCTGGTTCTGCTTGCTTCATTGGATCAGTTCATATAAGTCTTATGATGCTTTCCTGAATTATTAAAATTTGTCCTTTATTATTGCAGTTATTTTCCATTAAAGGTATGTATCACAGTATGTTCAGCCATTCCTCCATTGGTGGTAGTCTACTTTGTTTCCAGTTCTTTGCTAACAAAAAGAGTGCTGCTATGAATATTTTAGTGAATAAAGGATCTTTCTGTTTTTGACCTCCTTGAAATATGCACATAGCAATGTGATCTCTGGGGCAGAGTTTAGACATTTTAGTTGCTTTAGTAGCATAATAATGATGTGGTTTCCAGAATAGTTGGTCCAATTCATAGTTCTGAAGATAACATATTAGTGTACCTGTCTTCCTATAGCCCCATAAACGTTGACTGGTCTGATTTTTTAATCTTAGCTAATTTTCTGGATGTGAGGTGTAAAGACTCAGAGTTGTTTTGATTTTCCTTGGTCTTATTCTTAGTGATTGGGAGAAGTAGTTCATGTTTGTTAATAGTTTGCAATTCCTCTTTTGAGAACTGCCCTTATCTTTTGACCACTTACCTGCTGATGAACAACTATATATTTGTGTGAATTCCCTACATATCTTGGCTATCAAAATCCTAGAGATATTTGATGTAAAGATCGCCCTCCTTCCCCTACCCTTTCTCCTACATTATTCTTGCAAAAGATCTAAAATTCCATGTAGACGCTATTATCTATTTTATATTTTGTCATCACTTCTCTCTCTTGTTAGGTTAAGAATTTTCCCCCTGGCCATGATCATACAGTACCTGATTTCATTCTGTTCTAATTTTCTCCATGGTGTGATGTGTGACCTTTTCTATTCAATCTGCATATTCTATCTGAGTTTATTATGCTGTATAAGGTAAGATTGTAGTCTAAAACTAATTTCTGCCTAAGTGTTTTCCAGTTTTCCCAGCAGTTATTGTTAAGTAAGAAGCTGGTGGAAGAAGATTATAAAAGGGCTAAAGCATATTTTTGCCAAATGAAATCTGTAGGAAAGAGATTGAGAACTGAGATAACATTTTACCTGGCAGTTGGCTTTCTCAGTGGGCGGTGAGTCTAAAAGAATAAGCCATCAGATGAGAAAGGAAACTAAAAAAGGATAAAGTCTAATCCCCACTATATTTGCATGAAGGATAACAGCTGACCACTACTAACTATGTAATTTTAGAATTTTTTCTTCTGATTTGTTCTTGTAATTCATTTGTTGCAATATTTAAAAATCACCTAAAAAAGGGGTGGCATGATGTTTTTAAGGGGTAGGAAGAAGGGAAAAGCCTGTTTCTTTTCCCATAACCAAACTTGGTGCCATGATAATACTAATGATAGTAACTGACATTTGTACAATATTTTAAAGTTCACAAAGTATTTTCCATAAGTTATCTTATTTAAGTCTCCCAACAAACTGGAAGTAGATACAATAGACATTATTGTCCCCAGAAAATTGAATGTGATAGAGGTTCAGTGATTGTGGGGTGGGATTACACAGGTTATCTCAGAAACAGAATTTAAATCTAAACTTTTCGGGCTTCAAATTTAGTACTGTCTCCTCTGGGTTAAGCTCACCCCATCCAAAAAGGGGAAACGGTAACATCCAGAAGACCGTAAGTACCACTTGAAAGCTGAGTGTGTTCATAGAAGAAAAGCATAAGGTATGATCAAAAAGAAAAGAGGAGGTCTCTTCATATCACAGACTCCTCCATATGTCTCTATACATGTGTTTCTTTCATCCCTGGACTGCAATTTTCTCATCGGTAAAATAGGTGAATTGGTCTGATGATCTTAAAGGTTTGGTTCTAAGATTCAATGAAGTCTCAATTTTTAGCTTGTAATCTCCTAAAAGGACATTATATGGAATTCTCTTGGTGTGTAGCCTTGTACAATTTTATGTGCTGTTAGATTCTTTCCATGGTTGGATATGTGGTGCTGGGCTGACACAAGAGATTTTGAAGTTTTTTCAAAGAGAAATAACTTTCTGGGAGTGAGGTAGAGATGACAAGGGGAAAAAAGGGAATAAAATTGGCCTTTTCTATTTTTTTTCACTAAAATTGCTTACTTTACGACCTCATCAGTTGCCTTGGGTTTCATTACTCCCTCTGTGTAGATGACTATGAGTTCAGTATCTTGTCCTAGTCATTCTCATGAGTCCTAGCCCCACATTATAAACCCAGGTTCTCAATCTTGATATCATCCTTGACTTGTCACTCTCACCCCAATAACCAAAGATTTGCCCAACCTTGAGTTTCTGTCTCCACCATACCTCTTACATAATCCTTCCTCTCTACTCACACAGATAGCACTTTAGTTGTACATATTATGCATATGCTTACGTGTGTATATGTGTATGTCTGTGTGTATATAAGTGATGTGCCCTTTTATAAGTAAGCTCCATAAGGCCAGGGATTGTTTTACTTTTGCCTTTTATTCTCAGCAGGTTGCACAGTGCATAGCAAATAATAAGGACGTAATGGGTGTGTTTTTTTGGGAAAAAGAAAGTGACTGAAAATGAAGGGTAAAATGGAGAAAAATGTAAATGATACCATGAATAATTTTATAAATGCCAAATTCTGTTTTTATCTTTCTTGCTCTTGACCACATTCTATCTCCTTCTTTCTTTTGTCCTCTTACTGGTTCCTCCTCTAGTTCTTTTTCTGATTCCTCTTCTTCTTCCCCTGCCCCCAATCTAAATGTATCCTTGGTCCCTTATTCATATTATATTTCTCTGCTTTTTTTTTTTCTCTTTCAGGGAGATCACATGCTCATAGTCAAATTATTGCCTCTAAGAAAACTTGAAAAACTATACTTTCAAATAGGAACATTATTCTGAACATGTATTCCCATATATATATATATGTTTCATCATTATCACTTCAAATTCAGCATTTTAAAAACTTAACTTCTTTCTTCTCCTTCCTCACAAAAACTGACCAATACCTAGTTTCTCCTCCCAACCTGCCTGTCTCTCTCAATACCACTTATTCAGAGTTGATATCTTAGAGGTATTGAATCACTGGAAATTAGAGATGAAAAGTACATTCAGAATGATCCAGTCCAAACTTCTTATTTTGAAAATCAGGAAGGTTATGCTCAGGTAAGCAGATTCAGGTTTCTAGTGATTGAAATACCAGGACTCAGAGTGGCAATCAGTGGATGCATTTCAACCTAGATGGAGATGTCTAATAAAGTGCATAGGCTCACCTTGGCCCAGTTCTGTTTAACATTTCAAAATCATGGTTAAGAGTGAGATTAAACTAGGAGGACTAGCTAATGCATTGGAAGACAAAATACTGATCCAAAAATATCTTGATAAGTTAGAATGATATATTGAAACTAATAAAAATTTTAACAGAGATAAATGTAAAGTTCAACATTGGGGTATAACAAATCAGTCACCAAAGTATGAGATTGGGGAGATATGGATGGATGACAGTTCATATGAAAATGTTTGGGGAGTTTAGGGACCTAGAAGTTCCACATGGACCAACAGGATGCCATAGCAACCTGAAAAGCTAATGCATTTTTAGGTTTTATTACTAGGTCATGGTAATAGAAATGTAGCACTCGAAAGTATAGATTTATAGTAGATATAAAAAGTTTTGTACAGATAAGACCACTATAACCAAAATTAGAAGAAAAACAGAAAACTGGAAAAAATTATGGCAAGTTTCTCTAACAAATCTCTATTTTCTCAGCTGTATAGGGAACTGAGCCAAATTTATAAAAATTAGAGTCACTCTGCAATTGATAAATGGTCTAAGCATATAAACAGGTAGTTTTCATAGGAAGAAAGCAAAGCTATCAATATTCATTTGAAAAAATGTCTACCACTAATAATTAAACAAATACAAATTTAAAAATTCTGAGGTATTACCTCTCACCCATTACATTGGTTAAGATAACAGAAAAGGGAAATGGCAAATGCTGGGGGGAATATGGGAAAACAGGTACACCAATGCATTGTTGGTGGAGTTGTGAACTAGTCTAGCTACTCTGGAGAACAACTTGGAACTATTCCCCAAAGGCTATAAAGCAAGGCATAAACTTTGACCCAGTAAAGCCTCTAATAGGTCTGTACCCTAAGGAGATTAAAAAAAAAATGAAAAAAGAACCATATGCACAAAAATATTTATAGCAACTCCTCTTGTGGTGGCAAGGAATTGGAAATTGAGGGGATGCCCACTGATTTGCAAATTATAGTGTACAAATGTGATGCAATATTATTGTGGTATGAGAAATAATGGAGATAGTTTCAGATAAACCTAGGAAGATTTATACGAGCTGATGCAAAGTGAAGTGAACAGAACCAGGAGAACCATCTCCATAGTAAAGGTAATCAACTAAGAAAGTCTTAGCAACTCTGATCAATACAGTGATCCAGGACAATTCCAAAGGATTCATGATGAAAAATACAATTCACTCCACAAATAGAGAACTGATGGACTGCATGTACGTTGAAGTATGTATTTTTTTTCCTCTTTGTCTTGTTTTTTAAAAATGACTAATGTGGAAATATATTTGGCATGACTTCATATGTATAGTGGGTATCATGTTTCTTGCCTTCTCAATGGATGAATGAGGGGGTAGAGAGGAGAGAGAATTTTGAACTGAAAATAAAAATAAAATTTTAAAAATTAGGGAGGCTATAGTCCCTCTCTACCCTATTCTATCTAGACCACATCAGAAGTACTATATTCAGTTTGGAGCACCACGTTTTAAAAAGGGTATTGAACAGCTAGGGCATATCAGAAAGAAGACAACCAAGGTGGTGGATGAATTTCAAGTTATGCTATGGAAGGATTGGCTGAAGGAATTTAGTATATTTAGTCTGGGAAAGAGGAGACTCAGGAGATGTGGTATGAGGGAATACTATCAGAATGTCTTCAGATATTTGAAAAAATAAAGACTTGATTTTTTTTTTGTCTCTATAAACTGGTATTAAGCTCAATCAGTGGAAATTACCAATAAAAAAAAAAGATGTTAACTCTCCTTTAACAAAAGGTTTCTACAATTAAAGGTATGTAAAATTAGAATACATTGCCTTTAAAGGTAGTGAATTCCATTTCACTAAAATTTTCCATTAGAGGCTGAATAACTTCTCAGAACTTTTTGTAGGTTGAACAGGTAGTCTTTATGCTCCCCTTCAACTCTGAGACTGCTGAATCTAGATTGAATTGTTTGACTAAAGTCACATAGGCAAAGTTAGGCTTAGAACTCAATTTTCATTACTCCTTCAAGTGTTTTTTCTTCTACCCTCCTTTCTTTCTTTCCTTCTCTCCTTCTTCTTTTCCTTTCTAGCCCAGTAGCCATGTAGTCATTAAGTCTTGTGAATTCTTTCTTTATATTTCATTTCATATTCTTTTCTTTTTATCCATTCCCATTTCAGCTGCTATGGTTTAGATTCCTCTAACCTAGGAAAGGGCAGCTAGGTGGTGTAGTGAATAGAGGGCCAGGCCTGAAGTCAGGAAGACCTGAGTTCAAATCCAGCCTCAAGCTCTAGCCGTGTGACCCTGGGCAAGTCATTTAGCCCTGTTTACCTCAATTTACTCATCTGTAAAATGAGCTGGAGAAGGAAATGGCAAACCACTCCAGTGTCTCTGCCAAGAAAACTCCAAATGATGTCACAGAGAGTCAGACACGACTAAGATAACTGAACAACAAAAACAAAACCTAGGCAAATGATTTCTCCCAGTTGTTTCCACTTCCCACATCCCCTGCCAATCTTTCAAGCTGCTGCCAAATTAATTTTCCTTCAAACATTACTTTAATCATATTACTTTCCTAAGTAACTCAAGTTACTCAAAATTCTTCACTAGTTCCCCATTGCCCTTAAGACACTGTTGAAAGACCTTAGCTTGTCAGTTCTCTATAGTTAAACTTGGATTTCCTATTCCAACCTTTACTTCCATCCAAGCTGATCTTTGCACTATCCACTGAGCAAGAGCATTGCTATCAGTTTGACCATGGTGGGGGAGAGAACAGGGCGAGGATAGAACTATCAGTAAGATTTGCTGGTGAGAGAGCCAAAAAGTCACCTAGAGAGGAGAGGATTCAGAAGCAGAAATTGAATCCACACTCACATTTTAGGGTTCAGAGGAGAAGATAATCAACAATGATTTAGTCAATAAGAAGACTGGGGATTAACTTTTGAGCTCAGGCATAAGGAGCTTATTATTTGCCAAGTGAAAACAAAGAACTCTATCTCCCTGCATATATTCAGTGCATAATTTTTTGTTAATTTTAGGCTGCTTGAAATTTCACTTTAAGTCTGCCACCTCTCACTTTTCTTTATTTCTGGATACCTGTTTGCTGAAAATCTACTCCTGGTAACTAAGATATACCTAAGTGTTAAAGTGTCTTTCTTGCTCTCTGAGTCCTCCAAAGCATTAGGAGAGAGATTTCTGCTTTGAGGTATTTCTTCTTCCCTACATTGTCCCTTTCCCAATCCCATGCCTGGATAGACACTAACTTGGTGGCCACCACAGACATACCACCTGGCTAAATATATGTGTGCAAACAGACCTCTAAACTGTTTTCATCATAAAAGTCAGTGAGGAAAGAGAGAAGGGACTGTGGAGATGCTGATGAGCATATGGTAACGGAATTACATCTTGCAATATCCTGTGTATGTATAACAGTAAGAACACTTGACTTGAGAGCTTTACTGAAAAGACATCTCTTTGGTATGTGTGTGGGGAATGGGGTAGGGAGGCGTTTTCTGTTGTATGAGATTGTGAAGCCGGAACCTAAAGGCTAAATCTCAGTTCACCTCCTGATTGACTCATGATTGATGACTCCTCCCACCCCCACAACCCTCTAACTCACTCTCTCTCCACTGAAGCAAGCAAGGGAAAGTTATCGCTCTATGATTACAACTACCTAAGAGAGATGTACCTAACAATTTGGACACTTGGGAAAGCAGCACAAAAAGTGCTCTCAAATCAACTTTGTAATTCATAGGATTATAATTCATGATGTGAACATAATAAAAGAAGTAATTAAGGAGAGTTCAGGTGGGCAGGAAGAAGAATTAGTTATTATAATAACTATGTTTTGTAGCCTAGTTACAACTCTACCCCCGGGTTTCCACTCTTTGGGACAGAGAATTGGGCTCCTTGGTTTTTGAAGTCACTGCCTTAACATTTGCTCTGGAGGCCGTGTGTTACAGCAGAATGAATACTAGATTTGGAGTCAGGGGACCAGGATCCAAAACCCGTTCCTGCCATTTAACAGTTGCTAATCATGTACATATCACTTTAAGGTTTGCAGAGCTGTTGACATATATTATCTCATTTGATCCTCACAATAACCCTGTGAAGTAGGTATTAATATTATCTTCATTTTACAAATGAGGAAAGTCGGGGCTGACTTGTCCAGTGTCTTACAGCTAATAAACATCTGAGGAAGAATTCGAACTCGGGCTTTCTTTGCTCCACTCACAACAATTCATTTAATACACCACCTAGCTGCCTCTAATTACCTGGGGCATATTGGGAATACAGCTTAAACTGTATAGGCCACCTCCTCTCATCTGCAAAACAAGAAAATTACACCAGATTATCTCTAAACTCACTGTTAGCTCTGGAACTATAATCTCTGAGTAACTAGCAATGCCGTTCATTTGCTAGCGAAAACTTCCTAAGTGGCCATTTTCCAAAGCTGACTAGTGAAGAAAACGAAGATAATGAAAATGATCAAAAGATAACTTTTAAAAATCCTGTTTTAGATAAAAACAGCCTGGCAAAAGGAAACTCTCCGTGGCTGGGCAATGAGACACTCCATACTACTGATATTTGTGATTTGCTCGTTTTTCAGTCATGTCCCACTCTTTGTGCCCCAATTTGGGGTTTTCTTGGCAGAGATACTACAGCAGTTTGCCGTTTCCTTCTCCCGCTCATTTTACATATGAGGAGACTAAGGCAAAAAGGGTTAAGTGGCTTATTCAGGGTCACACAGCTAGTAAGTGTCTGTGGTTAGATTTGATGTCAGGAAGATGAGTCTTCTCATCTACCTAGCTGCCCTTACTCTTCATGACTGTATGGTTAAGAAATAATTATTCAGGGGCGGCTAGGTGGTGCAGTGAATAGAGCACTGGCCCTGGAGTCAGGAGGACCTGAATGCAAATCCAGCCTCAGACACTTAACACGTACTAGCTGTGTGATCTTGGGCAAGCCACTTAACCTCAATTGCTCTGCCCTCTCCCCTCCAAAAAGCAAAAAAAAAATCATTATTCAAAAGTCAAATTTAATATCCTTCAAAGTGGCATTGGGTAAGTCACTTAATCTCTCTGAGTCTCAGTTTCCTCATATGTGAAATTGAGGGGTTGAACTGACTTCTGAGTTCCCTTCCAGCTCTGTCTATGATCTTATGAACCTCACACTTACCATGGATGCAATCATTTTCCTGCTGGTGAAAACTGAAAAATAAAAGAAATATTCATCCTATTTTAAAGTAAATTTCATCAATAATTGGCATTAGGGCAGGTCAATACACAGAACAAAAATAGGCATGACATAGTGAATGGTCACCTTTAGGTGAAGTTTTATTGTTTTCTGGTACTGTTGATCCCAAAGTCCCAAGTGGCCATGGATTATAAAGTGTAAATTTCCATGGCTCTTTGGGCCTTCTTTCAGTAACTATTGCTGAGCAACAGCTTTTAATGGTTTCTTGAGAAAATGGTGGAGGGAGTCCTGCTTCATAAATCTAGTATGAAAGAACTTAAATTGCATCCAGCTGTTTTATTAGGAAATTATGGTATCTGATGGCCTGTATGAGCACACTGGAGGAAAAAGTAAAGGGCTACAAAATAGTCATAAAAGAAAGAAGTAACCACAAATGCCTACACCTCATGAAAAGGTGAAACATTTGGGAAGCCCAGTAATTCCTAGAGCAGGTTAATAAAAAGTAACAATAACATCAATGCTGTCTATCTCTTCTTATGATTTTATTGCCCTAGGTAATTCTCGGTGTGGAAACTCCCTCTATCAGTGCAAATCACCAACCTAGCTGCAATTTATAGTCTTAGAGAGTTGCTGGGAGTACTGAATAATCCAAGGACTTTTCCAAGCTCTCACAGCTAGTAAGTGTCAAAGACAGGACTTGAACTCAAGTCTTCCTGCCTCCAGCCCTCTACAATAGGCTGTCTTGGAGGAAAATAAAATCTGACACATAGCAAGGTTTGTCAAGTACTACAAAGTGCTTATAAATATCTGCTTGCAAGCCTACAAAGTGCTTGCAAAATATATGGAAGTTGTGTGATTCCTACGTAGATTATGTATGTATACGTGGGATTTCTAAACAAATTAACCGGAAGTTTAGGAGGAAGGCATGAGCAGCCACTGTATCTGGGATCTTACCCACCCCTCTCCAGTGGAGATTGCCATAGCCTTTTGGAGAATAGAAAAGACTGACCACTCTGTTCTTCTTTGAGGGAGGGCGTATCAGACTAAGATTAATAGTCGCTCACTGCCTTCAGTATTGCTGTCTGAAGGAATGATTGACGCAGAACAAAAAGCTGATTCCCTGGTCATTATGTCTTAAGGGAAAGGGTGCCTCAAGCTTACAAACACAGGCTTGATTCCTTCTCACAAATACTAGTTAGACAAAGAGTATCAGAAATAGCAAATAGTAAGTAAACCCATTTTTTCCAAGCAAACAGCAAACAGAAATGGGTAAAGTTATACAGATGAGACAATATCAGAAAATGTACACAGTCAATAAACTTTTTCTATAGAAACAAGATGAAATCTCACTCAACCAAGACAAAGTCCCCAGTTCTTTCTTATTAAGTGGAAATTGCCATAAGTCTCTAGAGAGGCAAGTTGGAAATCAGACACATGCTGAGAACCCAGATGTCCATATGTATTTTTTTATCTTTCTCCTCTCTGGAGTCAGTCTCAAAGAGAATCTGGAACCACTCATGTCTCTCTCTAAGAAGAAATGAAGAATACCTCTTTCTCTTTAAAAGCTCTCAAATCAAATTTACCCCTTAGGTACTCATACAAGGTGGCATCAACATTCTTTCCTCCAGTGAGCAAAGTCTCATGCAAAATGCTCCAGGTTTGGATATATGGATGGGTTACATACAAACTACTTCATTTGCACCTAGGAGTCAGGTACTATTATTATGCAATTTTGCAGATAAGAAAACTGAGGTTCAGAGAAGTTTCATGACTTAACTAAGCTGCAGGGTTCATCATTTCACGACTTGTCCTACCTCACACCCCTTCGTCCTTTACCTCTCTTCTCCCAGCCTTGTATGGCTAATAAATGTGAGGGCCAGAAGTCTTCCGAAACTAAATCCAACCTTGTTTCTCTCATTATATCACACCCCATCAGAGGAAAGGATCCATTGCAAAAGCGAGCATATCCATGGCTATTCCCTGATTTATAGAATAGATGTGGTCTTGAGTTACGTGTAAATGATTTTTAATACCCTGAATCATATTTTAATTGCCCTAGGGAGTCTTGACACTTAAATCCTATCTTGAAACTTTTTATGTGAAAGAATCCTTTGTAAAGTGAATAATAGCCAGCTAATTTGTCTTCTCTTTTGAGATTTAAATGCCAATATTAGTAGATTTTATTGAGATTTAGTAGATTTTATTGAGACTACATTAAGTGAGGTGAAACCTGTATTGACTTTCACTTATTCATTCATTCTCTTATTTCAACAAGTACTTTTGAGCCCCTCCTATGGGATGAGCAGAGGACTAAGTTGTGCGGTGCTAAATTATGTTTGGGTAATTTGTTGTCAAATTCAGTTCCCTCATTTTACAGATATCTCATTTGTTATACTGTGACAAAAGCACATAAATGTTGCCGAGCAAAGATACAGGGGAAACGATCAGTGAGTTTAAGGGAAACATATAAAAATGATGTAAATTTTGAAGTGTTAAAAGTAATGGTAGATTCAAAGAATTGAGTCAAATTGGCCAAAATCAGAGTTTCTGGTATCCTGCTGTTTTCACTTTTGCTGTTTTCATTTAATGATCCATTTTGGATACTGTGCAGCTATGAGTGTTTAGAGCACTGTTGTTAACATATGCGTGATATTTTCAATATTTTTCCAATTGTTTTTATTTAAAATGTAATTTGAATCTTTTTTTTCAATTCTGACTTTATGACCCCTTCCTCATGTTTTTTTCCTCCATTCTCCCAATGCCTTATCTTCAGTGGAATATAGCTCAACTTTTATATTGATGACCACTGGGGAACAGTTTCTATTCATATAAACCTGCTTCACAGCAAATTTTTCTGACATCTAACTGTTCTGTTAAATGAGCACATCTATTCGGTAATAAGTGGACACAATAGGGGGGCAGCTAGGTGGCGCAGTGAATAGACGTGGGCCTGGAGTCAGGAGGACCTGAGTTCAAATGTGGCCTCACACACTTGACACACACACACACACACATATACAAAACTAGTCACATGACCTTGGGCAAGTCACTTAACCCTAATTGCCCTACCTTCCCCCTCCAAAAAAAAAAATAAATGGACACAATATTCATTCATTAACTAACTTACTGTCAGCTGGGGGGGAGGGTGCAAGTATTTATTAAGCACCTACTATGCACCAGGCACTGTTATAAGCACTATAAAAATATCTCATTTGATGATATTGATCATTTGATCAATAGGATCATAATTTTGGAGTTAGAAGAGACCTTAGAGGTCGTTGATTCCAATCCTTTTACAGGAGAAGAAATGGAAGCTAAAAGAAGATAAATCATTTGCCTGGGATCACACAACTAGTAAGTGTCCCAGGTGGGATTTGAATGCAAGGCTTCTTGATTGCAAGTCCAACATTCCATCAGCTGCACCATCCTGTCTTTAGGACATGCACTTCAAGTGCATTTCCAGGAGTATAACATTTATTTTAAAACCCATAGGAAAGTCTCAGATCCATTAGATAGAACCCTTATGGGGGACTGTGGACGCGCATTCACAAGAATTGCCCAGGATGAAAAAGAGTGCAGGGATTGGAGGGGAGTCCCAGCATCCAGAGGATGGACTGTCTAGAGCATAAAAATTATGAATTCATTGCGGCTTAAAAGTAATGGGTATCCATCCATTAAGATGTGCCCTTTCTGGACTTGCCCCATGGTTTCATGAGGCAAAATGTCTGGCCAAGATTTGTAATACTATACACTTTGTGGGAACCAAAACCAGACTTTGTTATCAACTGGATTTAATGAATAACATGATCTGAATCTGAATGCAAGTTCTTTATCAAAGAAAAATGGATAACTAGGAGGCCTACCATGATCTCTAACATCAATAGCATTTGTGTTCCCTTCTTAGGGAAAAGAAAAATCACAGTTGCCTTCAACACTGGTTTTTGCTTTTCTTCTTTCAAACACAAGGTTTAATAAACCCAAGGAAACCATTTTGCATATAAATTTGTTTTCATTAGTGTTTTCCCCAGGAATATGACTTGGGAACACAGGGATATTGTTAAACTGTAGTAAACATTCATAGCTTTCTCACTGTGTGAGACACACACGGGGCTGGAAGCAAGCAACATGATTTTATTTGTGCTTTTTTATAAAGTTGAATGATTTTCTAAGCTTCTTATTTTATTCTTAACATTTCCAGACACTCAGTATTGTACAATGATGATAGCTGATGGTAAAAGTCAGAGATTAGACTCCTACCTCTGACATTAACTACCCATGTACCCTGGGCAAATTCTTCTGGCTGCTCTGGTCCTCGGTTTCCTCACCTATAAAACGACTGAATTCCCTTATATTGCCTCTGAAGTCACTTCCAGCGCTAGTTTGTTGATCCTGATGAATGTATTTTGCTCAAAAAATGCTAGTCCTAGACTAGTGTCTGACATGTCTTTATATGATTCTTGATCTTTTGGAAAATTTGCCAATTCTTTGCCTCAACATAGTGATAATAATTTTCTTATATGACTAGTAATCAGAAAAAACTGACTACTTTTTTAGGTAAGTGTATGCAACACTTTCATTTTAAGTATAGTTTTTGTAAAGGAGAGACAGAGACAGAGACAGAAACAGAGAGAGAGAGAGAGAGAGAGGGAGAGAAACAAGAACATTGTATGAACTCTAATTCAGGAAAGAAATATTCACTCAGCTGTGTTATTTGCCACAGAAAACAGCAGTGTTTGTGAGGTCCTTTGGCCAGCCTTAGATATATGTAGCATCTAGAAACATTCCTTACAGACTTGTGGTCTTTCTCTTCACGTTACTGGGAATTGTTTTCTATATCATTTGAAAAAAACATATAGTACCAATAAGATGGGGTAGGGAAGTCATTAATAATTGCTATGTATACCTCATGTCGGTAAAAGCATCAACATTTGTTCCCCCATGTAAAGACACTGGCGTGCTTTTAAAGCCTTATGTGAAAAGTTGAACATTCTGCTTTATGTGGTGAGAGCTGAGGCTGAGTAAAGGTTAATGCAGTTTGCAAAATTTCTGAAGCTGAGATGGAAAAGGGTGAACTCAAACTGTACTTTTAAAAAAAGCAAAAAATGAAAAAACTTGCCTTGTTGGACTTTAACAGTTTTGTGCCATCTAGTGGATAATTGATAGAATGGATTGGTTTTTTTCCCCAGGATTTTCCAACTTACTCACTGAAGTTTTAGAAGCATAAGTTTAGTGGCCTCTCATTCATGGAGGATATAACCATATTTCACCACATAATTGTTGTAGGTTTTATACCAAATTTTTTTTGCAATCATTATGTGAAGCTTTTTAAAAAAAAATGTGTTGGTATTACTTAAAATCATTTATTACTAAGTTGCCTTTGTTGCAAGATTAGGGAGCATGGAATGCTCATTAAAATTGAATAGTCCAAATCAACACACATCACTTCTTTGTGACAGTTTAGTGAACATTTTTCCATTCTGAAAAATAACGTTAACATATTAGTTGTTACTGATTTGTGTATTCTAGTCAAAATCTTATATTTGAGATAATTTGCTACAGTGTTGTGAAATATGGACTTACAAAATTTAATCTTCTGTGTCTGAAGATTCTGTGCCGGTCATCGGTTTGGTTGTCTGACAGGCTGTCCTTAGTGCCACTTATGACAGATGTGTTTGTCATCATTCTGCTGCAGATCTTCAGATCCATCCTAGTGCATTCAAAATTCCCATCTTATTGAAGCTTCTGAGGACTGCTTCATGTAGTATAAGGTCCTGACTCTTAATTACCCACATGCATATCAGTTACAAGGGAGGGTTCTTAATATTTCCAGCAGATTGGGGCAGCTAGGTGGTGCAGTGAGTAGAGCATGGGCCCTGGAGTCAGGAGGGCCTGAGTTCAAATCAGGCCTCAGGCACTTAACATTTACTAGCCATGTGACCTTGGGCAAGTCACTTAATCCCAATTGCCCTGCCTTCCCCATCAAAAAGCAAAAAAAAAAAAAAAATTTCCAGCAGATGTCAGCTGGCGATCACCATTCATGATCCACTCCTTGTAGAAAGGGTGCAAGTGGTCTTTAACTGATTTGTTTATACATGGAATAATGCACATACAATGAGAATTCTAGGCTTATGGTTCACAATACAGGAGAGATGAATGCAAATCCACATGCCAGTGGTGAATACATCGCTTCTCTGGTTACCTTTTAAGCGGCATGACATGTAGAATTATGCCATGCAATGATTATGTGATGAAAGGTTATAAAGCAATTTTTGGTCTAAAAACACAGAGTGCAAGGATTATACAGTAGCAACAATTATGCAGTGAAATACATATCTGTCCTTTAGTTAACTGACTAGTCTTTCTGGAGATTTTAGGCTTCCAAAGTAGATCAACCACAGACTTCAGTCTAGGTTGACAGCAACAAGAATTTATTTCACTTCATTCTCCCTAGTCCGGTGTCTTTTTCTATCAACCTAGGTTTCATAATATACATCAAAAATTATTTTGGACCTGGAATCGGGCAGTCGTGAGTTCAAATCAAGCCTCAGATACTAGCTCTGTGATCCTGGACAAGATGCCTGACCTGGCCCCTGGAAACCTTTCCTGAGTGGACACACTACACTTAACATGAATCAGCACTGAATGCTGTGAAAGTGTATGATCAAGGCCCAGAAAGAGAATCGTGAGGAACTACCACCTCCCCCTTTACTGTAGAATTTGAGAACTACTGGTGTGGATTACTCCATACGGTGTCAGACTTTTTTATATTGGTATGCTGTTTAGTTTTGCAGAACTGTATCATTTCCCCCCCTTTTTAAAATCCTCTTATAAAAGATTGTTATCTAGAAGAGGAGGGAAAGAGGTAGTTATTTGGAAACATAGGTGGTATAAAAACAAAAGTCACCAATAGATATCTATTTTTAAAAAAATGAATATTAGCTCCCTTCTTTTCTTTTTCCCTCCTTCACACCTGTCTCACATGGTGAAGTAGCCTTATTCCTTACCCAAACTAACCTTTGCTTGTTCAAGTGATATCTTTCCTTGACCAAATTGCTCACTTTCAGCCCCGCTCTCTACTGACTCTTTTCCTACTGTTTACAAACATGCCTAAGTCTCCCCTATCCTAAAAAAAAACCCTTCATTTTATCCTTCCATCCCTGCTATCATCCTGTATCTCTGTTCTTTGTAGCTAAACTACTTGCAAAGGCCATCTCCAATCTCATTTTCTTCTTAACTCCTTGTAATCTGACTTCTGACCTTATCTTTCCACCGCAAGTACTCACTGCAAAGTTACTAATGATTTCTTAGTTGCCAAATTCAATGGCCTTTTCTCAGTCCTCATTCTCCCTGATGTCTGTGCAGCTTTTGACATATGGAACACTTTCTCCAGCTTGACACGCTCTTCTGTCTAGGTTTTCAGGGCACAACTCTCTCCTTGCATTCCTCCTACTTATCTGACCATTCCTTCTCTGTCTTCCTTGCTTAATCCTTCTCCAGATCATGCCCTCTAACCACAAGTGTCCCTCATCCTTCTGTATCTTCTCCCTCTACTTCACTTGGTGATCTCATCTGCTCCCGTGGATTCAGTTACCATCTCTATGCTGATAATTCTCAAATCTACCTGTTCTGTCCTAATCTTTTTGCTGACCTCTATCTAATCTCACATCGCCAAATGCTTTTCAGAAATCTTGAGCTGGATATCCAGTAGACATCTTCAACTCAATATTTCCAAAACAGAATTGATTATCTTCCCACAAAAAAAAAAAAACCAACCACCTTTCCCCTGCTTCTTACCATCCTCTCCATCCTTTAGGTTCACAACCTAGAAGTCATCCTGGTTTCTTCACTATATCTCAACTCCCATTCCAAGTTCTTGCCAAGGCCTGTTGATTTCACCTTTGCAACATCTCTCAGATATCCCCCCTTCTTTCTTCTGCCATTGCCCTCATCACCTCATGCTAGACTACTGCAGTAGCCTACTGGTTGGTCTGCTTACCTCAAGCCTCTCCATTCCAACTTATCCTCCTTTCAGTCACTAAAGTGATTTTCCTAAAGCTTAGAGCTGAATATGTCACACCACCCCTAACCCCCAGCTCCACTCAAACTCCAGTAACTTCCTTTGGCCTCCAAGAGCAAATATAAAACACTGTGTTTGACGTTCAAAACCTTTCATAGCTAAGTCTCCTCCTACTTTCCTGTCTTCTTATTCCTTGCTCCCCTACATGTACTTTTCCATCCAGTGACACCAACCTCCGGGCTATTCTACAAACAAGAGAATCCACCTTTCAGTTTGGGGAATTCTCTCTGGCTCTTCCCAATGTCTGAAGTGATCTCCCTCTTCCACTCAGACACCCGACATCCCTGGTTTCTGTTAAGTCTCAAGCAAAATCCCACTTTCTACAGGAAGCTTTCCCCAACCCCTCTTAATTCTAGTGCCTTCTATCAATTAACTCTTTCTTATTTATCCTGTCTGTAGCTTGCTTTTTATATATTTGTTTGTGTGTTGTCTCCACATTAGATTGTAAGCTCCTTGAGGGCAAGGACTGACTTTTGCCTTTTTTTGTATCTTCAGTACTTAGTACAGTGCCCAGCCCATCTTTATTAATTGATTTGTCATTTCTTCTCTCAATTTATATTAATGCCATTAAGTATACTATTTATTTCACTTTGCTTGTGTTCATACAAATCTTCCTGTGTTCCTTTGAATTTATCATATTTCTCATTTCTTACAGCATCAGAATATTCCATTGCATTCATGCAGCTCCATTTATTTAGCCATTCCTCAGTTGAAGGGCATGTGTTATATTTCTAATTCTTTGTTACCACAAAAAATAGAGCTGAAGGTCTTAAAGAGTGGGTTGGCAGATAATACATTCTAGCAGGTCTTATTATACTAGGAAAGTTTCAGCGTGGGCCTTGTTTGATCTTATCTTAGGTGTCCAGAGACTTGCTTAGATAAGTTCACAGAGGCTCATAACCAGAGTGACAGCAGGAGAATTAATTTTAACCACAGCAATTCTTGAAAACCTTTCTACTTAGTCACTGAGGAATTGTATGCATCAGTAGAGGAAATATCCATGCCCATGAAATCACAGGTTTTGAAACTGAAATTATAGGATAGGCAGTATATGTTTTTAGGTAGTGGAATTACTTTCTAATATTAGTGTCCATTTGCTTTCATCAGAGTAGGTCTCATACAAGGAAAGGGATGGTCTCACAGTTTGCTAGGATACTAGGAAAAGCCAGCCTGTGCTTAAAAACCAGTCAAACATAGTCCATCAAGTTGGAAATTGGAAAATATATTAGTTAACTATATTTTTGAAGGCACAGGTACACCTTCCTGAGTTCAAATCTGATCTCAGTTATGTGACATTGGGAGAGTCACTTAACCCTGTCTGCCTCTGTTTCCCCATCTATAAAATGAGCTGGAGAAGAAAATGGCAAACCATTCTAGAATCTTTGCCAAGAAGACCTCAAATGTTGGTCATAAAGAGTGGAACATGATTGAAAATGACTGAACAACAACAGCTTTTTTTGATGCTCAAGTAAATACTAAGATGTAAAATTTAAATTAAAAAAGTTTGCATAGATGAGAGTAAATATGGAGATTTATGAAAATTTGCAGTATTGATTCTAGCTCATGGGATGAAAGAGGATAATTGCACATAGAGCTGGAAAAGACGTTAGAGGTCATTTAGTCCAAGGATTTTATTTTTCTAAATAGGGAAACTGAGGCAAAGTCCCACAGGAGAAATTAGTAGACCTAGAATTCAAACCCAGGTGCTCAGATTCCAAAGCCAATATTTGTTTTCTACTACAGTGTGCTGCAAGTGACCAGACGTTGCTTTTTATTCTGAAATCTCGAAGTTTCTTTTGTCATCTTTCTTTCTTTCCTGTTTTCCCCCACCTTGAATCATTAAATATTGAAAGAAGGTGAAATTCAGTGAAAGTAATCTAAGTATAAGAAGATGGCCTATTCTATGTGATGGTGTTTCTTTTTGGCTGGAGAAAGTCTGAATACTGTGATGTAGACTGAGGTATTCTGTGTATGTGTGTAACTTGTCATTCCTCCCATGACTTCGTATTCTCTTCAAAGAGAGAATGGTTCTTTTTGTAGCATAAGTCACTCTTTTCAGAATCTGACATCTCTTTCAGATTGTTATAGAAGTATGTCCTGTGAAAGCGGAAGATAATTTTGTTGACTAACTTAAGGAGAAGATGTATATTCCTTGGTTAGTACTCAGAATAAATCCTTCTGACAAAGACTTAATTAACACTACACATTTTTTGTTTCATTTTTAAAGGCCCAGGTTCCTTCTTGAATTATTTCTTGCATCCTTTCAGTGTATTATTCTTAGATGCAATTGTTAGAAACAAAAGACTTTTGTAGATAAACCAGGTGGGCAGTACAAGTGCTTGGCAAAGACATTTTCTATAGCTGTACCAGAGATATCCAGGACTCTAATACAGCATCTATATATTAGACTTACTATCCAAAAGGAACTGGTTTGTATTAGAGTCAAGGAGAAAACAAAAGGTGATAGGTTGAGGCAAAGGGAGAGATGAAATAAGAATAAACAGAGAGAGCAGGGGGAAAAGTGCCCTAGGAAGGCTCGTAGTGAAGTAAACAGAACCAGGAAAACAGTATACAGGAGTCTAATAATGTAAATTAAAATAGCGTTAAAACAAAGTCTAATGTGTGTAATCATAATAAACAGCCTTGGCCCAAGAGAGGAGAAGACGTTGGCTTTCCTGCTTTTCTCAGATGGATGGAGACCTATTGGTGTAGAATGTTGCCTTCCCGCATGATTGCACCGTTGTTGTGTTGTTTGGTTTTGTTTATGTGGTTATGGTTATGTCATCTTTGGTTCTGATTATAAGAGAAGTCCTCCTGGCTGAGGTTTCAGGGTGTCAGGAGAATATGTAAAGAGAAGCAGATATCAATGAAGCTGTTAGGAAAAAAATGATGTGCCTTAAAAAGGTATAAGTCAAGTCAGTAAGTATTTATTAAGTGCCTACTGTGTTCTCTCAGTACTGTATTAAGTGCTAGGGATACAAAGAAAGGCAAAAATAGTGCCTTTTCTCAAAGAGTTCACAGTCTCTTGGGAAAGACAACATGCACACAACTATGTACGGACAAGATATGTATTTGTGTAAATATTTATACACATACATATGTGTATATATACATGCATACACATATTTATGATAAGCTGGATATAATAAAAAATGAAGAACTAGAATTAAGGGGAATTGGAAAAGGATTCTTGTAGAAGGTAGGAATTTAGACAAGACTCAAAAGAAGTCAAGGAGGGCAGAGATGATGAGGGAGAGAATTCCAAATATGGGATCAGCCAGTGAAAATTTATGAGAGATGTTGCAAAGGCTGACTCAACAGAACTTGGCAACAGGTTAGATATGGGGATGGTAAGAGAGAGTGAAGAGTCCAGGATAACACCTAGATTGAGAATCTGGGTGCCTGGGAAAATGATGATGACTTGACAGGAATAAGAGAAATAGAAAAGGGGAAGACTTGGGGTGAGGGGAAAATAGTAAGTTCAATTTTGGACATGCTGAATTAAGATTTCTACTGGACATCCAATTTGGGGGATGCAGTAAGCATTTGGAGATGTGAGACTACAAGTTAGCAGAGAGGTTAAGATTGAATAAATAGATTTAAAAATAGTTAATATAGAGGTGATAATTAATTGCATGGGAGCTAATTAAATAATCAAACTACATAAACATATATATGTAAGAGTATATACATACATACTTATATACATGCATACACATATTTGTGATAAACTGGATGTAATTTTTAAAATGAAGGACTAGAAGGAGAACAGCCAGGAAGCCCCAGGAGAGAGCCTTGAGGAAAAGAGTCTAAAAAGGATGGGGTAGGGATGGGAAATGTAGGATTCTGGAGCATCTCCTGCATGAAAAAAGGAGCAGCTGCAGTTATACATATAACATTTTTTTGCATAGTAATAATTCCATTACATTGATGTTGCACAACTTATGTAGTCATTCCTCAGTTGCCAAGCATCTCCTTTGCTTCTAGTTCTTTTCCTTTACCATGAGAAGGAGCTGAAGTTTTTAAAAGGTTGTGTTGGCAAAATATAAGCTGCTGCAGATCTTGCCACTATGGGCCTGGTGATAGGTTATACTAAGTCAGATACAGAGAAAGTTTTGGTGCTTCAAGGATGCACAATTTCTTCTTCTCCCTCTATCGACATAGAAGACAATACCCTTCATACCTAGATAGCTTTCATGAGTTGCTATGATTAAAAAAAATGTATTCTATTGTGGGCAGCTTTCTGATGTCCCCCTCAGCATAGCTAGGATGGTCCGCAGATTAAAGATGTAGTCTGTCACTAAGTCCATACTTTAAGACTTTCTAGCTGGAACTTGTGTTTCATTGGCATATCTTTCCAGATGCTACAATAAACCATTGGAATAGGAGTCCAATAGAAGATGTTAATCTAATGATAATTTTTAGAGTATGCAGTTCCCAAATTAAAAATTCAGCTTGTGTCAGAAATTTTACTTATTTGTAAGTGCCATCCATTTCACTTTCTGTTGGATATTCTATTTGAAAACTTAATTTTTTAGAAAATGGATTGAAAGCTTTTAAAAAAATCCATTTTACAGAAATTCCAATTTTCTGGGTTCCTTCTACCTTCTCACATTTACCCTCCTCTCTCCTCAAGTTTCCATTTTGAGGCAAAATATAGGTATAAGGTTAAGATTCTGGGTAAACAGCCATAAGGTGAAGAGGGAAAATGCTGCAGACTGTTTCTAGAAAGAGGTCCTTGAGTTGTTTAGAAATGAAACCTTTATGGAGTTAACTGTACAGAGATTGTCACAATAATCAAACTCATTTTTTTCTGGTGGGAACATCTTAATATTACTAAGCCACGGAAGGGATGAATGTCTGTTGAGTTCATTAATGTTCTTCGCTGAGAGCTTTTTATGGAGATCCACTCCCTAAGTTTATTACCATTCATGGGAAAGTACTTGACCTAGATACTCTTTGCTTAGCATAGACACAGATCGTAATTCTGTTATCGTCAGCCATTCTCTTTTTCAACTGCAGAGGTACCCTCATCATTACAAAAAAGATTAGCCTTTTGAACTTGAATTTGCTTTCCCCTTCTATTCCTTTCTGACCTCCCAATTTTAGAAATTTCTTTCTCTGCCCCTACACTGAACAAGCAATGAGAAGTTAGACTCCATCTGGGCCATTCTTCAAGGTGCCTGAGGGACAGTCTCTTCAGACTGGAGAATCTAGATGAAAAGAATTTTTTTCCCCACTTTACTCAAGAAACTATAACATTAATGTCCCTCAAGGATCCAATCCAGAGAGGAGAACTGAGTTGAATGACTTGTTTGCAATTAACCTTGGGCAGCTAGTTCCAGTGTCTTCATCATTTTTACTTTTTAGCTATCATTACACATCCCAAGGAGATCAAGTGACCTACCCAAAATAATGTTATCTACCCTACAATTCTTTCCCTGCTTCAGTCTCGGACTCTCTGTGTTTTTCATTAATTCTCTTCTCTACTATCCAGAAGCCTTTCTTGTCTGAGACCCCACCAAAGATTTCTAGAAGCACTCCATCTTCTATATCCATATCTTTTTTTTGGAAGTTTTACATAGTTTATTTGTGGTCTGGTGAAAAATTATCTTCACTGATAAACATAATCCATAGTGCCTTTTCGTGCCTTCTTTTTGCCGGCACTGACATTTCCCTTTGTAGTACCCCTGACTTTTTTCATTCCTTTTTTGCATTCCTTTCCTGCTTTCTTGATGTCTTTTTCTTCTCATACAGACCATGCCTTGCAAGTCTGTGCTTTGGTTCATTTTTCTTTGCACGGTCAAGGGAATCATAAATCATGCCAAAGCTTGTTGTTTTGCCACCACCAAAGTGGGTTCTGAATCCAAAGACAAAAATGAAATCTGGAGTTATCTTGTACATCTTGGCCAGTTTTTCTCGAATTTCAGTCTTGGGCACTGTGGCCTTTCCAGGATGAAGCACATCTGTAACCATCTGTTTATGCTGAAGAAGTCTGTTTTCATGAACTTCCTGGTTCTGATGGTTACAGTGTCATTCATGGTGGCAGCCAGCTCCTTGAGCAGCAGGAGAGGGAAAGCTTCTATATCCATATCTTAACATAGGTTGTCCCCCATGCCTGGACTCAACTCTTTCCTTGCTTCTGCTTCTTAAAATCTGTAATTCCCTTCAAAGTCCAGCTCAAATTCCTATAGAAGTTCTCCTCTGATTTCCCCAAGTACTTTTGCCCAAAATTATGTAATTTTTATGTATTCTTTGCACATATTTATTTTGAGACACATACATACATACATATCTTTTTAAATCTTTTTTTTAATCCCACCCAACAATATTTGTCCATAAGCAAGTTGTAGTAAGTAGGAATGGGTTTTTCTAAAAGAAAGAACCCAAGGCTAAGGGAAGAGAAAAAGAAGTAGCATCATATTATGTAACACCAGGGCCACTCCACAAATTTGTAGTGGGATGCCCATTAAAGGTGTCCCAGTGAGGGGAGTAATATCAGTACAACATTGTACACAGTAACAGTCACAGTGTGCTAGGACTGATTTTGATAGACTTAGCCCTTCTCAGCAATGCAAGGACCTAAAACAGCTCCACAGGATACATGATGGAAAATGCCAGCT
>CM053584.1:257172410-257198570 GCA_028627135.1 Pseudochirops cupreus
TCTATAATCAAATGTTAAAAATATATGTGTGTATATATATGCATATCTATATATCTATATATATCTATATATATATACACATACATATATATTCAATTATTATTACTATTATTATTAACTACATCCGACTGGAACTTAAGATTCACAGGCACTGTGGAAGGGAGATCCATCCTGCCCTATCAGAAAGTTAGAGGAGTGATGGGGGAGGACATAGGAGAGATTAGATTGGGGGAGGGGTTATACAAGGGGATGGCTGTTTTGGGGGGGGGTAGGGGAAAGATGGGGAGAAAATTTGTAACTCAAAATCTCATGGAAATGAATGATGTAAACTAAAATAAATAAAATAAAATATATTAAAAAAGAAAGAAGATAAGAGTATTGGACTTGGAGTCAGAAAGACCTAGGTTCAAGTTGTCTCAGATACTTCCAGACTATAAGGCCTTGGGAAAGTTATATTCTCCCTGTGGGTCTCAGTTTCCTTATCTGAAAAATGGAGATAACAGAACCTATTTCAGAGGGTTGTTGTGAGGGTCAAATAGATAGTATGTGTAAAGTAGTTTGTAAGACCGAAAGTACGATATATAAGTGTAAGCTATTGTGGTTGGAGGAACCAGTGATGACATCATATTTTAATAAATCACAGATTCATAGAAATGAGCTAACATCTTTACCAAGAATAGGTAATGCTAGAATAACCTCATTTCCCTTCTTTAAGACATGTTTAATAAACTAATATATGAGGAGAATGCTGTGAATACAGTTTGACTCGATTTTCAATGGAAATTTTGATTAAATATCTCATGTTAGTCTTGTGGAGAAGATGAGAGATATGGATTCAATGATAATATAATCAGATGGATTCATTACTGGTTGGATAGCTAGACATATAGTACTTATTAATGGCTTAATTTCAACGTGGCAAGAAGTCTCTTGGAAAATTCTTCAGGGAATTTCCTTAGGAAATTCCTCAGTGTTTCACCTTGTGCTAGTTAATTTTTTTTTTATTAATGACTTGGATAAAGGCATTGATGATCTACATATCGGATTTGCAGATGATACAAAGTTGACATATCACTAACATAGTAGAAGACAGAATTAGGATCTCGACAGACTAGAGCATTGGGGTGAATCTCAAAAGTAGAAAATCAGTAGAGATGTTTATAAAATCTTTCACTTGAGTACAAAAAAAAAATCAACTTCCGATGTATAATATAGGGAAGACATGCATAGATAGTAGTTGTTCCAAAAATGATGTGAGGGATTTTTCTGGACTCTGCTCAATAGGAGTCAGCAGCGAGTGTGACGGAGCAGCAAAAACAATAACAAAAACTAGAACAACCCACTAGTGCAATTGCGGGTTACTTTCAGAGGGGAATAATTTGCAGGAATAGATCCCACTGTACTCTGACCTCACTAAGACCTCGACAGAATGCCGTGCTCAGCTCTGGATGCCATAGTTTAAGAAGGAAAATGATAAACTAGAGAGGGTTCAAAGGCAAGTAACAAGAATGGTGAAGGGCCTCAAGTCAACAGCATATGAGGAGCAGTTGGAGCAACTGGATGTCTTTAGCCTAAAGAAAAGAAGACCAAGGGAACATGGCAGCCTTCTTCAAAAATCCAAAGGCTTGTCATGTAGAGGAGGGAGATTCTATTTGGCCTCAGAGGACAAGACCAGGATGACGGGGTAGAAGTCATGAACATGCAAATTGACACTTGAGGACAGAAAAAAAGAAACAACTCCTAACAATCAGAGCATCCAAAAATGGAATGAGCTGCCTCGAGAGGTGATGGGTTTCCCCTCATTGGACATCTTCAAGAAAGGCTGGATGAACACTTGTCAGACATGCTGTAGTGGGGCTTCCTGTTTTTGTATATGTTGGACTAGATGGTCACTGAAGTCTTTTCCAGTTCTCCAACTCTATGATTTATTATCAGGCAGGAGCCATGACCTTTACAATTGCTACACTGCAATTAGTACAGTGTGGGTGCTTGATAGATATGAAGTCATCAGTCAACATTTATGAAGAGTCTCTCCTGGGCCCCTGTTAGTCATAAGATGAAGAAAGATTTGACTCAAAATTTATAACCATATAAATCAGAGTGCCTACCCTTTCTGACCTTACTGATCCGTGACCAAGATCTTCCCAGTTAATTTTTATATTCCTTTTAAAGAAAGCTAAAGACAGTAGCAATCTAAAAGCCAAAGGTCTTCTCATAAAAAATGATTGTGAGTGGTAGAAGGTTGTATTTATGTGGGAGTTGTCATTCTGATAACAAAGCTTTGTGCTCTTGAGCTAATCTGTAATCACTGAGCCATAGCCAGGGAAGAGAAAAGCCATTATGGACCAGAAAACCATAGTAGCTGCTTTCAAAATTACAGCCAGTTTTATATTTCTGTTGGATTTACCAGTAGAGGAACACTGTAAATTTTTGTATATCTGGAAACAGGCAGAGGTCAACAGAACTCATTTTTCCATCTATGCTTTTAGGAAAAATAGAGATGTCTGACCTTTTTCTAATGTCCATGTTACAGAGTGCTTTATTAAGTGACATTTCAGCTATATTGGCTGAAAATACTGATAGATAAATAAAGAGAGGTATTATGGGAGTAAAAAAAAAGTTTTAACATGTAAAATGACTAGCTTAGATTAAATATAGTAAGGAGATGTTTTGCTTATGAATTTCAATACCATTGCCATTGTTAATCAAGATTGCTTCCACAGATTGCAAGGGGAATATAGACAGTCGTAAAAACCTGGGCACAGAAAAAAGTAAGAATTCAAAAGATCTTAGGAAGATCTTTTCCCCCATATCACAGAATACCTTTAGTGAGAATGCCAAATAAATATTCCAATCCCTATACTTTTCAAGGAAGGTTAAAATAGCAGCAATCTGACCAAATGAGTTTTTTATTTCCTTCACTTTATAAAGCCATAGAACTTTAATATCAGAAGGGGTCTAGACGGAAGCATGAATTCTCTATACCACATTGCCAATAAGAGGTCATTTAATTTCTTTTCAATGTTGTCAGTAATGGGATACTCACAACTTGTTGAGGTAGACCATTCAATCTTGGAATGAACTCTAATGGTTACAAAATTTCCCCTCATATTGAGCTAAAATATATGTATCTTCCTTATAACTTCTAAGCACTGGCCTTAATTTCTTCTGTGCTCAAGCAGAAAAAAGTCTAATTCCTATTCCATGTGATAGCTTTCCAAATATTTAAGAAAGTATGTCTTCCCTCCCCAAGTTTTCTCTCCTTTAGAGAAAAGATTCTCTGTTCCTTCAAGAGATATTCATATAAAATCATTTCAAGCTCCATTCTCATCCTAGTTACCTTTTTAAGACAAATTCTGACTTGTTAAAATATTTCCTAAAATGAGACCTTAAAAACAAGTAAATCATTTAGAGCCAAATGTGATGAATTAGCTAGATTATTACACTGAAAATTCTAAAAGAATAATGTAGATAAATAGGAGAAATGAATATTCACATTAACAATTCAATGCAAGCTACTTTTGTTCAAAAGTCAAAGCACATTGGCTTGATCCAAGGTGGGTAAGAGAGAAATCAAGTCTAAGTTCAGCTATCTCTCATCACCTCAAAACAGCAAGAAATGTACGAAATAAATATCCCCCAAAAAGTGGAAAGGAAAGAAATTATCATAAGGATAACTCCACATAAATGCCATCAGAGAGACTGAAGAAATAAGTAAGCAAAAAGAATTCCAAACAGAATACAGAAATACTATAGAACAAAAGAATATAAAGTGTAATCTCCAGAAGATTGACATAATACTATAATAATTACAGAAAGAACCTCAGAAAGGAAAATGTAACAACTACTAGAAGTCCCAGATTAGATTAGTAAAGGAAAACACATGAAGCTAAATGGGAACCTTTTAAAGATGTTCAAAACAATGGTTTCAAACAAAATGTAAAATTAAAAAAATAAATCTGAGGACATACTGAGAGAATATGAGCAAAACCACTATGTATGCAATACAAAGGGTTATGTCAAAATCAAAAGACAATAAAGTTGGAAAAATACATGAGGTCTCTTACAAACCAATGCAACTGATCTTGTCGACAGAATCTAGTCAGATAAACTAAAAATCATTTGTTTCATAGAAAAGAAACCATCCTGAAATAAAAATTCTAGATGTCATATTTTAGGAAATCATAAAAATAACATTCTAGAGAAATAGGAGAAATATATATTCATGTTAAATATGAAATGCAAATGTAGAGAAAACTCATATTTAGTTCACCCAGTAATACTGTTACCAAATTCCATAACCTTGAGGTAAAAAATAAATAAATTTTACAAACCACAGAAAGAAGATAGCTTACTTACCAATGAATGGCAGTCTGAGTTCATAAGGTTACTTGTCTTCAGTTTATTTGCAGATAACTTATTCTTCAAAGTAGAACATAATTCTACAAGTAAAAACAGATTTTCAACAAGATTATTTTCAAGCATACTTAACAAGTTCAAAGAGTTTGAAAAGTTCAGTGTTTGTATGGTTTACATGATATAAATAGGAAGCAAGACTATTTGCCCTTGGAAGTCTCATTTTGTTTACAATCTACAGAGACTATCGATTTATAGGTATCAAAAGTAAGTACACAAGGGGATGGTGATAAAGGGATTTAGTCATTCTTAAAATCAAAGCACCAGAGGTAAATTCCATTCAAATAGAAAGGCTAGGATGGGTGAAGAGTAGTAGGATCAGAACATGGCTCATGAACCACATTCTTATCTGGCTACACAAAGGAACTGCATTTCCATCATTAAAAGTAGAATGAAGCAGTTTTGAGACTGGAATGAGTAAAGATTTATGAAAGAGGGAGATAGATATAAGCATGAATTTGAGCAAGGAACTGTTTTTAAGTAAAACAAGGATCACTTATAATTGATTTTTTAAGGGAAATCTGAAGGCATTGTACTAGACACTGAGGATATAAAGGCAAAATTCAAAACAATACTTACTATTTGGGGGTTTAAATGAATGGATGATACAACATGTAAACAGATAAATATATACATGATAATTTGAGGAGAAAAAGGAGCAATAACAAGTAGAAACAGAAGTAAATTTTAATCACAGGCAAACCTAGAAAATTTTTTCACTTAGGAGAAAAATATTGGGGGTGGAATAATTTGGAGGATAGTCCAACTATGTGTAGGGACATACAGGGATAGTGGGTGGACTGACTGGGCCCCTGGTCCTATATGAGTTAGGGGGAAAGTTGGTTTAGGAAAGGATGACTGCTTGTAAGGGACTCTGGGATGGGTGACTGTACCATGTGCTGCCGAACTATCATAAAATGAGACACAGGACAAGTGTTCTTCCCTTGGAAAGATATACTCTCTTCGAAGTCTATGCCCTGTCACAAGGCTCTATTTTCCCCCATTCTGGTTATGACTCTGGGCTCCTTGTAAGAGATAGCCCACAAATAACCTATATCAAACTGCTTACCATCTCATGGAGTGGAGAGGAGAGAAACAAATGGAGAGAATCTAGAACTCAAATTTTTAAAAAATGAATGTTAAAATTATTTTTACATGCAATTAAGAAAAAATATGCAAAAAAAAAAAGATAACACACAAACTGAGTCTTAAATGAGGTTAGAAATTTTCAGAAGAAAAGTGAGGAAGCACCGGATTCAAGGCATGGGTATAGCTTATATAAAGGTGTCCTTGGGTTAAAAACCTGTGGGGAAGGAAAGAAACTAGTATTGTTTAGGCAAAACAAACTGTGGCTATCTAGTATTGATTTTTTTTTAAATAAAAGAGTAAAATGATATACATAACAGAAGAAGAATTACAAAGGAGCAATAGGTGCATTACTAGAATAATGTATAGCTTCCTAAAAGTAACTTTTCGTGGAGATAACATTAATTTCAATACATAAAGTTCTAATATTTCATTTTTTAAGTATTATAATTTTTTAGTCATTCCTGGACCACAGATAGCCAAACCATCTGGTTGAGGTCAGGCCATTTATTATCTTGACCAAGATGAATAATGTTTTAGCAAGGCAAATATATCACTTGCCAGCATAGTGTAATGGCAAGAGGGGCAGGAAGACCTTCTGTTAAGTTCCCCCTCTGACACATATTGGTTGTGTAATCCTGGGCAAGTCATTTAAGCTCTACATGCTCCAGGCAAATCTCCAAGACTTGCAGAGGGAGTTTCTTTACTTTGAGTTTCCTCTGTAACAGATCTACATTTTTTTAAAGCCTATATGCAAGGCATATGGCATTTATTTTATCCCTTCCTATATAACCTAATATACACCAAAAATCAAATTTTGAAGAACTCACGAAAAATCAGAACCAAAATCCAGTTTTGATTATAACAATTCCATTGATGCTTCCCCCATCATCAATTATTAGAGCTCTATAAAAGCAAAAAAGTTTCAAAATTTTATGATCCTTTGTCATCATAAAATTTCCAATTAAGTTTTTGAAATCTTTTTCAGGTTACTGCTGCTGTGTGGGTAGAAAATTGGTTTGTGTGATATCATCAGCCATGTTCTCTGATACCCACACATATGTAACTCCCACTGACTTAAGGGAGCAATAAAGATTTTGGTGTCCTTTTAATGGGATTTGCAGGAATGAAGCAATAGAAATAAGAACAATCCCAAACAGAATAGACTTTTTAAAGGGGATTAAGAACTAAATATTTGCATGATGTTTTCTTACATTTATTCTTCATTTTGAGGAAAGTCAGAAACCATAGTAACTTTGAGACCATTTCCCCAGTGATAACATTATTGGTGGCATAAGGATCCCAAAAACTCTATAAACTCTATGGTTTTGAAATCAAAGTGAAATCCAGTTGTGCAGATACAAAAAAAAACAAAAAAAAAAACCTGAGGCTTGGAGCAGTTAAGTGACTTATTCAAGATTATACAGCCATAAAGCAGCAATATCTTTGTATATAGCCTGTGAGAGAATTTGTTCGTCTGACTATAGATATTTACTATAATTTATTAGCATAATTGTTTCCTTTTTTCCAGTGGGGTGGGAGGGACATAAAATATATTTTAAAAAATTTTTTAATAGAGAAGTGGGCTATATATGTAGCATGTGAAATATTACATGCATATTCAGATGATTTCACTGTAACATCAGTTTTACTTCGCTGTTTTGCTTTATTATAAGAGATCTCTCATGGAGTGAAGTTTTCTGTAAGTATTTGCAATTGAAAATAAAACACATCAAACTTTAAAAAAAATAAAGAAAGCATAAGAGATAGGCTAACAACCCAATTTCCCTGACTCCAGAGTCAATGCACTTTCCATTGTGCTAATTTTTTATTTGACCCTAGATTACATCCTCAATGATGAGTGTTCCCTGCTAACACCCTTCTTTCCTTTTTAGCCATGTTTCTTATCTCATTCATATGTGGCACACTCTTCTTTGATGTGGACCTAGCTTTTCCCTACCTGCATTGACTTCTGGCTTCAATGACTTAAATCTTTATAGTCCTATATGACTTGAAATCAGATAATTCAGATGCTAATACTCATTTATTTTCTTGCTACTTTGGATAGTTATTTCTCTGGTCCTCAGTGTCCTCATCTGTAAAAAAATTAGGAGACTTCTATTAGATAACCTTAAAGGTCTCTTCCCACTCTAAATCCTATGATCATGTGATACTTTCTTTGGTTCTTTTTACTCCCTGAATATATGTAGCTAGACTCAATATATCATTAGCTGCCATATTTATTTCTGAAACCACAGAAGACATTGAGGCTGATGACTTTTCACACCTCTGCCTCATTTAAATCCAATTCGTGCTTAAGTCAAGACATCACCCTTATGAAGTCATTGGTCCTCCTCAAGAACAAAGTGCCGTCATCAGCAGCAACAATTACAACAACCCTCTCCCAGCCAACTGAAATACTATTTGTCTGCTCTCAGGCTCTCAGGCTAACCCTCTGACATTCTAGCTGCAAGTCTTCAGTCTGACATCATTCTCTTTCCAAATGCTTTCCTTTTCCAGGCTAGTTCTATTCATATGTACCCATGTGGTAAGGGTGCCACAAAAGCTTTGGGTCCCAAGTGTTTTTCCAATCTGCCCCTCAGCATTTCAGTCAGAGCTTTATTCCCTTAACCTAAGACTCTGGTCCGTGATAGAACTCAACACTTCTAGGAAGCCATAAAACTTAAGTGTGAAGTAGTTTCATATACTTTCTCAATAGGAGATTTTTAAAGAAAGAAAGCATGAAGATTCTGGGCATTTACATCAGGGAAGAGATACTCTAAGCAGGGAAAGGGAGTAGTAAAAGCAAGAAGCCTGGGAGTATTAAGGACAAACTTTATCTGCTTAATAATTTTGACTAGTATTGTCGCTATTCACCTGTGTGAAGTTGTACAGCAAGTTCTGTGTCTATCCAAATACGGAATATATGACAAAGTCATGGCAGTTGTGTGACTGCCATTATTAACATTAATAAATGTTACTAATACTAATAGTATTAATATTTCATAGAAATAATGATATAATATTGTCTAATAGAATAAATTAACATTATACTTATTAATAACATTAATAATAATTCATCATTACTATAGGGACCCAAAATGGTTCAGCAAATACAAAACCCCCATGTAAATGCAATTACTTTCAGATTTTCCTCTGGTCCTGCCTGCCTGTCTAAAATTCATATTAGCTTCTTACTAATAGACTTTGACTTTTACAGACTATATCCTTATTTTCCTCACTCAATTCCTATTTATTTCCCAACTTGTTTCCTTGTGATCATGGCTGCCAGACTGATATAATTCCTGCCTGTCCTATGGAAACTGTCATTCCACTCATCTTCCTCCCTGAACTGGGTCAGATTCTGCAGCTAAGGAATGTATACAGAAACTTATTAGTCTTTCTTTAAACAACTAGAATTCCCCACCTATAGGCGTAAGATTACCTCAGCAGTCATTTAGCTGTTGTCACAGCTGAGCCAGAAATGTGTTATTCTCTGCTTGTCTCTGCGAATTAGGGGTCTAAAGAATCCCATTGGGCCAGATTTAACCCCATAAGCTCTGGCGTTCCAAATTATTGTATAACAGGGTTTCTATGGGAGTCAATGAGTTGCACACCTGGGCCTCATATTGACTGATACTTCCCATTGAATGATGGCTATGCTCACTGTGAAATTGTCCACAAAATAAATTTGATCCATACTACTACTAGATCTATTTCCAAAGATAATTAGAGATAAAGGAAAAAGAACCTCTATGTTCTAAAATGCTTATAGCAGCTCTTTTTGTGGTAGCAAAAAACTGGAAATTGTGAGGATGCTTGTCAATTGAGAAATGGTTGAACAAGTTGTGGTATATGACTATTAGAATACTACTGTACTACAAGAAATCATGAGTTCAATGATCTTAGAAAAATATGGAAAGATTTGCAGAAAATAAGGAAGAACATAATAAGCAGAACTAAGAGAACACTATACAATAATAGCAATGTTTTAAGGAGGACTTTAAGAGGTGATGAAGCAAGATGGTGGAGAGAAGCCAGAGAGTTGCCTCAATTTCCCTTGGAAACAACATTAAAACAAGCCTCTAAACAGATTCTGGAGCAACAGAACCCACAAAAAGATGGAGTGAAACAATTTTCCAGCTTCAGATAACTTAGAAGGACTTCAGGAAAGGTCTGTCTCAGGCAAAAAAGGAGCCCAGCCCAGCACAGACACTGTCAGGGCAAGCTAGCAGGAGTCTCTTAGCTGCAGCCCAGATCAGCAACCAAGGCCCCTCAGTCCTGGCTCAGCAGGCCAACAGTGAGGCCTCTAGCCCCAGCGCAAAAGGAAAACTGCAACCCCTGGAACCCTAGCAGAACAGGTGCAACTAGACCAGCCCACCCTCAGCACAGTGGGCAAGCCACAAGCCCCTTAGGCTGAAGAGTGGAAAGCAAATCACTACGTCCCTAACCCCCAACATAAGAGTCTTGGGATAGTGTCCCTGTACCCTAGGAGCAGATCTCAACTTTAAAAATCATGTAATTGGCTAGAAAAATGAGTAAGAAACAGACAAGAGCCCTGACCATAGAAAGCTACTTACAGTGAAGATCAAAACACAAACACAAAAGAGGACTTCAAAATGCCTACATGTGAAGCCTCAAAGGGGAACATAAACTGTTCTCAAGCCCCAAAAGTCCTCTTGGAATAGCTCAAAAAAGATTTTTAAAGATCAAGTAAGAGAGACAGAAGAAAAATTGTGTAAAGAAATGAGAGTTATGGGGGAGAATTATGAGAAGAGTCAATAACTTGGAAAAGGAAGCACAAAAATTGACTGAAGAAAACTACTGCCTAAAAAATAGAAGTGTCCAAATGGAAAAGGACGTAGAAAAGCTAACTGAAGAAAATAATTCCTTAAAAATTAGAATTGGGCAAGTGGAAGCTAAAGACTCTAGGAGACATCAAGCATTAGTCAAAATAAAAAGAATGAAACATAGAAGAAAATATGAAATACCTCATTGGAAAAACAACTGACCTGAAAAATGGGTCCAGGAGAGAGAAATTAAGAATTATTGGATTACTTGAAGGCCAGAATCAAAAAAAGATGAATTTTTTTATTATTTTTTCCAGTTCTATAAAATAACTTTTTAGTATTTTGATATGACACTAAATAAGTAAATTAATTTAGGTAGAATTGTCATTTTTATTATATTAGCTTGGCCTACCCATGCGCAATTGATATTCTTCCAATTGTTTAGATCTGATTTACATGTAATTGTGTTTATATAGTTTCTGAGTTTGCCTTGGGAGGTAGACTCCCAAATATTTTATATTGTCTGCAGTTATTTGTTGGTTACATACATGCATACATACATACATACATATATATATATATATATATATATATATATATATATATATATATATGTATATAAAACCAACAAAGCCCAGCTGCAACAGATAGAAAGAGAAATTCCATTTAAAATAACTGCAGACAATATAAAAGGTGATATTTGTAACACCTGAGAACTGTATCTCTATTATGGCAGTTGGAAGGAGTATACCTAGACAGAGGATATAGGTATAAGTTGACTTTAACGTGATGATATTAAAAAAAATTAAGGGGTGCAAAAAGGATTTACTGAAAGAACAAAATATCAAGACTATTAAGGGAAGAGAGGTAGATTCAAGGTGGCAGAGTAAAGGCAGGGACTCGCATGAGCTCTTCCCCAAACCCATCCAAATACCTTTTTACAAGTCTAAACAAATTCTAGAGCAGCAAAACCCACAAATAGACGGAGTGAAACAAATTTCCAGCCCAAGACACCTTGAAAGGTCAGCAGGAAAGGTTTGTTGCACCAGGGTGAGAGTAGAGCACAGTTCAGTACAGGTCAGACCCTGACAAATCAGGAGTAGGCCTTGGGAGTGACTGAATCAACAGCAGTAGCAGCAGTGGCAGTAGCTGCCAGAACTCTCAGTCCACAGACTGTAAAGTGATCAAACTACTAGTTGGAAGGAGACTGCAGGCACCTTTTGCTGGCACTGAGGAAGGACGCTGTTGCTTTGTCTACAATTGGATCCAGGTCACAGTCCTGGGTGGTGGTCCTGGGGTGAGGAGGAGCACTAGCATAGCAGAGCTTATGGCAGCAATGGATAAAGGACCCTCTTCATAGTTCCAGGAAAGAAAAGAGTGCTTGTCACTCACAGACCAGAGCACAGACCAGGAGAGGAGTAAGTCACCTTGGAAGAACTGAAAACTTACAGGTCCCTAGAAGTATCTCTGAAAATAGCTACACAAAACCCCTGAAGCTTGGGAAAGTTTACCTTCCACCCTGGCAGCAGAGACCTACTTTAACACGGAGTTAAAAGTCAACTGATAGACTGGGAAAATTATCGAGCAATGGAAAAAAAAACCCTTCGACTATTGAAAGTCACTATGGTGACAAGGAAGATCAAAACACACACTCAGAAGAAAACAACAAAGTCAAGGTACCTACATTCAAAACCTTAAAAAAATGAATTGGTCTGAGGCCATGGAAGAGCTCAAAAAGGATTTTGAAAATCAAGTAAGAGAAGTTGAGGAAAAATTAGGAAGAGAAATGAGAGTGATGCAAGAAAATTTTGAAAAACAAGTCAACAGCCTGGTAAAGAAGACACAAAAAATTTACTGAAGAAAACATCTTGAAAAATAAACTAAACCAATGGTAAAAGAGATCCAAAAAGTCAATGAGGAGAAGAATGCCTTAAAAATCAGAATTGGTCAAATGGAAAAGAAGATCCAAAAGCTCACTGAAGAAAATAATTCCTTAAAAATTAGAATAGAGGAAATGGAAGGTAATAACTTTATAAGAAATCAAGAAACAATCAAACAAAAGCAATGAAAAAATAGAAGACAATGTGAAATATCTCATTGGAAACAACTGACTTAGAAAACAGATCTAGGGGAGATAATTTAAAAATTATTGAACTTCCTGACAGTCATGATCAGAAAAAAGAGCCTATACATGATCTTTCAAGTAATTATCAAGGAAATTGCCCTGAGATTCTAGAACCAGAAAATAAAATAGAAATGGAAAGAATCCACTGATCACCTTCTGAAAGAGATACCAAAATGAAAGCTTCCAGGAATATTATAGCCAAATTCCAGAATTCCAAGGTCAAGGAGAAAATATTGCAAGCAGCCAGAAAGAAACAACTTGAGTATCATGGAGCCACAGTCAGGATAACACAAGATTTAGTGATTTTTACAAAGATAGGAGGGCTTGGAATATGGTATTGCGGAGGGTAAAGGAGCTAGGATAACAACCAAAAAAAATCACCTACCCAGCAAAACAGTATAATCCTTCAGAGAGAAAATGGGTATTAAATGAGATAGAGGACTTTCAAGCATTCTCGATATAAAGACCAGAGCTGAATAGAAAATGTGATTTTCAAATACAAGACTAAAGAAAAGCATGAAAAAGTAAACAGGAAGGGGAAGTCATAAAGGTCTTAATAATTTTAAACTGTTTACCTTCCTACATGGGAAGATGATATTTGTAACTCATAAAACCAAAATAAAATTAAGATGGGAGAGAAGAATTTACTGGCAGAAAGAGAAGGAGAGGTAGAATGGGATAAATTATCTCACAAAAAAAAAGCAAAAAAAAAATCCTTTACAGTGGAAGGGAAGAGTAGGGAGGTAAGAGGGAGTGAGTGAACCTTACTCTCATCAGAATTGACTCAAAGAGGGAATAACATACACACTCAAATAAATTTATCTTACCCAACAGGAAAGTGGGAGGGCAGATTGGGGGAGTCAGAAGCAAAACACTTTTGAGGAGAGACAGGGTGAAAGGAGAGAAAAAGAGAGAGAGCGAGAGAGAGTGAGAGAGAGAGACAGAGACAGAGAAAGAGAGAGAAGAGAATAAATGGGGGAAATAGGGTGGAAGGAAATACAGTTAACAATAGTGACCATGAAAAAAAAATTGAAGTTTCTTAATGGTGAGAGGAGAGAGGAAGGGAGAGAATTTGGAACTCAAAGTTTTAAAAGCGAACATTAAATACTGTTTTTACATGCAACTGGGAAAAAATAAAACCCTAAACAAAAGCTTAAAAGAAAGAAAATCAAGGGAATTTTGAAAAATGCAAAGGAAGGTGGCTTAGTCATATCAGATATTGAACTATATTATAAAGTGGCAATCATCAAAACTACTTAGTACTAAGAAATAGAGTGGTAGATCAGTGGAATAGGATAGGTACACATGACACAACAGTCAATGAGTGTAATAATTTACTGTTTGATAAACCCAAAGGCTCTATCTTCTAGGATAAGAACTCACTATCTCACAAGAATTGCTGGGAAAACTGAAAAATGGTAAGGCAGAAATTAAGCATAGAGCAACATCTCACATCCTACACCAAGATAAGGTCGAAATGGGTACTTGATTTAGACAAAAGGGATGACACTGTAAGCAAATTAGGAGAACAAGAAATAGTTTGTTTACCTGTCAGATCTATGGAGAACAGCAAAATTTGTAAGGGTCACAAAAGAGGTGCCAGATTGCAAATGGTGATGTTGAGACACAGGGAGGAGTGAGGCCCGGGAATTAGTTGGCTCACATGGAAGTCAGAGCATATTGCACCGTCCCTGGCCAGGGGATATTGCATGGCTCAAGACTTTCTTACGTGGGATACCTGAGGTTCCCGACTGGTATCTCCACCCCCTGGGGTCTTCATGCCCTTGTGACTGCACTTCCCCTTTCACAATTTACCTCCCCTCTCACAATTCCACGCAGCTGTGCTGTGGCACATATGCTATGTGGATCTGGGGTAGATAAAAGGACCCAAGACTCGGAGGGAGGCCCCGCCTTAGAGTCCTGCTGTAAGGCTTCCCGGGAGTGACATCAATAAACCCTCTTAACATATACCCTCCAGAGGGACTTTTCTTTTCAAGGGAAAATGCCAGTGGCTTCCCCTTTGTGGTAAGCAATCCATAACCCCTTCAGGCAGGGTGAACCCCGACAAAAATTTATGACCAAACGAGAGATAGAAAACATTAGGAAATGCAAAATGGATAACTTTGTTTACAATAAAAAGTTTTTACACAAACAAAACCACTGCAACCAAGATTAAAAGGAAAGCAGAAATCTGGGAAACAATTTTTATAGCCAGTATTTCTTATAAAGGCCTCATTTATAAAATATAGAGAGAACTGACTCAAATTTATAATAAAAGTCATTTCCCAATTGATAAGTGGTCAAACGATATAAAGACAGTTTTAAGAGGAAGAAATTAAAGCTATCTATTATCATGTGAAACAATACTCTAAATCACCATTGATTAGAGAAATGCAAATTAAAACAGCTCTGAGGTACCACATGCAACCTATGAAATTGACTAATATGACAAGTTTTAAATGCTGGAAAAAATGTGGGATAATTGGAACACTAATGCATTGTTGGTGGAGTTATGAATTGATCCAACCATTTTGGAGAGTAATTTGGAACTATGCCCAAAGGGCAACCAAAATGTGAGTACCCTTTGGTCCAGCAACATGACTTCTAGGTTTGTATCCCAAGGAGATCACAAAAAAAGGGGAAAGTACCCACATATACAAAAATACTTATAGTAGTTCTTTTTGTAGTGACAAAGAATTGAAAATTAAGCAGATACCCATCAATTGGGGAATGACTGAACAAGTTGTGGTATATGAATGTAATGGAATACTATTATTCTATAAGAAATGATGAGCAGATGGATTTCAGAAAAACCTAGCAAGAATTATATGAACCGAATACTGACTGAAATGAGCAGAACCAGAAGAATATCATACACAACCACAGTATACAACCACAGTAACATTATACAATGATTAACTATGATAACTTAGCTCTTTTCAGCAATACAATGATCCAAGACAATTTCTAAAGATTCATGACAGAAAATGTGAATCATATCCAGAGAAATAACTATGGAGTCTGGATGCTATTTTCTCTTTTTGTTTTTTATTTTTTCTTTCTCCTGGTCTTTCCCTTCTCACGGTTTTCCCCTTTCATTCTGATTCTTTTTTCACAACATGACTAATGTGGAAATATGTTTAACATGATGTCCATGTATAACCTATATTGGATTATTTGTTTTCTTGAGGAGGGGAGAGGGAGAAAAATTTGGAACTCAAAATTTTACAAAAATCAATGCTGAAAATTATCTTTACATGTAATTGGAAAAAATAAAAATACTATTAAGGGAAAACAAGAAGGACTTTAAGCAAATAAGTTATTTTTACTATTATAAGTGTCCAGTGTGAAAGTATTTGCAGATCCTATATTCGATTGCATGCTGCCATGGCGGGGGGGGGGGGTGAGGGGGAAGGGGAGAAAATTTGAAACTCAAGGGATTGTGGAACTGAATCTTGTAAACTAAAAATAAATAAACAAATCAATTATAAAAAAAATAAATCCCAAATTACCCATAACTGCAAAGAAATACACTATCTGCCTCCAAAAAAAGAATTGATAAGTAGGAGTATGTATAGAATAATTTTACATATACATACCTATTTGTGTCTAATGGTGGCCATCTCTAAGGGGGTGGGGGCAGAAGAAAAAGGGGGGAAAAAGAAATTTATACAATAACTTTCTTGTATATTTTAAAAGAATAATTGGACATAGTAGATTTGCAGTTTCATGTGCAATCAACTTTTTTATTATACTATGTTATGGAAATGCTTGTTTTATTATAGCATAAATTAAAAATAAAAAAATTTCAAAATCAAAATAAACTGAGCTATATTTTTTAAAGGTAATATCATCTTTAAAACTGTATAGAAGCAATCTTACCCAAGAACAGTAAGTTATATAGTAAATAGAAATCTCATGTTCAAGTCTTAGTTCAAGTCTTGATATATGTTCAAATCTTGATATAATGCCTACTATGTGCCAGGTACTGTGGCAAGCACTTTGAAAACTTCTCATTTGATCCTCACAACCCATCAGCTAGAGGCAACACTGACTATGAGACTCTGAACAAATTACTTGATATCTCAGTACAAGGCCAAATCACAGAGAAGTTATTGGCATTGTTAGAGAAAGTTTCCTTGTCTGGGAGCATTTTGTTTCAATGAAATCACAAGTCTATTTTCTGCCCCTACAAAACTGTTAAACATAATTCGATTCAATGTAAGAAGAATGAATTATTGAGAACCTACTACATTCAAAACTTTCTGTTAGGAGTTGAGCCTTACAAAAATGAAAGAAGGCAAAATTCCTATTCTTAAGGAACTCAAAATCTAATATGAGGGGTGGGGTAAGAGATGTACAAAAATAACTATGGTAAAGGGGGAAATGTGATATGGGCAAAGTACTATAGAAAAATCTGAGAAATGAGAAATCACTTCAGTTGTGGGGACTAGGAAAGGTGTCATGGGGGAAGAGGCTCCTGAGGGGTCCAGGAAGGAAGATAATTTCTATAGATGGAGAGGAAGAAGGAAAGCATTTCAGACATGGAGGGTGGTTGGTAGTCTAAATGAATACAATGAATTCGGTTTTAGGCTTTAGCCTAATATATGAGAATGTAGTTTTGCAATAGTTCAATATTCTGTTCTTTGTTCCTTCATCCTGATTCTTTTTGCCTGCCATGGATGATGTCTCTGCTGTCTTTGTTCTGAGTTAGAAAGATGATACGAATGTAAGTACAGACAACTATGACATGTCATCTTTTGCAGTCGTTATCTAAAAGGGGTGATTCACGCTTCCTAACCAGCCATCAAGAGATCTTTGCTCTTCTGCCCCGTGACTGACTCTACACTCCAAAAACAGTACCTGACACGATATAACTATTGTCCCACAAAAGGTTTGCAGCTTTGTCTTTGCTAGGAAATGGAGAAATGCATTGTACATGATAAAAGGAAACAAATAACCAGTTCTTTGCCTGAAAGGACATGCTGTATGCTTGGGAAGTATGAAGGCCAAATTCCACTTATTGCTTTATGCTCTATTCTAAGCTAATTCAAAGAGACTAATTTCAACATCTTCCCTGCCAGACCTTTGCATTTAGCAGCATACACATTGACAACCTTAATTTTTCTTTCTATAATTTCCATGGGAGATATTTCTCCTGTGTTCTGTGACTAAAGCTTCTTTAGTGCCCAAAGTAAGAACGGTTTAGATGGCAATTGAGCAAAGTAGAGTTCTATTAGACGAACTATTTCTATTTATAGTGGTATGGACATAACAGCTATAGAACACAAGGAAGTTATCCTCTCAGTTTTTAATAGGGATTTGCCTTTCACTAAAAGGAAGATGTTGCCACTAAGATGCTACATTTAATTTTGTCATTCACAAAGAGTTTTTATCAGCATTTAACTTTTCTTTCCCTCTGCAATCATATAAATCATTTTCTTTAATCTTCTAATACCCTATTAAGCACCACAATATCTTCTAGCTTTTTCAGACAGGTGAAATTACTCAGGCAATTGCCTTTTAAGAGATGTAAGAATTTAAAGCAATTCAACTGGATTTCAATATAATGAAAAGCATTTTGCTGTACTTCTTAGAGGCGGCATACTAATAGGAATGACAACCCTAAAAAGATGAAGTTTTGAATTTCTGTTTAGGAAAATAGGATAATCTCCAGATTGATGGTTGCATTTTCAATTAATTTTTCTCTGTGTCTTTCTTTGCAGAAGGTTTAAAGAAACCACGTATGAACTTTCTTGCTGGAGGAAGAAATGAATTATTCAGATTAAAACTCTTTTGTGAAGCCTCTAGAACAGATCTTGTATATGCACTAGGGAGACTATTTCATGCTTTTAGCAATCCTAATTATTAATTGTCCAGAAAGGCAACAGGGAAGAACACAGGTTACAAGATGAGAAGAATAATCCCAAACACTAATGATAAAATCTTTGAGCACATCTAGATCAGGGCTTCCTTTTTATTTTTGGGTCCATGAGCCTTTTTACCAATAGAGTGAAACCTATGATCCCCTTCTCAGAATGTTTTTAAATAACTGAAGAAAATGCTAAATGCTTTAAATAATTGGAAGAAATGCTAAATTCCAGAGGCTAATAAAAATAAAAATGTAATTTTTCTCATCCAAATTCATAAGCTTACATCTATCCATAGACCTCTAAGGGGGTCCATGTACTCAAAAACAAAGAACCTCTGATCTAGATGTTGGTCAAAGTGATCGGTTATGATTTTATCAATTGATCCTTTATTTATTTTTTTCCATTAGCTACAGGTACCAATCCTGATTTATTTGTTGGGGACATTTCTGTAAAATCATTTGATCTTGATTAAGAAAATAACAAATTGAATACAAGGTGTACGACTGAGATCCTACAAAACAAAAGAAAGAGCAGTTTTTACAGATGTTTCAAGAAAGGCCTAGGATCAGGCCTCAGGGAAAACAAAAAGTAGACAAAAGTGAAAATTATTCCATCATCTATGTTATTTTCCCTTTTCTCAAGGACTATAGGGGCACTCAATGAAAATAAAACTAGGAGAAGGACCCCTTCTGTTCACCATCAGTGAGGAGCTGTCCGGCAAAACCAATGCAAAACAAGACAAAAAAAAAAACAACCCACCAATTCTTGAGGCCCAAGGAGGTAAAACAATCTGCCCAAGGTCATAAAGTAAGAATGATAGGATCATATATCTAGTACAAGAAGAGAACTCAGAGGTCCTCTACTCCAATGTCCTCATTTCAGAGACAAGGAAAGGGCGTATGAGAGAGTCAGAGGACTTATCCAAAGTCACGAGAAACATCAAAGGCAGTATTTCAACTCAATTCCTCTTATTATAGAGTCAGCACTCTTTATACTGCCTTCTAATTCAACTTTTCTTTTACATTTGAATGCCATTGGAAACAAAATGTAAAGTTCTATACAAATCAAAAGTATTAAATGATTATTGTTATTTAATAGCACAAAAGGATAGCCTTTATGGCACCATATAAAAATGCTGTTGTCAAATTTATATTCTCTGTCTCTCTCACATACACGTATGCATGCACACACACAAATGCACGAACTTATGAATGCATATGCATACAAACCGGTTGCTAAAAATCACAATTATTATACTGAGCTAGCCATTGGATTAATATTGTCTTTGTATTTTTACGTTAGGCACTGTGTTTGGGATATAGTAATAACTACCTTGGGTAGCCCCAGAAGTCACTAAGGTATGGGTATCAGACTGTCACATGTTTGACAACAACAATAACATTCATATAATGCTTTATATTTGCAAAGCATTTTATACACGTTACCTCATTTGATGCTTACAACAGCCCAGTAAGGGATGCTATTATCTCCATTTTACAGATGGTGAAACTTAAAGCTCATAAAAGTTAAGTGACTTTCCCAGGTTTTGGTTTTTGTTATTCAGTTGTGTCCAACTCTTTGTGACTTATAGCACACCAATTATTTCTATCCTTCAAAGCTCCAAGCTCATTTTCACTGCTTCCATAACACTATCTATCCACTTCATCCTCTGCCATATCCTTTTTCCTATTGCCTTCAATATTTCTCAACTTCAGGGTCTTTTCCAATGAGTACTGTCTTTTCATTATGTGGCCTAAGTATTTAAGCTTTAGTTTCAGTATTTGACTTTCCAATGAATAGTCTGAATTAATTTCTTTAAGAATTGACTGATTTGATCTCCTTGTTTTCCAAGAGACTCTCAAAAGTCTTCTTCAGCACCGCAATTCAAAAGCATTGATTCTGTGGTGCTCAATTTTCCTTATAATCATACATTGCTACTAGAAAAACCATAGCTATGACCACATGGACCTTTGTTGGCAAAGTGATTTCTCTGCTTGTTAGCATACTGTCCAGATGTGCCATAGCTTTTCTCCTAAGGAACAAGCACCTTTTAATTTCATGACTGCAGTCACCATCTGCAGTGATCTTTGAGCCCAAGAATGTAAACTCTGACATTGTTTCCATTTCTTCTCCCTCTGTTTGCCAGGAAGCTATGGGGACCAGTTGCCATGATTTTAGTTTTTAAATGTTGGCAATTTGGTCTCTAGTTCCTCTGCCTCTTCAAAAAACAGCTTGAACTTTTGGTAATTCTCAGTTCACATATGGTTGAAGCCTAGTTTGCAGAATCCTAAGCATAATCTTGCTGGCATGTGAAATGAGTACAATTGTTTAGTAATTTGAACATTCTTTGGCATTACCCTTCTTTAGGACTGGGATGTAAACTAATCTTTTCCAATCCAGTGGCCACTGTTGAGCTTTCTAAATTTGATGGCATGTTGAGTACAGCACTTTAAGCTCTGCTGAGTCACACTGCTATTAAGGGTCTTAGTTCAGCTATCAATTTGGTCTTTCAGAGTTCAAGTTCAATGCTATTGCTCTCATAACTTATGTTCAATTAAATTTTTGGTGTATAATCATAAAAGTAATAAGCACCATTTCATCACATATTGAAAGTCTCTAAATTCATACTTCTTGATGCCACAGTGAGCTGAAATGAGTCTAAATGGCTTTAAATATGGTGCTCATCTATGTGATCTCATCAACCTTTTTAATGTGCCCACATATCTTTCAACAATTTACTTTTTCCAAGTTAGAAATTTCCTTCTGCTTCTCAGAAAGATTTAATGCACTTTCATGATGAATAAATGACTTAACAACCTTGCATCACTTGTGTGTGTATACACACACACACACACACACACATATATATATATATATATACACAAACACACACATATATAATTTATTTTAACTCACTATAGTTTCTAAGTCATTAAAAAAATCCATACCTGTATAGTTTTATCTCTGTAAGAAACTTCCAAGGTAAATGATAATTTGCATTTATCATTCACTCAGCCAAACCAAATCTGTAACAGAAGAATGATACAGATTCTTCCAAACCTCTCTTTACCAATACAGATCAGCAACAAATACATAATTTATAGGCTTCAAAAAGTTACCAGGCATATTTGGAGGTACAGCAATTTGGCTGGCAATATCAGAGACAGGTCATGAACCCAGGTCTTTTTAATTTCAAGGTCAGCTCTCCATCCACTCTGACATGATGTCTCTCATTCAAAACCTTATTGACTACTAAACTCCTCTCTTTGCTGCCACTTCAGTCTTGATTTCAGGCCTTTCCCTAGAACGAATTTTCATTGCACACTCTTTAGTCAGAAAGTTGAGAAGTTCATAGCTTGTCAAAGTGTTAGCAAGAACACCTTTTGAAAAGAATTCTTCAGGTAGCACTTAGAGTGAAAATATAGCATCATGAATATGGATGTTGAAAAACAGCAAGTTTGGTACTTTGCAAAATTCACTGGTGGTACAGGTAGTTAGATGCTGTCAAAGTCTGGAAAACATAAATATAGAATTTCAATCCATGTATATATGTGTGTGTGTATTTTTATTAAACAAACACTTGGTGAAATGGCTGCTGATAGCAGTCAATACAATTCATTTCATCCCACACATTAAATACAATCTTATGAGGCTTATGTTTCTATGAGAAATCAAATGAGAATTACAAAAAGCTATCTATCTGTTAGATAGAAGGAGAAACTCAGAGTCAAAAAGATCTGGGTTCAGTTCTGGCTCTGACATGCTAGCTAGCTGACCATGCATGTTGCTTCTGCTAAGGATATTTCCTCCTGACACTGGGAGTTCACTATACTAATCCATTCAAAGGTATGGGAAAAAAGAGGAAGGAAAACAACCTAATATGGATTACAAAAATAACATGACTTCTTTTTAGGAATTGCAACAAGCTTTAAATCTGTAAGGTGAGCACAAAGCATTAGAAGTTAGAGGTGCTGGGCATAAACCATACCACTCACATATTCTGTCTCCTACTTGTTACCAGGTACCTATTTGGCCACCAAGGAGGACTGGCATCACATTACTTTTGTGACTCTGCTACTGGTAATATCAACTGATTGGAAAGGAACAATGTGATTTTTCAGTATTTCTTATTGGGTATTTTATCCCTTCATGTGAGATTTAGCTCAGATCAAATTAATATTTCCCTAATTCTAAACTACCTTCCCCCTAAAGCTTTCCCCCATTAGGGCTCCCTCCCCCCAAATTAACTTTTTATGCATTTGTATACATACAGTATACTGTATGTCCCACCCAGCAGAATGGAACCTCCTTGAGCATAAGAACTGAGACACTATTATTTGTCTTTGTATCTAAGAGCCTAGCACAATGCTTTGTACATTTTGGAGACGGTGAGGGAAGCTTGTAATTTATCAATGGAGGGAATTCCCTTTATGGAAATCCTCTCTGCTGATGAAGATAAGCAATTCATTTGCAACTCAGAAACTGAGAGAATCAACTAGAGCACTGAGAGAGTAAGCAACTATGAAATCTATAGTTAGTGTGCACCAAGGGCAGGCCTTGAACCTGTGTTCTCAATCTGAAGCCTGCCCACTATTCACACCATCCTGCCTCTTGTCTTATATATGTTTGTTGAATTTAGCTTAATTGAATCTACATGTGTCCAAAGAGAGAGAGACAACCTAGATGCCTAGAGCTATTTCTACCACTGTGATTCTCTAAATTGACATTCTACAAGATACCTTCGATTTTAAAAGGTATAACTTTTACATACCACAGAAGAAAATTACAAACTAATAATGAAATTCATGAATTCCTTTTCTTTTCACATCACATATGTCAAATCACTTCAGAATTGAAATATGACTCACAGTAACTGGCAATCCAAAATTTCTTTATTTAATAAAGGATTTACTCTTTTCAATTTCAAGCTGGTTATTTTAAGTTAGTGATTTAAGTCAGCGATTTAGCAAAAGTTTTTATATTCCAGTGTCTTAAGGCTTGACAAGTGTTACTCAAAAGTCATGAATTAAATATGACTATATGAATAATAGTCAGAACAAATAAGAACCCTTGTTGAATTATACCTTGTGGGTATTTTTTTAGTGTTTATTGAAATCTAAGGGCTTTTACTGAAATTTGGCCTACTTTACATTTTCCAGTCAATCTACAAATTGCTTTCTAGCAAAAAATGATCAACTTCAATACAATCAGACACATTTCATATTTTAAAATTTAAACTATAGTTCTAAATGAAGAATAGTACAATTTTCTTTTCACATTTTATAAGACTATTATTGCCACTGACCAATTACCCCAAGCATACATAGTTATCATGTACTTAAGGGAAAGATAATCTTAAAGGAAAGATTATATGTCACAGATTTAGTGCTAAAAGGGACATCTAAGGACATTTAGCCCAACCCTGTCCTTTGATAGTTGAGCAGGGGGCCAAGGAAATGCTTCCAGCAGCTCCGGCCCCCCACAGTTCCTGTTCCTGGCAGTCCTCAGCAGGAGTCCTTAGCAGAGATTCTGGCTGGCTCAATCATTCCCAATTGGTTCAGCTGATCTGCAGTGATTCTGACACCTCTGTGTTAGCTGATTTTAATACGTGCACAGAACTTCCAGGTCGGTTACCAACAAGATTTTTTCTGATCTTCACACCCTCTCAAAACTCTTGAAAACAGAAATTATACACCAAAGAGAAAGCATCATCAATTCAATAAACATTTATTAAGCACTACTATGTGCCAGGCACTGTGCTAAGCTCTAGGGCAGTGGTTCTCAACCTTCCTAATGCCACAACCCTTTAATACAGTTCCCTCATGTTATGGTGACCCCCCAACCATAAAATTATTTTCGTTGCTACTTCATAACTATAATTTTCCTATTGTTATGAATTGTAATGTAACTATCTGATGTGCAGGATGTATTTGAGTTGAACATAACCCACAGGTTGAGAACCACTGCTCTAGAGACACATAGAAAAAGAAAGACAGTCCCTTCCCTCAAAGTGTTTACATTCTAATGGGGAAAGACAAAATACAAAAAAAAGCTACAAAAGGAGGGGAGAGACACCAAGAGGCATGTTGTTCTATGAAGATGAAAAGCAAGCAGAATTGTAGATGAAAAGTGAAATGAGCTGAAAGATCTGATTTCAAATCTCTATAAAGTAAAGTTTTGGGAAGAGTTTAGTACTCTTCCCTCCAGTCCTCCAAGTAGAGGGAAGAGACTGAGGGAGGTAGAAGGTATCTGAGTATCCAAGGTTGAGTTAGGTGCATGATGATGATAAGATTAGAAATGTGAAACATCCTGAGATGGGCATTTTCTGTGGAGTTGAAATCAAACAACTGGGAACCCAATGAAGGCAAAAAAAATCAAAAAACAAAAAAACCCCCACGAACTAACGCCTAACATGTGCTCACTCAGCATTCCTTCCATTGCTACCAACCACCATGCTAGCAGGAAGGCTGTGTTAGCCACACAATCCATGGGTTGGCAACAAAATGCAGCTCCACACACTGCAACACCCTCACCCTCATCTCCTCCTGCCCCTTTCCATTCCAGTGCTGTGGAGATCCTCAATTGTTGGTGCAGCAACCATGTTCTTTGCTATAACATAGCTCTGCAGGAGATCTGGGAGACAGAAAGGGCAGAACACATGACTGGGCTCGTAATAGAGCTCAACCCAATAACCTGACCCACCTCCTCCTCACAAAATTTTGGATGTCAAATTCCAAATAACAGATATCTGCCCAGGCTGCAACAGCATCTGTTTGTACGGCAGTGTTTTATACAGTTGGGTCCAAGAACTGAAGAAAAGAGGGAAGGATCAGGACATATGTGGGGAGAGGGTTGGAAGAGACCAGCATCCAGCTAGGGCTCATTCCATTCACCCAAAAGTCACTTATGTCCAAGACCTGGTGAATTCTGAATTACCCAGCATGGGAGGAGGCTGAGAGACTGCAGTTCAGTTCCTGGAAACCACCATCAGAGGAGTGGGAGTCAAAAAGTAAGCATTAGGGGATTTAAAAGGGAAAAAGACAAAACTTTCCAAAGATCTCAGGGGAAGAAAAGTTGAAGACCTTCAGCATAAGCAGATAAAATAGGCATAAAAGAATATTAACAGCAGAAGGAAATATTGCCCCCCCCCCCGACTTAGTAAACTAGTTCTGGCATCTATGAATAAATATAGCAAAATAAGGGGAAATAATTTAACACCTGTTGAGGCAGAAGACCCTATTTTTGAAGAGAATATAGAACTACAACACACTGATCCTGAATGGTTTAAAACAGAAATGACAATTGTGAGAGCAGAGTTTGTGACCCACAAAGCAGAAAACAAACAAAAAAACCAGATTTGAATCTTCTGTGGCAGATGGCGAGTCTCACCAAAGAAACAAAAGAGAGGAAAAATTATTGGCAATTTAAATACACAGAAATGAAGGATGATCTATAAGAAGAGAAGCAAAAGCAGTCATATAAAAAGAAAACATGCTCTCTATACAAGTAAAACATACTAATCTTGAAGGCGAATCACTCAGAAAAACACAAATCAAAAAACTAGTATACAATAATACAAGAAATACTACAAGAAAATCACCCAGAACTTCTGAACACAGAAAATAAAACGCCAAACGAGGGAATTCATCGATTGCCTCCAGAAAAAAAGCCAGGGTTGGAAATTCCAAGATAGACAATGTTTAAATTTAACAATGCCAGTGAAAAACAACAAATTCAACAAGCAAGGAAGAGATAGACCTTCAAATACAAAGGGAAGGAAATTTAAATAACATAAGACTATTCTCAACCCATTATAAAATACAGGAGGGAATGTGTTCCAAATAAAAATAGAGCTCAGTTGTGGCCAAAG
>CM053584.1:257207588-257250347 GCA_028627135.1 Pseudochirops cupreus
AGGGATCATTTCATTCTCTGAATTCTTTTATAAATTTTTATCTTTTTAATTTTTGAAGGCAATCAGGATTAAATGACTTGCCCAGAATCACACAGTTATTAAAGCTTCTGAGGCCAGATTTGAAGTCAGACCCTCCTGACTCCAGGACCGGTGCTCTATCAACTAAGTCACCTAGCTGCCCCTATTCTCTAAATTCTTATCTCCAGTACATAAGATAGGACCTAGCACATAGCAGGTGTTTAATAATACTTTAAGACTGACTGATTCAATCAAGGCAGGGGCTACAGAAATAAAATCAGGAGAGTGCCGTACAAGAAACCCTAGCCCTTAGTATCTTTTTCTAGGAAGACCCTACATTCCATCAAAAGACAACAGGGCATAGGAAGGGACCTGTATGTACAAAAATATTTATAGTGGCTGTTTTTGTGGTGACAAAGAACTGGAAATCAAGGGGATGCCCATCAATTGGGGAATGGCTGAACAAGTCGTGGTATATAAATGTAATGGAATACTATTGTGCTACAAGAAATGAGGAGCAGACGGACTTCATGATAACCTGGAGAGACTTATATAAACTGATGCTGAACAAGAAGAGCAGAACAAGGCGAAATATGTACATAATCACAGTATGTGTAACAACAAACCTCAATAGACTGGGCTCCTCTCAGCAATGTGAGCTTATAAGACATCTCCAAAAGACTCATGATTGAAAGAGATATCCACATCCAGAGAAAGAGAAATGGAGTCTGAATGCAGATTGAAACCAACTACTTGCTGTGTTTCTTTTTCTTGTTTTGTTTCCTCTTTCCCATTGATCATTCCATCAGTTATAATCCTTCTTTACAAACTGACTAATGATTAATGTGAAGATATTTGTACATCTTATATTTGAGTGTATGCCTCCATGATGGGGGTGGGGAAGAGAGGAAGGGGGAGAAAATCTGAAACTCATGGGACTGTGGAAGGGAATGTTGTAAACTAAAAGTAAGTAAACCAATTTAATTTTTAAAAAAGACAACAGGGCAAACATAGAGCATTCCCTCAAGCAAAGAAGGATAATGGTTGGAAGTACCCTCCTCTGGCACATGCAGAGAGGCAGGATGATCCCCTCTACCAGGTAAAAGAGAGGGAAGATGGGTCTTGTCAAGAGTTCCAGACTTTCCTGGAGTGAAAGGAGAGGGGTGATAAAGTTGTTTGTTGCATGAAGATGTGAGACTATGAAACTCAGCCTGACTGTTTTAGCAGCAGCTCCCAGAATGCATGTATGCTAAAGTTCAACTGACCCTATCTTGCTGCTTTTACATTGTGGAGTCATTTGAGTTAAGATTCCTGTCTCCCTATCCCTCATTCTTCCTTTATTTGCTATTAGGCAGTTGAATGAAAACCCTCATTTCACTGGTGCAACTGAAATTGTGCAACATCAGTTCTTTGTCATACACTCTATATATATTTGAGCCCTAAGGGGTTTGGGAACTGTGATCAGAATTTACATGCCAGTGCAGGTCCAAGTCATCCACTGTACAGTGCCTGAGGAGCCCACATACCCATGATATTCCCCATTGACATCTATTCCTCTCCCATAACTTCAATCCCTGTATGGGAGGGTCACTCTTTAGGAATATCTGCCTCCCCTTTCTCCCTGCAGAAGTGAGTCCCTATACTACTCCCTGTGGTCTGGCCGTGGCTGGGGAGTTAACAAATAACTACAATTCTGCTGGTTGCAGGGGGAGAAGTGCACACATCAGGAGCACGCAGATTGATAATGGGGATGCCAAGGAAGTGAATGGAAACTGATTTGTAACCAGAGTGAGCAGTAATGACAACTGTATGTCTAGCACAGCTTATCTGAAGAGTGGGCATAGCTGAACTTATCCCTGTCCCTTTAAAAAGCCCCTCTTTCTAAAGCAGAATGTTTAAGTGGTCACTGGACAACTCAATGCTCAAAATGTGCAGGGAGGGTGGGGAGGATGATCAAGAGAACTCCCTAATAGACTGAATATGAAGATTTGATTGAGACTTGATTAGATCTCCTATCAAGTGTATGGATATAGCCCCTTAGTGCCTTATAACGGTAGTCTCACTCTTCTATGGGAAGGAGGCTGTGGGAGAAGCAACACTTTGTGCTTGCCTAGAAAAGGAGTCAGACACTTTTGCCCTTTCTGCCTCTTTTTGCCTATTTTGTTCCAGAAAAGTAGAGTAAGCAGTGGAGTCAGGATCTGATCAGGGTCCAGGATGGGACAAGTACAGAGAAGCTAATAATGACTTCCCTGAGGCAGAGGCACATGGCAAAGGAAGACATAAATGCCCTCAGCAAAAGAGGAAAGTTCTAAGACCTCAAGTTCTTAGCTACTGTGGTGATATAATCTTCCAACCACGTGGCTGGAGTTCCTGTTAAGAAATCTATGGGACCTGAATGATGGTTGTTCCTGAATCCTTGTTTTCTGAAAGATCATTGAGAGCTCCTGTGTCCTTGCCTCCTGAATAGAGGAGGGGATTTTTTAAAGCAGTAGAATTTTTTTTTAAACTGATCTTCTAGCAAAAATGTGAGATTTCTTTTTACTAAATATCACCAGACTCAGAGGTTACCTTTCTAGCAAACCCAAGGTTGAGTGGTTCAGAATTCAGCCTTCTGTTGAGGAGAAATGTCCTAGATAGCATATGGTCCCTGGAGCTAGAATAGTGACAAGTGATTAAAGTTACAATATGGGTGGACCAAGAGGCCACTGTTGCTATGAATTATTTCTATGGTACAGCTCTGATGGGGAAAACCACAAATCTATTTTCCTTCTAGAAAAGTCTACAATTCAGAGTATTAAAGTGCAGCTAGATGTCTATGTGTCTCCGGAGTAAAAGGTGAGACTGACCAGAAAGCTGAGATGTTGTTTCACTAGCGTCTCCAAGGTTGTTTCCCTTCTTAGGGAAACTCAAACCAATATGGTGAAAATATGAGTCTGAGGGATTGTTCCATACCCATAGTTATCTAGAGGGCTTTTACAGGAGCTGGGAACTCTTTTGCTCATACCTGTTGAGTCTTTTTCAAGTTACATAAAGAGATTTTCCAAAGGGAACAATGGGTGGGAGGTTAAAACTGGTCTGTGTAAATTCAGAGCTTAGAGAGTTGGCAAACAGTTTACATATCCAAATTTATATACATACATACTGTATGTGTGTGTACATTATATATATATATATATGTATGTATATATATATATATGTATACACATATGGGTGTATGTCTCTCTCTCTCTCTCTCTCTCTCTCTCATAAAACACAATGTTTGAACCATATCACTCCTGTCTCTTGTAAAGGCTAAAAAGGAATATCATCCTGAAAAGACAATAGTAAAGTCCCAAAAGACTGACTTGCCCATTATCTTACAGCAAATCAGAGCTGAAGACAATTAGGACTAGAAGATTCTTCAGTCTGGGGCTTTGCTCACTGGTCCATGTTACCTCCATCTCAAATACAGAAGAAAATCTCCCAAGAGAGAATTTTTCACAAACATCAGAAAAAAGGTGAAAGAAAAAATGAAAATTTGTATAATGCTGCTTTGTCATTCAAGATGCTAAAATTAATCTGCTTCTCCCCAGAAAGAGTTTATTGTTTCTCCAGCAATAATGGTGAATGGACATGCTGAACATCTACGGGCCTTTCACATGATTTGAGCCATGTCGCAGAAAGCTTGAAAACTTTGCTTGTGCCATTCCCCTGGGAACTCCTAAGAATCCATCCCAGCAGAGCATCTCTGCATTTTTAGAACAACTACTTGGGTATGTTCCACAATCAGAAAGGGCTATGAAATGCTTCATTTTTATTTCAAAATAACAAGTTTGAGGTGCCTAGTGAAGACCATACACACACACACACACACACACACACACACACACACACACACACACACACACACACACACACACACGCTTCTGGATCTTTACATAGACCCCATGCCTGGAATATTCTCCCTCCTCACCTCTGCTAATAATATCTCTAGCTCCTTTCAAGACTCAGTTTGAGTGCTAGCTCCTACATAAGACCTTTCCAGAGTCTACCTTGCTGTTTGCACTTTCTGTTCAAAAAATAATTTGTCTTTATTCTGTGTATGTTTTATATCCATTTATTTCTGTGCATGCTGTTTCACCTAAGTAGAATGTAAGATCCCTGAGGGCAGAAACTATTTTCTGTAACCCCGGTGACTAGCACAGTGATTAGAACATAGGAGACATTGATAAATGCTCCTAGAATTGAATTGAGGAGTATAATGTGCCTCTTACTGGAGCCAAATAATTTCTGGTATTGCTAGTGAATTAATATGCAACATACCCCTCCCTCAGAAGCAAGTCATAAAGTAATGTAGTCTCTACTAAAATTTATTCAGATGCATTAATGCAGTCTAGATAGGCTAGAACTCTTGTTTACAAAACTTCATGAGCCAGGAGAACTATGTACTGATTTAGTATTAACTATTTTCCCTACAAGATTGTCCAGAATCTTTGCCAATAAAATTAAAACTAGAGAGCAAGACAGAGTGAACATAAATCCTAGAGAGCTTTCCTCATACCTGTAGGTTTCCTCTAAGACCTATGAATGATTTTTTTCTTCTGGTTAGTAAGATAACATGATGCAATCTCACCTCAGTATTTCTTCTCCTTTATGGCATGTAAATTAGGCTCATTTTAATTTCAAGTATCTCAGAAGCAAATAGTAGATGCAGAGATGTTTTGATCTTTGACTTTCTACTTCTGTAAGGCACAATTTCAAATCCACAATTGTGAGGACATAGGCAACCACCATTTGGGGAGGGATGAGGAGAACAATTAAATGCTACCAAGAGAAAAAAAATTGTACATAACAATTGTATATAACAATAATTTTTCCTACAAAGCCAAATTCAGTTCTATGGAGGGAAAATGGAATTTTAACAGGTAATTTAATTACTTCTATTCCTTTTGAGAAAATGAAAGTTTGGAAGAGCCTTTGATATGAAAATTCAATGGACAACAAGAGCAAGAAAGGTAAACAAGTTTGAACAATTTAAATAGACTAGGTAATGATCCAGTACTTTAGTTCTGAAATGCAAGAAAGGATTGTGATCCATTTAAAGTCACAGCTGTCTAATGTTCAGTGAAGAAAGGGAGACAATCTTACATCAGAATTTCAAAAGATACATAACCTAAAGAAAGAAAGGAAGGAAGATGGGAGGACATGAGTATTTCTTGAAATTTAGACAAGATAATTGATTATCTTTAAACAGAGATGTGAAATAGATAGAGCATTACATTAACCTCACTTTTAGACATGCAAGGGAATTAGAAAAAATGTAATAATAAAAGTTCAATATTATAAACAGGAGACTAAGGTAGGACAGGAAGAAGGTGTTGGAATTACAACAGGGAATGCCTTGGGCAAAACGAACTACAGCTAAGGAAGGTTTGTTACAAAACGATTAGGGTTCATGCTAGGACTGCACGGGAAAAGAGAGAGGCTAGAATCAGACTATTCCGAACTACAAATTATTGACAATTATTGCTCATTGTCTTTTAAAGAACTATTATAACAGCATTTGATAGAAAGAAAAACAAATAACCATAGGCATAAATACAAATAAGATTAATTCATCCTTAAAATGGAAGGTCCTAGAATGTTTATCTTTCCATTTAGCTGCAACCTCTTTTTGTCTTCTGGTTCACTCACAGCAATAATCTTAAGATGGATACATTTCAGTTACCCCAGTAGTATGTTCAATTACTGACCACCTGATGAGGATCTCATACTCAGAGGACCAAGAATTGTTAAGGTTTATAGACGGTATAAAAATGTGATTCTTAGTACCCTCTATACTCCACCATTATTATTGAAGCACCAGGGAGTTATACAGGGCGAAGGTCCATTTCGTATTGTTCTTTGTTTCTTATGTAACCATGAGCAAAGCTTCTCTCTACTTAACTAGGCTGTTCTTCAGACAGGAGATGTTTTCTGTTGCCATGCATACATAGCTTTTCCATCATGAGAGGAAAAAACTTGCCCTAGACAGAGCCCTCTTGATGTAGACATAAGGAAGCCAAGGTCACCTATACAACTCAATGAGTTATCAGTGTATAACCTTGTGAAGACTCTCTAGTTAGAAGACAAGACAGAAAAAATGAGGCAATAAGCATCAGCAAAGATAAGACAAAATTATCTTCATTAGTAACTGATAGGGTTTCCTTAAAGTACACCAGAGAATCAATGAAAAAAATTAATTGATACAATTAACAACTTTAATAAAGTAACAGGATATAAAATAACTCCCAAACTATTAACTGTTTCTTTTATATTACTAATAAAACTCAAGAGGGTTTTGAGAAAGGAAAAAGTCTATTTAAGATAACAACCAAATCAATTTAATAGCTTACAACCCATTGAGATAGGCCATATAAATACAAGTACAAAGCAATGTAATAGTAATAAAAGAAAACCTAACACTTGGAAAGATATTCTTGCATCACCCATACTAAAACAGCCAAATTTATCACATCAATCAAATTATTCTATAGATCTAGCGCTATACCAGTCAAATTACTAAAGGAATATAAGAGGGATAGGTACCAGAGATGTAATTCCATTAATATAATGATAATAGATTTCAGAAATGACTGGATGGCAAGAGTCACAGAGAAGTTGTGGGTGGTTCAATGTCAAATAATAAGAGATATCCAGGGGACACCACTACCCCCCAGATCTATGCTTGACTCTGGGGACTATTCAACATTTTTAACAATTATTTGGATAAAGGTATAGATATGTGACAACTAGGCAGCGCAGTGCTTAGAGTGCTGGACCTAGAGCCAAGAAGATTCATCACCCTGAGTTCAAATATGACCTCAAACACTTACTAGCTGTGTGACCCTAGGCAAGTCACTTACCCCTGTTTGCTTCGGTTTCCTCATTTGTAAAATGAGTTGGAGAAGGAAATAGCAAACCATTCTAGTATTGTTGCCAAGAACACCACAAATGGAGTCATGAAGAACAGAATACAATGGAAACAACTGAACAACAACAAAATAGATGGTATATGCACATACAATTTTCAAAAAACAAGAAGGCAGAAAGTATAGCCAATGTATTGGTTGACAAAGTCAGGATCCAAAAGGATTTTTTACAGACTAGAGCAGTGGGCTGCATCTAACATGATGAAATTGAGTAGGTATAAATGCAAAGCCTTACACTTGGACACAAAAGATTCATTTCAGAAGTATGATGGAGGATGAAGAGATTGTTGTTCTGAAAAAGAAAACAGAGAATTTTAATGGACTTCATATTGAGCAGTAATGCAATGTGGCAGTCAAAAAAAATCTAATGTGATATTGTTCTGTATTTGTAGGGGTATAACTTCCATAAATTGGAGGTAATAGACCTATTATGCTTTGTTCTCTTCTGTCCTCTTCTGAAATACTGTATGTTCAGTTCCAGACATTATAGTTTAAGAAGGATATTCATAATCTAGATAGTGTCCAGAAGAGGGCCACCAGGATGAGGAAGGGCTTTGAGTGCATGTCATGTAAAGATCAAGTGATGGAATTGAGCAGGTTTAGCTTAGAAAGCAGATGACTCAGGGACATAACAGCCAATTTCAAGTATTTGAAGGGCTAGTAAGTGAAGAAGGATTAAACTTACTCTACTTAACTAAAGAAGCAATAGGAAGCAGTAGGTGGAGTTTGCAAAAAGAGAGATTTAGGCTTGAAAACTTTCTAATGACTTGCCCAGAATAGTAGTGTGCTGCTTCCAGAGGTGATGAGTCTCCCTTCCTCAGAAGTCTTCAAGCAGAAGCTGGGCAAACACTTGTGAGGAACACTATAGTGGGGTGTCTCTCCATGTATGGGTTGGACAAGATCAATCAAGCAATGGATATTTATCAAAGACTTTTGGGGAGTGCTAGGCATTAAGCTCAACACTGAGCAGCTAGATGGCACAGTGGATAGAGTGCTGGGACTGAAATCAGGAAGACTCCTCTTCTTGAGTTCAAATCCAGCTTCAGACACTTACGAGCTGTGTGACCCTATGCAAGTTATTTAACCCTGTTTGCCTCAGTTTCCTCATCTGTAAAATGAGCTGAAGAAGGAAATGGCAAGCCGCTCCAGCATCTTTGCCAAGAAAACTCCAAAAGGGTCACAAAAAGTTTGGACGCAACTGAAAAACAACTAAATGATAAATAGTCAACACTGGTTAAGACAAAAGTCTTAGTGCAGTTTTAAGATAATTAAAGTCTAAAACTGCACTAAAACTTTTGGAAAGCCCTATATTAGAATAGAAAGAGACAGTGTCATGGTATTGATATTCTAGTAAAGAAAGACAATATATGTAAGAAAGAGAGTTCTGTTCTGGGGAGATGGAAAGTAGGAAAGGGGAAAGAGTTTGATTCACCTAAGCAGGCAGATGGTGATGGGATGAAGCTATGGCATGGTCCTGTATCTAAGACCACTGAGGCACCTACTATCTCTCAAATTCTGTGGTTGAATTTGAAGTGATAGTGGGTTCAAGATGAAGATATCTAGAGTAAGCAGTTGCCATCATCCCCCCCAAATTCTAAAATTCAATTCAACAAATACTTATTAAGTATTTATTATGTATACTGCTAATTGGTATTAAGTACTTCTGGACAAGTCATTTAACTTCTCAGGTAATTCTCTAAGATGATAAGTTGAAGAGCAGGTGGCACTTATACCGGTGGAGGAAGTTCCTTATTAGGAGTTCTCTTCATCAATTGAAATCACAAACTCTGGAAAGAAAAAGACAGAAAGAATGAAGGGAAGTAAAGAAGGAAGAAAAGAAGGGAAAGAAGGAAGAAGAGTACACAGTACTAGGTGTTGCTTGCAAGTTTATGTATGATTAGAAAAAAATTCCTAGGTGGTTTTCAACTTTTACACTTGTCTTGTTATTCTTCATAGACATAAGAACACAAATCCTATTTAAAGTTCATGTGTATCTGCACTGAAATTTCTCATCTCTTCAGAATTGCTTATTTAATTAAATCAGTATAAAGGCACATATCCTGGGTACACTTTTGATAACCTTACTTTTAACTACAGTTATACATTTTAGGAACAAAAACAAATTATCTGAAAGTACTATTTTACTTTTTACATAAAATAAATATCGTTGGCAAAATACATGTGCAATTTACTGTTGTGAATTCCTTCTATATGAATCACTGAAGTAATTTCTTCTTCATCTAGCAGTATATACCAAAACATGGCTGCTTAGAGGCTTTATGGCAGTGATTAAACATACTTCAGGATTATGATCCAATATTAACATCCCCCACTCTCCTAATTTACTGTTTTAAAATATTTTCAAAGAGAATATATTGGTATGTAAGGCTCAAATAAAGCTCCATGAGCGACAGAGCATGTCCACACAAAATAGTGAGTATCCTAGTGAATTTTAACTGCTTAACTGCAAGCTTTAAAATTCAAACTTCAAAATGACTTTCCTCATTTTCAAGATCCCAGTCCACTCATCTCAGATTTCTGAAATAGGTTATTAATGTTATTACAAAAATTCTTTTCCATTAGCAACAGAACTAAGACTCCTTTGACAGTAGAACTTTAACTCAGGTAGAGCAATCAGGGAATTGTCATAGGATATTAACATTTGGTTGGTGCTGATAGTGCTTGTAGTTCTTTAATAGGAAAGAAGGAAGTTTAACACCTAATTAGCTAGCATCTTTGGTTAAAACAGTAATCTAGCAGATTTCCTTATTCATACTACTTAAAGGTGGCCCAGCTGTCCTTCTTCCCCTTAGAGGTCACATTACAGAAGAGCTCCTCCCCTGCCTCACCTTATCCAGCCAATGGCAACCCATTTTAATTTCTTTTGGCCCAGACACATAAGTTACTAACTACAACTCACAGGAAAAATTAGGATTACTGAACTCCAAACTAGCATTCCTCAGAATATAAAAAGAGTTCTATTATTTGGTGCATCACCCATTCCTGCTAAAGGAAGTGGGCATTTCACTAAAAAACACCTCATCGATCTTATCATATCAACACTTAAAATGACATCCTTTTCTGCTTAGTCAATGGGTTCCTAATAACAAATTCCTTAGCATTCCCTTACTTTATAATTTTACTAAAACGTTTGTGATATGAGCAATGAAAACCTTTCCAGTGGTCACATAGAGTCATGAAGCATAATTTCTATCCAAAGACTAATTAGATATGAATGAAAAATAAAACTAAGAAAGGTACATAGTGCCTGTGCTCAAGGAGCTCCAATTCTAATGCCAGAGACAACATGCAAATAATTATGTACATGGACCATCTGTGTAAAGCTATTTTTTTCATAATGCAAATTTGTCCACAGATGCGGGGAAGGGAGAAGGGCAGGAAGGGGACTCACAAGGTTCAAGGACATGGAGGCTGGGGACAGAGAAGAAAGAACAGAAGGAGGAGCCTGTCTTTCTCACTCCCAATTCCACTTCTTGGTTTACTTTACCTGTTCTCAGAGGGAAGGCACAGGGAGACTTAGGATCAAAACCAGGAACTGGAATTGGAGTAAGAAAGATATGGATTCACATGTGGTTTCACACACATACCTACCATGTAATCCTGAATAAGCCATTTAACATCTCTATGCTTCAGCTTCCTCATCTGTAAAATGAGAGGTTTGCATTTGATGGCCTGCTAAGGCCCCCATGGTCTAGGGATCTGGGTTTGAATCCTGCCTCAGACATTTATTAGTTGTGTGACTTGTGGAAAATGCTTAAATTCTATGAGCCTCAGTTTCCTTACCTATAAAATGGAGCTAATCTAAAGTGTTTTACTCACATGGTTATTGTAAGGCTTCAATGAGAGAATGCACATAAAGCGCTTTACAAACCATAAATTGCTACATATATGTTAGCTATTTTTAATATAATTCTAGCTCTAAATCTATCATTCTATCACCCCAAAATGGCCAGAAACACTCATCCAAAATCATCTTTTAGACAGTTCAATCATGGTGGTACAGGTATAATCTCAGTGTTGAGCAACATAGCATTTCTGGAAATTGGATTATAAAATGCATTCTGTTTCCCCACAGAAACAACACTGAAAGTAGGAACTGCAGATGTGATCCAGAATTCAGCATCCGCTGAAGCAAACTTATGACAAGACAATGTCCACAAAGCAAAGATAAAATGATTCCAAATCCAATTATTTCAAATAGCCAAATTGCTGCTGTTGTTGTTGAGTCGTGTCCAACTTTTTGTGACCCTATTTGAGGTTTGCTTGGCAAAAACACTGAAGTGGTTTGACATTTCCTTCTCCAGCTCATTTTGCAGATGAGGAAACTAAGGCAAACAGGGACCAAAGTGTCTGAGGGCAGATTTGAACACAAGTCTTCTGGACTCCCATCACTCTATCCACTGAGCCACCTAGATGCCCATTCTCCAAATCTCATAAAGGGTCACAAATGTCTGGCACATATCATACAAGAGGACCCGATATACTATAAAATATACCTATGATTGTATGAAAATAAAACATTATTGTACTATAAACTTGTTATAACTAAGATTAATAACAAAAGACTTCATTTAAACTAATTTCATCCCTATCATTTAGTAAATAAGTCCCAGGGAATTGTCTGAAGCATTGAGAGGTTAAGGCATTCGCCAAGGTTTATACAGTTCTCAGAGGGAGAATTCGAAATTAGTTTTTCTAGGTTCCAAAGCTACTGCTGCACACACTATAATATACTTTCAGTTGAAACTATCGAGCTAGCTATAATGAATATAAATCTCTCATGACCAAATTGCGTTGATTTTCTTGGAATTTAGAAAGGCTATTCTGAGATGATTTGTCCCATTGACTCTTAAAAAAGATATCCAATTGCATTGGCTAGGTGGCGAAGTAAATAGAGCACAGACCCTGGAGTCAGGAGGACGTGAGTTCAAATCTGGCTTCAGACAAACACTTATTAGCCGTGTGACCTTGGGCAAGTTACTTAACCCCAATTTCCCTGCCCTCCAGAAAAAAGCAAAAAAAAGGAAAGAAAAGATATCTAATTAGTGTGTATATTACAGAGAATACTGAACGAGACATTTTTTTAAATGGTCAGCAAAGTAATTTGTTTTGCTTGACTAAGCATACTTGTTACAAGAGCTTTGTTTGGTTTGTTTTCTCAATGTGGGATGAAGTTTTTGTGTTTGTCCTTCATTTTCCAAGAGGACTATGGGATCAGGGAGATGATGACATGATTTGCAATTGACTTTGATTTGAGGGAGTGAGGGCTGTGCAAGGTCACCAGCCTCACTTTCTCCTCCAGAGCCATCTGGATCCAGTGACCAGATATTCATCAGTAAGACTGGAGCTGGCCCAGGATGCAACAGGAGACTGTGGCCCTCTTAGGCTAAGGTATTTCCATGTTCTCACTTTCAGTGAGATAATGCCCATTCAGTGAATAGTCCTCTTTAAGTAGTTACTCAAGGGATGGCACCTTTAATTTAAAAAAAAATCAAACTGGGAGGGGAAGACCTTCAGGGTTGCTGGCCAAAAGAGAAACAGTTACTATTTAGTATTTGCATTCATTTTGTCCTAAGAGTGCAGGGACCTATTGTACAATCTATTCCCTCCACAAGGAATTGGGTTTAAGGTGTGGTCTTTGAGAAAGAAATCTAGCCAGTAAACCCAAAAGAAAAATGGCAGGTTTTGGCCATTGAAATGTACCTTCCCCTGGGTAGAGTACAAAGAGGGGTGGAGTAGACAGGGGAGGATGGGGAAAGGGTCTAGTGCTATCATTTAGTGAAAGGAGATATAGATGGAGATATATAGATATACACACATACATATACATACATAAATATATATATATAACAAAAGGATATATATTATATATATATAATATATATATATATATATACACATACAGTTTAGTGACTTTTTAAGCATAACCTAGTTTGCTGCAATGACTGCACTAATTTAAAACTATATCAATTGAGCACCAGCATATCTGTCTTCTAAACCCAACCCTATACACACACAATGATCATTTTCTTCCATTGTCATCTTTGCTGATCTGATAGATATGGGGTGGAAGTGCAAAGTTGTTTTAATTTGCATTTTAAAATTATGAATGATTTGGAGCATTTTTCATATGACCTTGGTTACTTTGATTTTTTTTTCTTTTTTTCCTTATATCCTTATATATTTAAACAATTTCTGTATTGGAGAGTGGAATTTATTATTATATATTTAAATAATTTCTTTATATATCTTGGATATGAGAACTTTATCTGATAAACTCATGGAAAAGTTTTTCCCTCAGTTAATTTTTCCACTTCTAATTTTAACTGCAGCGGTTATGTTTGTACAAAAATTTTAAGCAATCAAAATTACCCAAAATCTCCATCTTTTGTTTGATCTTGAATTTTTTGCCTACTCATAAGTTGTGAAATGTATTTTCTCCCTCGATTATCTAATTTATGATGAGACTTTACATGTGAATGAAAAACAAGCAAAGATTGTCCTTATCCTCAAGTTTACATTCTAATAGGAGAAACAATGTACAAGTGGTGACCAGAGAGGTCCAAGAAGTTTTTGGGATAGCAAGGCCATGATGAAGTAGACTAATGGATACAACCCATCCAAGAAAAATAATAGAGTTGGTTTGATCATGGTTCTTGGTTTTTTAACTTGAAGGAGCTGAGAGAGGCAATAGATAGGAAGGTATATTTACATGGCAAGGAAGCAGTGGTAGAGGAAGTGGCAAAAGAGGAAGAAGTGAGATAAAGCATGTCTATTGTTCAATGATGTCTGACTCTTCACAACCCTGTGGACCATAGCATGCCAATAGTGGCCATTGGGGTTTTCTTGGCAAAGATACTGAAGTGGTTTGCCATTTCCTTCTCCAGGATAGAGGCAAAGAGAGGTTAAGTGACTTGCCCAGAATTACACAAGCTAGTAAGTGTCTGAGGATGAATTTGAACTCAGGTCTTCCTAATTCCAGGTCAGCTCTCCATCCATTGAGCCAACTAGCTGCCTCAGGGCGAGAGTTGTCCAAAAGTAATATTACAGGAGAAGCAGACACCAACCAAAAGTGTAACACACCAGGGTAGAAGTTCCCCTTCTGCTTAGGGACAAAGTATCTAGTGAAGATATCAAGGTAATGGGTGGGAAGGTTGTGGAGGAGGTGGTGAAAAGTGAAAGTAAGAGAGGGAAGTATCTATCTGGAGCTTATCTTGGTATCTGTTTTGGGATATTGTGTCCAATTAAGGAGGCTCTGGATTCGCATGAAGGGAACACTCAGCACTTCAAAAGATCCAATACAATTTATTACCATATCTCTTCTCAAGGTCCTGGCCGGGGTCCCAGGAGAAGAGCAACCCTCACGTTCTCAGGATTCTCTGTTTCAAAACAACTCAGGGTCATATTGAGTTGGGGCCTTGGTTTGTATAATCTTATTCCTCACAGAAGGATTGTTCTAGACATAATTTCTGCCAGACTACTTTCCAGTTTTCCCAGAATTTTGTTGTAAAGTAGTGAATCTTTATGAGTTGGGTTCTTTGGATTTATTAAACATGATGCAAGGATGTTTGTTTCCTTTTTTATACTCTGTACCTAATCTGATTGACTTCATTGATTCGATTCATTTTACTGATTGTTTCCTAGTATTTTTTAACCAGAACCAAATAGTTTTGATGATTTCTACTTTGTAGTATAGTTTCTCATCTGGATATAGTGGACCACTTCCTTCTTATTTCACCTCACATACACCCACACTTATAGGAGTGGAACAGTTTATGAAGAGCTTTGGATGTTAGAGGACTTTATGCTTGATCTGGGAGTGACAGAGAGTCATTGAAGTGTATTGAATAGGAGAATGATATGGTCAGACCTGCACTTTAGGAAGATCACATTGACAGTTGAAAGGAGAGAGATTTGAGGCAGGAAGACCAACCAGCAATCTATTACAATAATACAAGTGTGAGGTGATGACAGCTTGTACCAAGATGGTTTCAGTGTGAGAGAAGAGGGCACACACAAGAGATATTACGAAGGTATAAATTAGCAGGACTTAGAAACAGATTGATTATGGAGGGTGAGAATGAGGAATCAAGGATAAAGCCTAGTTATGAGACTGGGTGCCTGGGAGGATGGTGGTGCCTTTGATTATAACAGGCAAGTTTAAAATAGGGACGAGTTTAAGAAAGGGGTGAGATAATGAGTTCAGTTTTAGATAAGTTGAGATTAAGTTATGGGATATCCAGTTTGACAAGTTCAAGCATTTGGAGATACAAGACAGTTCTCACTTATTCAATGCCATACCAATCAAGCCACCATAGGATTACTTTAGAGAATTAGAAAAAATAATAAAAGATTTCATTTGGCTATAGTGGACCACTTCTTTCTTATTTCACCCCACACACACCCACACTATTACCCTTGAGATTCTCGACTTTTTTTATAAGTCTTCTTAAGCCTTACTAACTCAAATGTATGCTCCAATTCCCTGAAATTACCTGATGCTGGTCTTCTTGCTTCTCCTCACATAAGATACTCCATTTCCCATTCCCTATGCCTGGAATTTTCTCCCTCTTGGCTTCATTCCACTTTCACTTAAAATCCCACCTTCTTCAAGAAGCCTTTCCTAATTTCCATTAATAAAGCTAAGGTCTTCCCTCTGCTGATTATCTCCAACTTACCCTGTATGTAACTTGGTCCCCTATTGTCTTTCCTTTTAGACTGTGAGCTCTTTGAGAGTAGGGACCATTTTTCACCTTTCTTTGCATGCCCAGCATTTCGCAGAGTACCTTGTTCGTTGTAAGCACTTGATAAATACTTATTAACTATGTGACTGACTGAACAGTATGAGGAGAAGGCTCTTTTAAATTGTAATTAATTTACCCAGCATAATAACTAAGACTCAGCAAGAGGGAAAGAGTATGAGTCAGATTTATTTTAACATGTTTCTTTAAAATCTCTCCAGAGGGGACTGAGAAGTAGGGTAGAAAAGAGTAGTTAATGGATAAAGAAATACAAAGAAAATTTTTGCTAGTGCTTCTTTGCAAGGCTGCTTTAGAAAATAAAAAAGGACTATGATCAGTAGCTTTACTAGCACATTTTCTGAATGTGGTTTGTTGAATGGAGTCCTTCTTGGATCCCCAGAGCCTTCCATTAGCAATATATACCAGACTTACGTAAGTTTAGCCAATAGATTATAAAAGCGGAGAAGGGAATTTTCACCTATTTTGCTTGGAATTAACCTGGGCCTTGATTCCTGGATGTATTTATTGGCCTACTAATAGATGCCATGAGTATCTTGCTCCTTATAAGGGCCTTTTTCCCCGCTATAACTTCAGTGTTGCTGAGGTTGTGGGGGAAGAAATAGATTTAGCAACAGTTCAGAGTGGGAGTCTCAAGTGCTGTAGCCTTTTGGGGGATGATTCAGTCACTACTATTAGAGGCAACACATCAAGGGTGTGAAAAAATTTCTCCTGAGAGATGATAAAATCAATCTGTAATATGCTTTGCAAGCATCTCAGATGACAGGTGTTAGGCATTAAAACCAAATATCATATGCAGATAAGCAAACACTTGCATTTTTTGTTTGTCTATCTTACATCTTTCTACTTTTCCAAAAATTAATTCAGATTCCCCTCTTTAAGGTGCTTTCTCATCTCAGCTCTCTTGAGTTTGGCAAGGAAATTTCTGGGAACAAAGTGAACAAGAAATAATTTTGCTTGGGATAAATAAGGGTTTTCCTTTCATAGAACGCAACACCTAGGACAAGAAAACCTGTCCAACTTGTCATTCCCAAGGCCACCCAGGTGGTAAATATTAGAAAAAGGACTTCTACTCAAATTCTCTGACTGTAGAGCAGTCTCTGACTGCTCCACATCATTACCTTGCTCCTTTTTAAGCAGCAGCTTGGCAATGATGAAGGATATTTCACCCAAGAACACAGACATTCCCCAATTGTTTCAGATTGCATTCTATAACTTGGCATGATTTTCTTTAGTCACCAAGATTGGCTTTGTCATCAAAACGCTTTAGACTGATTTGTAACAAGATAATTGGTAAATCTCTGTATCAACTCTTTTTTTCTCATATATCCAAATCTAAAGCTGGTTAGTTTTCTGTGCTTACACCATTGACACCACAAATTAAACCTTATCCCTCCTGTCCTTAAAGACAATATAGTTTAATAGAGGTGAAGGCGGAAAGCACAGCACAAGAGACTGTCAAAGTATATCTCCTAAGTTTTCAGAAATACTGTAAGAAGACACAATTTGTGCAAATGATGCATTTAATTTTTTGAAAATCTCTGTGACTGTGTATGTTGGAAATAATTTAGCGTGAGCAACTCCATTTTGTTTTAAGTGTCCACATTATGATTAAGTAGTTAGAATCTAAGCTGTTTTCTATAAGAGTTTGTGTATAGCTTGTTAATGATGTGTGGGTCCCTCAAAACTGCTACAAAACTAAAAAACACCTGCTAATAATATGTCTCCTCCAAATCTGACAAACAACTGATAAACATCTGCTAATGGCTTTAGGGAACTAAAGCTCTGACTGGTTATTTCTTTTCATCATAGATTTAGGTAAGTGACAACCAAAGAGAACTTAGATGTAACCTGTATTGTTAGAACCATAAAAACCTACCAGGGCCCCCAAACATCAGCCTGCTATTGGGTTGTGATGAGGGAAGACTCCTGTGCTCCCCATACTGGGAAATTTAAGGATCTTGGGTTCACTCGAGAGCAGTGATTGACAAAGGCTTCGTATAATGACCCCTCAGAGGGAGTCACATGGTCTCTGTCTGGGCAGAGAGGGAAACTTGGCATGAGCATCATTGTGAGACGTACATACTGGAAGCTTTAGGAATCTTTGGTGGTTTATTCCCAGAGGGGTGATGTCTGTATTGTTGGTTATATAATTGCCAGCTGTTAATTAGTAAAGATTGATTGTATGCGTTGATAAGTACAAATGTGATTTAGTGTTTCCATCTCATTAGTAAATATATGTAACAGTAAATCAGCTTGATATGTGCACCGTGTGTTATATTCTGATGTATTATGAATCCCATCAGCAACACTCTGAGAACTGATGAATTTCAAAAACAATGTGTTATGTTGTCCAGTGCATTAGAAGCAAAGCCTGTTGGGGCAGCTGGGTGGCGCAATGAATAGAGTACTGGCCCTGGAGTCAGGAGGATCTGAGTTCAAATTTGGCCTCAGACACGTAACGCTGTGTGACCTTGGACAAGTCACTTAACCCTAATTGCCCTGCCCCACCCCCTCCTAAAAGCAAAAACAAAACCAAACCAAAAAAAAGAAGCAAAGCCTGCTCAAGAGATATTTTGACCATTTAATAACACTGAAAAGCCACCCAAAGGAGAAGAGCAGACTGAGTAGGAAGCGTCGTATTTTTGGAGGTGATAAAAATTGGATATTTCTGGTAAAGGGAAAAATCCCTAACACAAATTTTAGTTTAAATGTTTTGCAAGTGTAGTAATTAGCTAAATCCTGTCCAGGGAAAGCTCAATGAGGTTTGAAATAACTCTAACCTTTTCTTCAAGCCATTCATTCCCCTAGAACAAGGAACTCCAGAACCAGGCCACCATCTTTCAGTGAAGGGTAAGAGACTGTGAAGTCACCAGGACAGACGCTGCCATTCCAGCAGTACCTGGAAGTCTATCATGGTCTCAGAAACATGATTGTATTAACCCCAGAGGGAGCCTAAGTATTATCCTAGTAGCCTGTGGAAATCTATATTCTCTGTAGCTCTCTGTGGGAAGGGGCCGGGGGGAGGGAGGGGGTTACCTAAGTAAGAAGAAGCAGCTGCAACCAAGAAAGGTGTTGAACTTGGAATTTGATTATTAGTTCTGCCACTTAATACCCATGTGAACCCAGGCAAATCCTGCTGTACCTCAGTGTCTTCACCTGCAAAATGAAGAGGTTTGACTTAATGGCTTCGAAGGTCTGTTCCAGACAGAAATTCATGACATGGTCCTGGGAATCTTTTCTAGTGACCCAATATCATGGAAATTTCATTGATCTGCTTTGAAGATACAGTCTAAGGCTATAAGAAGAGACATAGAAAATGCTTAAAAGCAAGAATCAGAAATAATTCAACTCAATAACCCAATATTTGATAACCCTCCCAAAGTAAATTACCTAGGAAAGAATCCACTGTCTAACAAGAATCACTGGGAAAACAAGAATATAATCTGGCAGAAAACATCTGACACCACATACCACAATAATCTCAAACTGCCATATGTGATCTAAATATAAAATATCACACGATAAAAAAATTTAAAGAGGTGCCTTTCTCACAGCTATGACTGTGGATTTTGTGTGTGAATTTTTAACTGAACAAGGGATGGAAGCAATATTAAAAGAGAAGAGAGCCTCTCCTCATGCCCTGTACTGCTTGTCACTTTAATTATCTTGTAGTTTTCAGTTTACACAATATGCCAAAAAACAAAATATATTTTAAAGTCGGCACAATTATAGTATTAAAGTTGATGAATTGATTCAATTCATGAAACTGAATAATTTAAATTTAATTACATGAAATTGAAAAGATTTATATTGACAAAATTAATTCAACTAGAATAAGAAAGGAAGAGATCAAGTTGGGAAAAATATTTCTATTAGATAGCTCTGATAAGAAATTGATATCCAAGATATTTAAGCAACTAGCAGAAATACGTAAGAGCAAAAACTATTTCTCCAAAATAAATCACCAAAGAGTATGAACCAATAATTCTCAAAAGAAATGTTACAAATTATCAGCAACCAAGATTGTCCCAAATCTTTAATAAGAAAAATGTAAATCAAAACAACACCCTACCCCCAGCAAATTGGCAAAGGTGAGAACAGGCAATGTTAGAGAAGTTTTAAATAGATAGGTAGCCTTCCTTTCCCAAGATTCCCCATAACACATCTGAGTCAGCAGGAAGACCCACCAGAAATGGTTTTTCATTTGACCTTCCCTATCTCCATCTTATTCTCTGACACCCTGAACCCATCCAGGGTTCTTGACTGCTCATATATCTAGCATACAATGGTGGGGGGAGTGTCAACAACTCTTTTCCTTCCAGTGATGCATATGACCACCAAGCTTTCCAATCTGCTTTCCCACTATTCCTAAAGTCCTCCAGGCTTTTATCATCTGCCCTCCTTCTTATCCCTCTATACCATGGCATTATCATACTGATATTACCTAGGTCTCCCAGCACCATGTCTGATCTACTGCATTCTTAGGATTTCCAAGACTTTCCGTTTGCTCTGAAGATACACTTTCTTATATATGTTGTTTCCTCCAATTAGAGTGTGAACATATTGACAGCAGAGACCATTACTATTTTTCTCTTTGTATCCCCAGCGTGTAGCACAATGTTTGGCACATAGTAGGCACTAAATAAATGCCTTTTCATTCATTCATTCATTCATTCATTCATTCGTACCTTTTGACCCAGCTATTCCACTGCTAGGTATGTACCCCTTTGAGGACAATGATAAGAAAGGCCCCATGTAAACTAAAATATTTATGGCAGCATCTTTTTTAGTAGGAAACAACTTGAAACAAAGGAGATATCCATTTATTGGGAAATAGATAAGCAAGTTCTAGCGTAGCTGTAATGGAATTGTACTGGCCTGTAAGAAATGACAAATTTATAGAAGTATGGGAAGCTTTATATGAACTGATGCAAAATAAAGCAAGTAGAGCTAGGAAGACAAAAACCTAATGATTATAACAACATAAATAACAAAAACAAACAATCAAAACTGAATGCTGTAAAATTATAATGAACAAAATCCCTCCAAAAGAGAGATGAAAAACTACTTGCTTCTTTGTGGAGAAGGGGGAGGATTATAAATGAATGAAAGAAAAGGCTTTATTAGGTGCATATTATTGAATATGGAACACTCGAAGTAGCAAGACACCCTGAAGAAGCAAGAGGCAACATTCCAGGTAAGTCAAATAACCAACACCATCTTCTATCACACCCTGATGGAGACAGCCCAGGAATCTGAATCCAAGAGTCTTGGGAACAGCAGTGACGCCTAAGCTACCAGACCTGCCTTACCATCAGCAATAACTGATCGGTTATCACCAAAAGGTAGATACAAAAGAGCCCTAGGGATGGCAGTATTCTCTGGATCACCAACCCTGCTTCCAGCCCAGCCTTTGCAGCCACCATCTGGGGAAGCAGCTCCTGTTGAAAAGAGGTTAGCCATCCCCACCAGCAGCCAACCAATTGCCACTAACAGGCAAACATGTCAAGCTAAATCAGAAAGACGCTATAAGGAAAAGAGGCATCACATGCCAGGAAAGTCAAACCACCACTACAATCTTGGCCATCATTTCCTTTCATATCCTGCTGGTAACAGTCTAGGTCCCTGAACTCAAGAGTTGTGGGAATAGCAATGCTTCCAGCCCAATGACCACAGCTGTCTTCCTGGGAAGCAACCCCTGTGGAGACACAGCCTGGTAACTACTCCTACAGGTGCTAAAGTCACATCAGTTGAAGATCAAGGAAGGAAAGTTCTTGCCACTGAAGTCCTTGGCACTGCCAAATGGTTCAACACTGGAAACTTTTTATGATTTTATCAACAGATGTGATATTTAGAAAGAGGCAGTACTATCTGTTTTACCACTGTACCTTTAGCACAAGGGGACCTTTTTATCTAACTTTCAGCTGAAACTGTCCCATGTGTGTCATCTCCTCCATGAGAAGAGTTCCTTGAGAATAGAGATTTACTTTTCTATCTCTATCTCCAGCACTTAGCACTGTGCTTTGCACATAGTAAGCACTTAATAAACATCTTATTCTTTCATTCTTCCATTATGTGCAAAGAAATGTTAAGTGCTGAGGATAGAAGTGGAAAGGCAAGGTAGCTCCTGCTTTCTTGGAGCTCACATGCTAAACTGAGGGAGACAAGACATATGAGATGTGTCTTGGTTAAAAGTCAAAAGGAAGGATCCAATGGTCTTGAGACCGCAGCAGCAAAGCAGAACTGTATTTTCTTTAATGATATTTCCACTAATAAAACATTATGTACTTTTGATGTTGAACTGGCAAGATCTTTTTCCTCTGAGTCTTTAGTAGCTGAAGTTCCTGAGAAAGCAGGACTATAAACGTCACTCTACTTAGGGAAAATATGGAGAAAGAACAACTCACCCCAAACGTGTGAATTGTTCATATAGGAATTCCAGACATATTTTAAGGCTGTGGGAGGCTTTTTGGATGCCTCTCCAAATTTACCTCAATCTGGACCATTTCCTCATAAGGCAGCTCCAACTGAAATGTCCAAATCCATCTCTCCTCACTGTCCAACCAGCTTCTGAGAAAATGAGATCCTTCACCTTGGAAACCACTTCTCATTTCTTCTTCTTTGGAGTCAATGTTGGATTAAAAAGACAACTATTGAGTCAGAGAAGCTAGCACTCCAAATGCTATAATCCAACCACAAGGTTCAGACTCTTTTACAGCATATGATATGAAGCAGCTAGAACATTGTAAGTTCTTAATAAATATGAAATAATAATTCTTTGTCTTTTTGCTTCTTGGAGGGCAATTGAGATTAAGTGACTTGCCCAAAGTCACATGGCTAGTAAGTGTGTCCGGTGTCTGGGGTCACATTTGAACTCAGGCCCGCCTGACTCCAGGGCCAGTGCTCTATTCACTATACCACCTAGCCCCCCCCCCCTTTGTCTCTCTTAATGAATCAAAATATTCTCTCTCCTCTGTTATCCTCTTCATCTCCCATATCTTTTACCCTCTCCTATTCTCCACTCCCTTCTCTCCACCCTCCACACCTTTCCTTCCCTCTTTGTCTCTTGTCTCCCTCTGTCTGTCTGTCTCTCTCTCATACACACACGCATGCACACATATACACACACACCACATAGACACCGAATGGCAGGGAAGAGTGATTTGATCTGAAAAGGACCATAGAAGGGCAATAAGGAAAATAAAATGTTTGGACAGATTTATGTTTTCTAACACGGCTGCTAGAATAGGATTAATTAACCATTATAGAAGAATAATTTGTAGAAATGGAAAGGAGTCATAAAAATGGATCCATTTTTCCTTATCAGCTATCATATGAATGGTCAAGAGAACTCATTTAAGATGGAAGAAATCAAATTGGTGGAAAATTAAAAAATAATTTCAGCTCTTTATTCATCTTTACTCAGAGAATTCTATATTGTGGCAATGAAATAGAGTTAGGAGGAAAAGATGTAGAAGTTGAGAATGGTGGCTATTTTAGTACAAGTTAAATTGAGACCTATTAGCTCTAAGGTGCTAAAAGGCATATATCCCATTAATATCCATCATGATAGTCAAATTCATCCATTTTATTTATGCTGAGTGCCTGGTTCTAAGCCTAATGGTTTCTTTATTTATGATAGTCGCTGTCTATAAGGCTACGGTAGCCCAACAAGAGTATATTTCTTGAGACTAAGGAGGCGAAAAATTATGTTTATTTTTCCCCTTATATAGCCTCTGCTCTATTTTAGGACCTCATTATTTCTAGCCATTGTTATTGTTCAGTCATTTTTCAGTCATTTCTGACTCCTCATGACCCCATTTGGGTCTTTTTTGGGGAAGATACTGGAGTGATTTGCTATTTCCTTCTCCAGCTCATTCTACAGATGAGGAAACTCTGAGACAAACAGGGTTAAGAGACTTGCCCAGGGTCACACAGCTACTAAGTGCCTGAGATCAGATTTGAACTCAGGAAAATAAGTCTTTTTAACTTCAGATCTGACTCTCTAGTCTAAAAACCTGCAACACCTTTTCAGGAAGTCCTTCTATTTCTACTCACTCTGCTCTCCAATCTATCCCACACAGTTACCAAATGGATATTCCTAAGGTATAGGTCCAACCAGATCACTCCCATACTCAAGAATCTTCAGTGGCTTCTATTGGTCTCCAGACAAAATACATACTCTCCTCAGCTATTATTATGGTTCCTACTTACCTTTCCAGAGTTGTTGCAGATTATCCCCCATTACATACACTTCCTTCCAACCAAATTTAGCATTATATCTCCTGACTTCATGCCTTTCCAAAGCCTGTTCTGCATACCCAGAAGATAACTTCCTCCCCATCAATTCCTCTGAGAGTTCATAGATTCTGTTGATGCTTCTTTCAGGTGCCACCTCCTATGGGAAGCCCTTCTTGATTTCCCACACCTCAGTTTTTAGGACTCTCACCCTTCTCAATGTGTACTGAATTTCTTTAGCTAGATACAAGTTGTATCCTCTCAGTAAAATGCAAATTACTTGAAAACAGGAACTGTATGATTTATGTCTTTATATCCCCAATGACATGCATAAATACTTAAAAATGTTTGCTGAATTGAATTCTTTTGTTCTACAAACTTAAAAAAAAAGCATACCTTTTTCATAGCTGTGGTGTCATGGAAAGAATATTAGATTAGGAATCAGGAGAGCTCGTTATAACTCCCAGCTCTATAGAATTATGGAAGGAAGTCGTTAAGCATTTATAAGTACCATTATATTACTATAAGCACCACATATTATATGCCAGGCACTATACTAAACACTTTACAAATATTTTCTTTTTTGATTCTCATGATAACTCTGGGAGGAAGGTGATATTATTATACTCATTTTGTCATCTGAGTCATTTCCGTCATGTCTGAATCTCCCTGACCCCATGTGGGGATTTCTTGGTAAAGATACTGGAGTGATTTGCAACCTCGTTCTCTATATCCTCAGTTTACAGATGAGGAAACTAAGGCACATAATAATTAAAGTAATTTCCCCAAAGTCACAGCTAATAAGTGTTTGAGACTTAATTTGAACTCAGATCTTCCTAACTTTAGGCCCAGTACTCTATCCATTGTACCATCTAGTGGCTTTTCATGGGAAAGTCATTTAATATTTCTGGGCCTTGGTTCTCATCTATAAAATGTGACCCCTCCTGATCTGCTATTCAATTATTCTCAGGGTCATTCATGAAGACAATTAAATAAATGAGTTTGAAGGCAGAACTGTAAACAGGCCCTGTCTACTATTTTACTACTCACAGAAGGTGGTAAATAGTTGTGGTACATTAGCCAAGGTATATACAATCACACAATGGCCTGATGCTTAACAGAATCAGGAATATGATTCTTTCTGTGACCAGTATTTTAAAATTGAAAAGGAAGAAAGAAAATAGTGTTCTTTTTCTCTCTTCAGAACTCATTCAAACAAGATATCTGAGGAACAAAAGGCATTTAAGAACTAATTTAGGGTACTGGAATGATGCGTATCAAGTTGCAGAATGTTAGCTTCTAAAAAATTAAACTGGTTTCATTTATATTTGATACTTTCAAACCTTAAATGAATGAAAAACATTTTTGGGGGTGGGGAGGAAAGCAAGGGAATTGGTTTGTCCAAGATCACACAGCTAGTAAGTGTCAAGTGGCTGAGGTAGATTTGAACTCAGGTCCTCCTGACTCCAGGGCAGGTGCTCTACTCACTGCACCACCTAGCTGCCCCTGAAAAACATTTTTAAAGAGCTATGTGCCAGGCACAGTGCTTAGCTCTAAAGATATAAATATCAAAATAAGAGATATTTCCTGCCCTTGAGCAGCTGACGATGGCTATTCCTAACCTAAGAGTTGTGTAAGAGACAGCTCAACTGCTCTTCAGCATTCAAGCAGGGTATGACAAGACATATAAAGAGGGGGATTTTATTGGGGGAGGTGGGAGCCGACACGAATTCAAAAAAGGATAGATCATAAATTTCTAGACCCTGTTGTAGAAGTCTAGGTCTGAGGTCTAGTGTGGAGAGTATTAGTCCACATGGGGAGGAACAAATCTGACTTGTAAATAAATGTATGCATCGAGGACCTTTTTATCTCTAGCTCTATGATTTTCTCACTTTAAAACATAGCTTTTTTAACACTCAAATCCCCTCTTAGGCAATTTCAAAATCCTATAACACTGCTATTATGTTTAGAATAAAATAGAATTTTTCCTATTAACTATTTAATACAAATTTTCTCTATTTGTTGAAATTAAGCTCAAGCAGAAACTAAGATATGACGATTCACTGTGAATCTGGTGGTTATCATTACGAAGAGGGGCTGTAGAAAGTCGTTCTCAAAGCCAAGAAGATCTGGGCTTACCTCTGAGACACATTGGCTACTCAAGGGGCAACACATTCAAATCTTAGTGCTCTAGGCAACTCTCTAGGAGTATGAATTGTAGAGAACATGGCAATGTGCATTGTTAAAGAGCTTCCTTATCTACCCCATGCTATCATTATTAAATATGTAGTAATAAAGAGTGGACTGTCTAAAAGCAACAACAAAACAACTTGGTATTAGACGTTCCGTAATCCTTTTCTTGGCAGCTAGATGGCTCAGCAGATAAAACGCTGGGCCTGGAGTCAGGAAGATTTGAGTTCAAATGTGGTATCAGGCATTCACTAGCTGTGTGACTCTGGAAAAGTCACTTATCTTTGCTTGCCTCAGATCCTCACTTATAAAATGAACTGGAGAAGGAAATGGCAAACCACTCCAGTATCTCTGCTACAAATATCCCAAATGCAGTCATGAAGAATTGGCATGACTAGACAACAACAACAAAGCAATTATTTCACAACCTAGCAGGTCACTCCATAATCCAAACCATTCTTTTCAAAACACCTATTTTCAGAGCTTTTATTGCACAGAAACATACTTTGACCTTGATGACCAGATGGTTATTCCTGACCTAAGAGTTGTGTAAATGACAGCCCAAATGCTCCTCAGAATCTTTAACCGTCCTGTTCCTCAAGTCTGAATTGGCCTAAGAATATGACCCCTGGTTATGGAGCTGACTGGAGAAAATGCATGTGTCTAAAGCTAATATACACGAGAACCATAATATAAACCATAATATAGAATCATTTTGTTTCTCAATAACAGGATAATATAATTCCAGAGCTATTAGGTGCCTTAGCAAATGTCTGGTCGAACCACATTTAACAAAATAGAAAACAAGATTGGAGAGGTTAAATGATTTGCTTAAAGTCACACAATTAGAGGAAGGTCTGGGGCTAGATTCTGAGTGTCAGTTCCTCTAGGGCAGAATTTTTTTTTCTACTCCTCAAAGCTGCCTCCATTGAGACAATTTATAATTGGTGGCCTAAGAAAAATCACCTTCTATATTTACATTCTGGAATAATATTAATAAAAACAGTAATGCTTGTATTTAACCTACTTTAAGGCTCACAAAGCATTTTTTTTCATAACAACCTAATGATATAGGCACTAGAAGTATTTCATCCTTATTTGGAAGGAGAAAACTGAGGCCCAAGGTTATCTTCACTTGCCCTGGGTGACACTTGTGGTAACATCTGGGATAGATGCTATTATTATTCCCATTTTACAAAGGAGGAAACTGAGGTTGGGAAAAGTGGGTAACCTTCCCAGGGTCACACAGATGACGTGGGATTTGAATTCAGGTCGTTCTGATTCAAAATTCAAAATTCTATCCACTGTACCACCTAGGTGTGCTTCTTATTATCAAGATCAAACTTGGGACAATGATTGATGATGGTGATGGGTGATGGGTGATGGGTGATGGTGATGATGGTGATGATGGTGATGATGGTGATGGTGATGATGTTGATGATAGTGATGATGATGGTGATGATGGTGATGATGATGATGATGATGGTGATGGTGATGATGATGTTGATGATGGTGATGATGATGGTGGTGGTGGTGGTGGTAACTAGCATTTCTATAGCACCTACTATGTGCCAGGCACTGCAATAAGTAATTTACAAATGTTATCTCAAATGAGATAATACAACTACCCTGGCAGGTATGAGACATTATTATCCCCATTTTAAAGTTGAAGAAATCGCAGCAAACTAGATTTAAGGGACTTGCCTAAGATTTCACAGTCGCTAAGAATCTGAGGTGAAATCTGAACTCTGATCTTTCTGACTCCAGCTCCATCACTCTATTTCACAGTGTCACCCAGCTGCCTTATAACTTCCTCCTATACAAGTAATCCATTTTCCCCCTAAAGTTTAAGGCCTTTGACCTGCTCTAGTGTGGTAAAAACAAAACCAGATTTGGAGGCAAAGGGCATAGGTTCAAAATCCATCTCTATTGCTCACTATCTGTGTGACTTTGAGCAAGTCTCTTTTCTTCTCTAAACTTGTCTCCTCCCATTGAAAACAAAGAGGTTGAACTAGATGACCTCTCCTGCCCTTTCTATCTCTAGATATATCCTGTTATAACTTGATATTGTAGGCATTTAAGACCCAGAAAAAACACACCAGATTTTTAAGCTATACCCATGATTTCATTGCTATGAGGAGCTCCCAAAGAAGAAAACCTTTACTAATACAGATCAGCATCTGCTCTGCACCTTGTCAGGACAGAAACTTGACCTGTGATTCTGCTGGTGTAGGGTACTTGCAAGTGAATAAATTCTCTCTACCAAAGCAGGTATGTATCTTATCTGCAATTTCTAGTCTTAAATAGTTTTTTATAGCACAGAGGCATTAAGTTAGTTGTCTAGGGTCACATTGCTAGTATATGTGAAAATTGGAACTCAAATCCAACCAATCCGGACTTTGAGATTGATTCTATTATACCATGCTGCCACTCAAGAATGGGAAGGGAGGTGGCACAGTGGATTGAGTGTTGGGCCTGGATTCAGGAAGACTTATCTCCCTGAGTTCAAATCTGACCCCAGACACTTACCGTGAAAGCCTGGGCAAGTCACAACCCTGTTTGCCTCAGTTTCCTCATCTATGAAATGAGTTGGAGAAGAAAATGGCACTCTAGTATCTTTGCCAAGAAAACTCCAAATGGGGTCACATCAGCAATGACAGCAATTGTGATAGAAATAAGGAAGAACAAGGAAATTCAAAAGATGTCAGACATGACTGAAAAACAACAAAAGTTACTAAGAAAATCTTTACCAGCCTACAAAAGCATTTTACTAGATAACTTGTTTTTACTAGTTACATAGTTACTATAGTCCATTATTATGTTTTTACTAATTACATAGATTTTGAGCTGGAAGGGACCCTGGGGAGGTCAGGCAATTCATTTCCTTCATTGTATAAAAGAGAAAATCGAGGATTAGAGATATTAAGGGACCTTGACCAACGTCAAATTGATTATAAGTGAACTGTATTTGAATTCAGGTCCTTTTATTCCAAACAGTGTTGTTTCTTCTGTTCTGTATTACTGCCTATGCTGTGCCTTATCATTTTAGAAAATGGTCTGTAGCACAGACAAGTTGAATGACTTGCCCAGGGTCACACAGCCAATCTGTCTTATTGGTGAGCCTTAAAGTCAGGTTTTCCTGGACAGAAGTTGACTACCAACTCTACCAAATTGGCTCTCAATAACTACATGGTCCTGTAAAATTCGCAGGTTACATCCAACCTTAAATTTCTCAAGTACGTCCTTAACAATTCTATTTTGTTAGGGCATTCCAGTTCTGAAAATTCAAAGTCACCCAGAAAGTCCTAAGAACAGTGTTTTCTTCATTCTCACGGTGCTTACCTCAAGGGACTGTGTGGCCCTATGATGCACTATAGCTAGAACTAAAAATAATGCTAAATAAAACTCATGATGGATGAGATTTCTCAAGCCTGCCCACTCCGTATCTTTTTTCCTATATAGTTGGGATGAATGCTGAAACATTTTTTTCCATACTTAATCATTATGTTCTTTCCTGTCATACAGGGATGTAGGTGGAAAGCAGCTCCAAGAGTCAGGCAGGTGGCCAGTGACAGGGAAAATACAATATAGGCAAGAGGAACAGACAGATACCAGAATATAAAAAAGGCTGAAGCTCAATAATAAAGTGCTAAATCCATATGGGGCACTCAAAAACTAAGTCAGAGCAGTGAATCAGGGCCAGCTGAGTACATGAGAAACCAGTGGTGCCAAGTATAACAGAGTCAGGCAGCTAAAATAATTCGAGGTGCATGTAGATGACAGAAGAATTACCAGTGTAACACAGGATCTCTAAAATGTCTGAGAACTCTAACTGTGAAGCCCCTTGCTACTTTTCCCAGATTCAGTGTGATTCCTTAAAAATAAACATCTATGCAAATAATGGCCCAAACCCCCATCAACTTGAACAATGTATATCATCAGATCATGTAAATCATACCAATCCAATAGCAAAAGTCACATAAATAACAAAGAAGAGAATTACATCATGAAACTATTATTTGCCCTCATAAAAAAAATGGGTGCAATCATCTATACTTCCCCAAATGGAGGGTATGAGATTGGCACCTTCTTGGGAAACAGAAAGAGGTCACAAAACTGTCAACTGGTTTCTCATCTCTTCTTAACATACCCTCAATGGCCATCATGAAGTTCTGTTAAAATTTTGAGGGAGGTTGGAATTTGAAGACTCTCAGGTTGGCTCTAGGGTCATTAGGATTCTGCTGCAGACTCCTGTATTCAAGGATGCCATCACAACTCCTCTTCATGTATTTCCTCCATACCCTACCAACTCTCTGCTCCAATGGCCCCCTGCTTCTTTATCTAAAAGCAGCTCAGCAATACCCAAGGACTCTCTGAGAATATGTTCATTACTTCATCACGCTGTTCCCTGTCTCTTCCTCTGTTTTCATTAAGCTTCATCTTCTCTCTTTCTCATCTTCTTTTTCCAAGCTCAAACCACCTGACATAATTCCTGCTTATAGATACAAAGACCAGTGGGAATCAAAAGTTTTGGAATTTGTCCCAGAGATTAGCAATTCCCCTGTCTCATCATTTTGGTTATCTGAAATGGGTCTGGGGGAGTTTCATTTAAAGTCAGATAGCCCCTGCCCAGAGAATGAATGGATAAAGTATTTATTTAGCATTTATTATATGCAAAGAACTGTAACACAATATATGTATATGCAAGCATATACACACACATATATATACATATAATATATACATGTAAGCACATATAATAACAAAATATAATAAATAAAATATATAATATAATAACATATAAATATATATGTATACATATGTGTGTATCAATATAGTCAGGACTTAGTGCCTATGGTAATCCCTTAATAAATATCTGGTGGTATAAAGGAAAAACTTGAATAGGAGGCAATATTTATAGCAGTTGTCTAAGAGGGTAGCAATAATGGCTATTGTGACAGAAACAAAGAGGATGCAAAGGATGTCAAATGACTGAGGCAAAAACAAAAGATATATTTTAAAAAATTATTACATCACAAGGTGCAAAGAAGAAAACTGAATAAAGGTCATTGAGTTTGGCAGTTAGGCATCATGGGAAACTTTGGAGAAAGTTGTTTGAATAATGATGGAAGAAGAAGCCAGACTAGAAGGGGTTGTAAAGAAATTGTGTGGGAAGGAAGTGGCAGCAGGGAGAGTATTCTTTTCAAGAAGTTCAGCACTGAAAAAGAGGTGAAATGCAGAATAGAACAAGGCTCCCTAGGGATTATGATAAGCAAGATATTCATAAGCAATGAGGAAGGACACAGTTTAGAGAGAGGAAAGAGAGGGAGGGATGGTGAGAGGCACAACAAAAGACACACAGACATACAAAGACATAAAGATGAAAAGAATGACAGAGATAAGAGAGAGACAGAGAGGGAGAAGGATCTAAGAAGCAAGGTACAGGAGGATACAGGGAGGAATGGGACCAAAGGATTAGTCAGCAAGAAGATTGTATTCATCTCCTGAGGTGAGGGGAGAGGCATAACAGAGAATATTATGGTAATAATTGCATATATAGGTGAAAGTATAATCAATCTGTACTTTTCCTCAACTGATTCTTATCTTCCCTATAGTACATTGGGGTATAAGCATTCAAAGGAAGCTTCAAGTACGTACCAGAACCTTTCTTGTCTCTTCTGTTGCCAAACACCACTAGGATTTTCACTGACATAAACACCTTCTAACATTCCCTGTGAACTTTTTTCTTAAGTTTCTGTCTTCATGAATGCCATTTTATAACTTAAATAATCGACCAAGTCTTTTCCTCGTCTTCCACTTGCTTTTAGATACCTTTCTCTTAAACACCCAAGTACTGAATGTCTGACAAAAAGATAATACCTTTCTCCTGTGAAGGTCAACACATGCTAATGCTTCTCCAAAACATCTCTGCATTATTTTCTTAGTGTTTAAGATATTTCTCTTAAAAGGAGGGTGGGTTTGGGAGAGGTGCCATATTTATGGTGACTTCTAAGAAGTTACAGAGAATGAAAATAAAAAGGCTTAAAATGTCTTTCATTTAAAAACCTGAGGAGAGAAGGGGAAATTATTATTTTTATTCACAAAAATAACTCACATTCATATAGTATTTTAAACTATGAAGTATTTTCCTCCAAATTCAAACACTTAAATTTTCAATTGGTCTATAATCTTACACTTGTGGCTTCTACCTCTAATGATGCACATCACAACTGATTCATGTCTGAAATTCCTATGTGACTCTCATCCATGTTTGCCCATAAATTCACCTTGGGCATCCAACCAATGTATTGAGGGCCTTTCTCACATCCTGATGACATAGTGAGTATATCAATGGAACACATGAGCTGTCTGTCCAGTAGTCTTGTTATGTGACCTGTCCATTTGATTCTTCAGTCTCATATTTCTTTGATGGTACCCATTTTCTTCAGATTTCATATTTTTTATGTGTTGCATTCTGTTTACTCTCACACTCCCCTCCCTCTTGAGCTTTGGGTCATATTCAGTGTCAGTTTTTTGGAGATAACAGAATTCCAAAACTTGAAGCCATATAATAAAATAAACTCATGATATTTTTGTCTTCAGGGTACTAAAAACTTCAGCTAGTAATCCATCCAATTATACAAATAAGTGATTGTTTTCAAAAAACATTCAGTGCTATACACACAAAAAATACAGATGATTCCTGGCTTATGAAATTAAAAATGTTTCTCTTGCAACATTTTCCCTTATACCACTTTTCCTTCTTGGCCTTGAAAGAGCAACCTTGGCTTCTAGCACAGGATCCTCAGGGAATTTGGGGACCATTATGAATTCCATAGCTAGGCCAAGAAGCCATCATTAAGAAAAAGATTTTTGTCAAAACATTGAATATACTTTTCCCTTACCATGCTATTCAATTCTGAATACAGGCGAACAATTTCCATACCTGCCTAGGGTAAAAGGACAATAGATGTGGCCATAACTCTTCTATCCCAACTCACTTGTATCTTCACCACTCTCCTCAACTCTTTACCTTTGAGTTGTCTTTTAATCTTTCCTGGACTATATTTTGAAATTTTAACTTTTCTAAATTAATAAAATTTCTTTTTTTTTCTTTCTCCCACCTAACCCTATTGAAAAAAGAAAAGAGGGGTAGCTAGATTGCTTAGTGAATAGAGCACCAGCCCTGGAGTCAGGAGGACCTGAGTTCAAATCCAGCCTCAGACACTTGACACACTTACTAGCCATGTGACCTTGGGCAAATCACTTAACCCCAACTGTCGTGCCTTCCCCCTCCAAAAAGCAAAGAACAAAGTAAAACAGAACGAAAAAAGAAAAGAAAAACAAAATTTTAGAAAAACAAAACTTTTATAATTAATACGTATAGTTAAGTAAAGCACACTCCCACATGGGTCATGTCCAAAAGAAATTCACGTCTCAATCAGTTTCTTATATATCTTGGAAATATCAGAGAAATTTGTGGTAATGATTTTCTTTTTCCTCACTTAACTGCTTTCCTACTAATTTTATGCATTTCTTTTGTTGATGAAAAATCTTATAAAATTTTAAGTAAACAAAATCTCACATTTTATCTTCTGTGACTCTTTCTGTTTCTTGTTTGGACATGAACCCTTTCCTTTATCCATAGATCTGAAAAGTCACTTCTTCCTTGCTCTTCTAATTTGTTTCTGATGTCCTCCTTTAGAAGTAGATAAATTTCATGAAGAGTTTGATTAGATTCTCCACAATTAATACTACATGCATTGGTAATTAATGGTTTTAATGAAAAGGAAGCAAAAAGAATAATTGAGAAAAACTGGACATAGAGATTACCAAATTATATCACAAAGACAAAAATGATACCTTAACAGAAAGGAATTAAATCATTATTAATTGTTGTTATCATTATTGAATCAATTAGATGTGTATAGTCATACCATTGACTTGTTAGAACAAAGATGAAAATTCATTCAAACTTAGAAGAACAAAAGTGAAAAAGATAAAGACTTGCAATTAAAATAGCTCCAACCTTTCCTATTTAAACAAATTTTTAATGCAAAAGAAAAAAGAAAATACAAGAGATATCACTGATACAAATTGCGAGTTTCATACTGAAATTTAACTGCTGTTACTCAAGCACTCTAAATGAGACCAAAAGAACCTAAAAGCTACCTTAACCAATGAATACATTTTCTCCTTGACAAGAAGTATAATATCCAAGGCCAAGAGCAGTTTAATATTTTAACATGTGAAATTGTCAGAAGACTAAGAAAAGCTGTCACATTGCTTCAAAGTGCTATTCAATTGAGAGGTAGGAAAGGAAGCCAAAGAGAAGGTCATCACTGAAATTCTTGAGGTGGCGACTACAGAAACAATTGATGACATGTTCTCTGATTGCTAGAGTTGCTCTTTCAAAAAATATAATAGGTGAAGGAAATGCAACAACTCAATTTATAAACCAGCCTCACTGTGCATGGTAGAAAAAGACGATATCTATTAGAAGTATATCATCACAAGGAAACTTGTGGAAGCAGACATATGCCTAGCTAAGAGTACAGAACACTTGCAGTTTATTAGTCCCTGTGAAATCATGATGCAGCATTGACTCACAATGTGAATTGAAAAAATCCATAATCACTTTTCTACATTCCAAAGAAAATAAAGCATTAGGAAATTTGAAGAAAAAATTCTCAATTGAGAAGGATGGTAGAAAATTATGAGCAGTTTTAACTTGTGAAACAATGTGAATCAGTGAAAGAACAAAATAAGTTTTAAAAAAGTGTGGAAAGAGACCCAACTAAGAAAATTCATACCAAATGAATTGAAGGATAAAATTGGAAATCCTGGAAATATGGAAAAGATCTGTGAAGGTTTCACTAACAAGCTCTTTTCAACATGAACATACTGTTCATCAAGAGCAGTATCTACTCCTTTTAGACTCCAAAATCAGAGTCCCATATGAGTTCTCTGAGAAAATGCATATGGCATTGAAGAAAACAAAGATGAGAAAAACAATTGGACTTGGCCAAATATACACAGAGGGGGTCTCTGTTGGACATGGCACAATTGTGAGAGCACTGAGAGAATCGTTCTCAGAGTATTGAAAGAAAGAAAGAAAGAAGTGAAATAGGAAAATCATACGGAACCTTAGTATAACCCCCACCAAAAAAATGAAAAAGAGAAGAGCAATACATACTACTTACCCCTCTACATAAAAGTTTAGAAAATAATTGTGCACAATAAATGTCATCTTAATGAGAGCATTAGAAGGCAACAAGTTGGTTTTTGCAAGTAATACTTCACAGTAGACCATGTCTTTTAAAGTTACATAACTGATTAAAAGACATTGAGAATACAAAATACCATTGTGCTTATCACTTGTTAATTTATTTTAAAAACTGAGTCAATAAAGAAAAATGTCACCTTAAAGTTTCTCTTCCTCAAAGTTGCCCTCTTCCAACAGTGTCCCTCATATATATGCCAAAGTTATATATAATATTCCTTGAAAGATATATCGAAATAACCTTGTTCATTTATATCATTTGTGACATACAACAAATATGTAAACTCTCATCAAAGATATTAGCTCTTGTCTCAGAGAAGATACAGCAGAAACCAAGTTAAAGAGTGATTCCTTGTAAATGGCGGGCTCCTTTCTGTTTGCATATTTTGTTGATCAGGTCAAGCCCCAGAACTTTGCAGAGCCCCCTGAGTGAGAGCTTTAATGACTAAAAAAAGATTTTAGCTAATTATATACTAAGTGTATGAAGAATATATCTATTATCCAGATTATAACAGATGAGTAGGTGGACAAGAACAGAGTTGGTAGAGGTTCAACAGTTTTTAACCGAATATTCTTCCATTGATGCTGTATGGCTTCAAGTCATGGTCCTCTAAAATCTCTGGAAAACTGAAATTGAAAATTATCCAAAGGAATATGGAGAGGCCCATGAGAGGAATAAGCAGGCTGTGATACATAATACATGGGTATTACCCAAGTAAAGCCTTATAAAAGAAGTCTTCAAAGAGATGTGTTGTCAAAAAGCAGATGGGAAGGTTATGTAGAGAGAGCAAAGGGTAATCAATGGGTAACTCAGCAACTCATGTGCTCTATTGGTATCCTCACAAAATAATATGAGGAAGGTCTCTAACATATGGGAAAGATATTCAGGGGTAAATAAGAAGACATGGATGAAAATCAGACAGAATGAAGATGATGAAGATGATGAGGATGGCCAACACTTATATAGAACTTAGACATGACAGGCACTCTAAGTGCTTTATAATTATTATCTCATTTGATCCTCACAAGAACCCTGTGAGGTACTTGATACTATTATTCCCATTTTACAAATGAGAAAGCTGATGCAGACAATGGTTAAGTGACTTGCCCAGGGTCATATGACTGGTAAGTATCTAAGGTCAGATTTGAACTCAGGTCTTCCTGACCCCTGAGGCCTGGTGTTCTATCTATTGTACTTCCTCACTGGGTTCAGATCTGCAGGACTAGAAGAAATACCCACCCACGCCACCCCCAACCATGACATGATTGTAGATCCATTGGAATATTGATATGATGGCTTTGACAGTCTCCCAGAAACCATACTCACTAATATATCACTGATTTCTTGTCCCAATATCTGTGCTGATCTTTCAATCTCACACATCCAATGGCCTCTCAGACATCTTAAACTGAATGTCCAATAGTTATTTAAACTCAATACATACAAAAGAGAACTCATCTTTTCCCCATTACCTTCCCTATTACTGTAGGGAGCAACACCATCCTCCCAGTCCCTCAGACTCACAACCTAGCAGTCATCCTGGATTATTCACTCTCTCTCTCACTCACCATATCCCCCTTTTGGCAAGTTCTGCTGATTTCACCTTTGCAACATCTCTCAAATACCCCCTTCTCTCCTCTGACACTGCCACCACTCTAGTGCAGGCTTTCATCACCTCGTACCTTGAGTATTGCAATAAACTATTAGTGAGTCTGCCTGCCTCTAGACATTTCCCCACTCCAATTCATTCTCTATTTGGCCACTAAAGTGATTGTTCTAAAGCAAAGGTTCAATCATGAGACCACCACCTCCAATTCAATAAACCCCAAAAGTATCCCTATTGCCTCCAGGAACAAACACAAAGGGCTCTCCTCGATATTCAAACCCTTTATAACCTGACCCCCTCCTACCTTTCCAGTCTTCTTATACCTTATTTAAAAGTACTCTTAAATCCAGGGATACTAGCACTCTGTCTGTTTCATGTATAAGACTGCAGCTCTCAGCTCCAGACATCTTTTCTGACTGCCCTCAATTCCTGAAACGTTCCTCCTCTTCCGCTCTGACTACTGACCTTCCTGGCTTCCTTTAAGTCCCAACTAAAATCCCATCTTCTCTAGGAAGCCATCACCATCTCCTCTTAATTCCAGTGATTTCCCTCTTTTCTCATTATTTCCTATCTATGTTGTATATAGTTTGCTTTATATATATTTGTTTGAATGTTGTCCCTCTTTAGACTGTAAGCTCCTTGAGGGCAGGAACTGTCTTTTGCTTCTTTTTGTATCCCCAATACTTAGCATAGTGTCAGGTTCATAGTAAGCACTTAGATGTTGACATTGATTCAGAACAGGGAGTAACTGGGTAGGTTATATAGTAAGGAGGAAATCACTTCTCACACAGAAAGGAGGGTACAAACAGGATGCCTTCTGCCACCATCTACTGAATGAAACAAAGTTTCTCACATACATATCATAATATGCATGTGATATCACTTCCTAGTTCTGAATCATGCAGAAGGATAGGGCTTTCCTGATTTTCAATACTCCTCACCAGTTCATTCACTGATCTTCATTTCCACAATTCTGTGGTTCCCCTACATTTCCATTTTGATATCTTGGTTCCTGACAGAACACTTATGAGTCCCTGTCTAGGAAAATGATTAACTAGAAAGTTTAACTGAAAGACATTCAAAAGGATCATCCATTCCTCAACCTTTGAGGTTAATGTGATAGAGATGGACCAAGAAATGCCAGGCACTGATGTAATGAAATATCTCAAAAATTACTTTTTTATTTAAGAAAAAAAACCAACTAAGCTTAACAATTTTCATCTTGTGGCATTTCAAAACCTTCTCAACTACTAACCTAAAGTCTTATAAATCTCATTTAAAATAACACTCTTAAAATGTTATGCTATTCTTAGTTCAGATAGAAAATGATGCTTGTTATAGGCATAGAGCTGTTATGTTGCCACGGTTACTCCCATTAATGATTAAGGCAGCTTTCTTATTCTCAGCTGAAATGTATATTTTGAAAACAGAAAAAATAGTTTTCTGCATGATTACAGATTTCCAAATGTAAAGAATTTGGACAAAATAGCAGCATTCTACAGCACTCTCCTGATGTTAGGATGCTCTAGGATCCTTCTCTTGCTTCCAGTATGTGTTTTGCAGCATCTTTCCCATTCATTGCAACAATATATTTTCCAAGAGATAAACACATTTTCTGCATCATGTGCCCATGATAATTTCATAGGATGAAAGGATGACTAGTGAGAGAAACTATAGGGAATTTTACTCATGCTTAAATTAAAAAAAAATAACAGTCCACAGATCAGTGAATCTCTTTACCCACTTCTATTGCTCATCAGACACATTCTCCTGAGGATATATACATAAATTAGCACCCAAAATTACCACTGCAATCAAAGTTTCAAAACATTAGTAATAGAGGAATTAAACTAAGACTATTATAGCATCATCAATTAGCTATAATTCAAAAAGGGGAAAGATCAGAAAAAGATTACAAACTCTTACAATTCAAGCAACAGTTTCAAATACCTAACAAATATGTCAAAAGATAACTTTTGTTCTTTGGGGAACAAAAATTTCCTAAGATATCTGCAGCAACTTGCTACTTCTAGCATAGCTGGCAATTCATCTTCCCACACTGGCAATACTCAATACAGATTTTTGGACCAAAAGATGTCAGAGCCTTCAGATCATCCTCTTATGCGTGGGGGTGTGAGAAGGGGAAATATGTTGTTAGTTCTTTCTTTCTGTGCTTCTCCATTTCAGCATATAAATAGGATGACTGAGAATCTTTTCCTTCTTTGTTAAGCTGTATCCTACTTCCATTAATGAGCTGCAATCACATGGGTGTGCATAAAGTAAGGCACTTGATCCCAAACTCAGGAGATTATTTATATAAACCATTGACCACAAGTTCTCCCCTATTCTGTTATTTCAAAACACCTTGACATTATCCCCTATTCTCTCTTCTTTCAACCCAGCCTCTGATGAGTAGAGCCTCTTTCCTTTGGCAAAGCCACTCCTTCTTATCTCCACAAAAAAGCTGGTACAGAAATCATCCTCCTCTCTAAAATCATATTTGGTCTACCCTTATATTTAGTAGGTCCTTCCCAGCTACCTAAAAATATTCCTGTTTAAAAAAAATTCATTTGATTCTACTATATGCTCAAGTTATTGTCCTTTTTTCCCCTTCTCCCCCCTTTAAAATATAAGCTCTTTGTAAATAGGTATTTCCTTCTTTGCACTTGTGTCCTCAGTGCCTAGAACAGTACTTGGCACATAGGAGATACTTGATAAACATTCCTTGATTGAACAACCAATGCAAACATTTCAATACACAAAAAAAGAACAAAAGGCTTATCTAAGAAGCTGTAAACTTATGTTATAAATAGTTTGTTTTAAGGATAGATGGATGGATGGATGGATGGATGGATGGATGGATGGACAGATCAATAGACAAACACAGATAACCCTAGATGAGGGGTTGGTAACTTGTGACCCAAGGGCCAAATCCAGCTCCCTGCCTACTTGTATTGAACTAAGAATGGTAGAAAAATAGGTAGACTTGATATGGTCCTAGAGGGTTATAATTTCCCAATCTTTGTCCTAGACTAATTTCTAGGCTCCTTTCTCTTTGGAGGACATTTAGCCCAAGGTTCTAGCCACCAGGATAGTCTCTTTCTAGAACTATGAAATCTATGCTATATAGCCAGCATCCATATCTAAATCTTGATATCCTGGTGGACCACTATCAAATCCCTCTCTCCTAAACTTGGGTCCTGGCTCAATGGCAGAACTGAAGCAGCCATGAATACTATGGAGCGAACAAGCTAAGACTTTCTCTGACTTATGTGATTTGCTTCACCCACCTACTTGCATTTAGAGTGCCCAAATTCTGATTTTGGGCTTTCCTGGAAATAGGGTGGATAGGTTATACTAGATGCCACACAAAGGCAATAATACAAATATTGAAGCAAAATAGCCTTAATCTAATGGCACAGAAAATGCTGAGTGGAAGAGAATGGAATTAACAGTAGAAAGAAACAGATAATGAGCATAGCTTTCAAAGTGACATATTGAACATGCAAAAAATAGAAAAAAAGTACTTAAAGATCATGCTGCATTTCTTTAGTGCTTCTGTTTATATTATGAAGTTTAAATTTTATAGCAAATTGAAATACTACATTTTAAAGGGCTTTTTTTTTTTGCTGGGATTTGAAAGCCCTTTGTACATTAGGAAAACATAAATAAAACACTAATAATTTTAATATGGAGACAATTTTCAAAAGAGTCCAGAAAATTAAGCCAAGATTATTATGTTTCCATTCTAATTTTTAAAAAAAATTATCTAATGTGCTGTGATTTTATAAGGGAGAAGTAATAAAAATAAAGGCTAGATAGTAAATTTGACTACATACATAGCCTGCACAGCACCTAATAGTTTGCTCTCAATAAAACATGGAAAATATTTTTTTTAAAAAAACTAAATGCTGAGGAGGAAAAGCTGTACATAATATATTTGTAGTTTTTTTATTAATCTCTCCTGCTGTTATACTTTGCATTTGATATTTCACCTTATTTGTTTTTTAAATTTAACATAACATACTCACAAATAAATGAAATGAGAAGGTTGAACAAGATAACCTCAAAGGTCTCTTCCACATCTAAATCTTTGATCTTCTAACAAGTTGAGGGCATCATTGAAGATGGTATTGAAAGGAAACCATCTAACTTTTGCAAGTGATATTCCATCATACATTTTTACCATCATACAACTAACAGAAATACCTAGAAAACATTATATCCCATGGTTGATGTTTAACTGACTAGACATTTTTTAAAAAATTTCATACAGCAAAACCCTATATTAAAGGCTTTTAACCTATTAAGGCTTAAAACTATACTAAGAATTTGAGAGATATGTTGTATATTTACATATGTATATGTGTATGCATATAATATATAACATATGTGAGTACCCATAATACAGACATGTGTATTCAACAGACACTGAAGATGGACAAAGAACTGTACCTACAATTAAATAAGAGGAAAAGAGAAGGCTAGAGTGACTTTGTGAGACTGTACAATGCTTTTATCCCAAAGGATCCATCTTTTAACATCAATATATTTACAGTAATGGTTATATGGTGATGATTTGCGTGTCACTCAAAGGGTAATGATCAGATTGTAATGAGTGTGGGTAGGCTGTAACGTGGCATCAATGACTAATTTCCAAGGAGGAAGAGCATAAAAGATATCATTAAATTAATGAATGGCTAGGAAAGGCAGTAGGAGAATAAGGAAGCAAGAATGCTATAAATACTTCCTCAGCCAATAGCATTTGAGGAATCTTTTTAGGTCACTCATTCCACTTTGGTTCAGCCTTAACTTTCAAGGATTTGGACATCACAGCAAGTCTAAATTTGCCCCCTTTGAGACCTGTTCCTAGTTGTGTTTTCCGACACGAACAGATTTGCCTCTTTCACATTCTTGAAAGCTGCTATTAGATCCCCCTTCCCAAATCTTACCTTTCTTTCTGATCCAGCTTCTCATATTCTTATCATCCTGGCTGCCTTCTGCTGGATATGCTCCATTTTGTCTATGCTCTCAATAAAATGTGACATTCGAATTGAATACAGCTATCCAGATGTGGTCTGACTGGGATAAAACTATTCCTTCCTCTTTGACCACTGTCTCCTGCAGGAAGTACAGTCTGCTGAAAAGAACAGTGGGTTTAGATTCGGAAATCCTGGGTTCTAATCCACCATATGTAAAATGAAGGAGGTGGACTAGACAGTTTTTAAGGTCTCTTCCATCTCTAGAATTATGACCTTTTGATCCTGATGCAGCCTGTGATGGCATTAGCTTTTTTTTGACTGCCAAGTCACACTGCTAAGACTCCTTTGATTCAGATCAATGCTTTATGCCAGAGGTGTCAAACGTGCTTCTGGCTGGCCTTAGGGCAGTGCATACCAGATTAAAATGTAGTTGGAAAACATTTAACAAGACAAAAACACAATAGAGAATAGAATAAACCACGTTGATACTGGCCATTCAGACTATTCTTTTTGAACCTACTTAAATAGTCCTCTGTATTATATCTTTCCACCTTTTTCACAAGGGCAGTATGGATTACTTTTTTAAAAGATTTGATGAAATACAAGTATCCTATGGCTACAGAATTCCTCTGATCTACCAGTTCAGTAACCTGATAACAAAAGGAAATAAGGCTGTTATCAATGGCCTTTTCTTAATAAAGCCAGACT
>CM053584.1:257250847-257267699 GCA_028627135.1 Pseudochirops cupreus
CTAACACTATCTACTGCACCACTTAACTGCCCTACTACTAATAATAATAATCATAGTAATAATAATCAAAATTATTAACTTTTATATAGTCCTTACCAGGCACTGTGCTAAGAGCTTTTCAGTTGTTATCTCATTTGACTATTCAAAGCTCTCATCCAACTCTTATAATTTACATTTTCTGTCATTTGGCAGCCCTTTCCATGCTACATTGCATCTTACCACATCTAATGTTACACTAATATCATGATCTTTTGTGATTTCACTAGAAATGGGGAGGTGTAGGGTATCAGTGGAGGGGCAGGGGGGAATGGTCCCCGGTACATCATTATTGTGAAAATAACAACTAAAAGTAAAGAAGAGATTGCTTCTCTTTACTCATCCAACTCCCTGGAGCCAGTCACATTCAGAATCTCATAGTGGATTTTTATATTCTAGGTGTCAGCCAGAAAAATCACACCATAAATTTATGCTAATTCATTTCTTGGTCAGGGAAGGAAGGGATCAGGCACCCCAGGGTTCTTTCAAATTAGCAGAAGTTGGTCTGACATGTGAATTGCTACCTGATTAAATCAAACTTGAGATTTAAAAGCAGAGTCCACAGCTAATTATGCCTTTGAAGCCAGCAGACCTGGAGCCACTAAATTAGGTGGAAAATTGGTGCCTGGAAAAATGACTTTCCTAGAAACATGTGGGCCCACACCCTCTACAATGAGATCATCAAAAGCACGGACTAAAATTACCTGTAGCAACATCTAAAGTAGTTAATTGCTATAGAGCTGAAAATACCTGATGAGCCTGACTTTGTGGTATATTGTTCTTCAAATAATTGAAAAAGATTCCATAAGCCTGTCCTTTATAGAATGCTTTATAACTTATTTCAGTGAATAAAAGACAAAAAAAATCACTAATCACTGTCAAACATAAACCAATGTCTTTTATTAGCTTTTCATTCCTGTCACTATCAAAAATACAAGAGACCACTACACCTTATGACCAGAATTTCAGGCATTCATGAAAAAAGAATAGATATAGATGCACACATGTATACATATACACACATACATACATATGTTGTAAGATATATAAATATAACATAAAAAAAAACAACCCAACTGCTACAAAAAGCTAAAGGGGAAAGAGAAAGCCTGGAATATAAATAAGTTGTGACAACAATGAGATTACCTTGTCATGAAGATACTGAATAATTCCATCAAGAGTTGGATATTTAATCTCTCTGAGTCTTGGTTCATGTCAGACTTCAGACAAGAGTCAAATCTGGGATTCAGATGAAATGATGACAGTAATCTAAAAAAAAAAAAAAAGGACCATTTTCTATGTTTGTCACATTTCCAGTTCTGAAAAGGTACTTGTGTTCTTGGAGTCTGAAGCAATTATACTCATCTTGTGCCACACTTGCTGCCTGTATTACCTTGGCCAAGAGTTCATCTCTGGGCTTCAGCCTCCATTATAAAACAAGGGAGTTGAAACTAGATGACCTCTAAGGTCTCCCACTAGTTCCAAATCTATGATCTTATAGACCCCACACTCCCAAGCTAATGTCCATTCCTCCTCACCAGTTGGATAGACTATATTTGAATAGTCTAACTCCTTCTGCCTCTATGGCCTTCAGGTTGAGTTCCCAGGTGTGTTCTCTTTATACCATTTAGCAAAAGAAAATATGCTCATTATGTCTCATCTGTGCTTTGCCCTAGTTTTTGTTTGACTTTTCCTCTGGGTAGGGATAGGAACTGGACCTGTGATTTCATTGCTATTTGAACTCCCAGATGAGGGCAATCCCTCATTCAAAATAATCACACGAAATCACTTGCATGTATTATTCTCTTTGAGTTAAATTCTAGTATAGGAACATAGATTTAGAGTTAGAGGTTGATGTTTTCTAATCCAATCTTTTTGTTTTATATATGGGAAAGCCAAGGTCCAGAGATGAAGTAATTTCCCCAAGGTCACAGAGGTAAACTAGAATTTAAATCCAACTCCCCTTACACCAAATCTAATACTTTCCACTGGGCCACACTACCTATCACTTTCTTCACCCTCTAGTTCACAGTGAAATTCTCATCTGTTATTGCTGACTAAATAATTCCAGAGGGAAACAAGGAAAAAATAAGTGTCATCTTAAGCAAAAAAACCCCAGAACTTTGTTTGTTTTCTTCTTTTTCTTTCTTTTATCTTAAGAATTGGACCTGGTCATCTCCACAAACTCTTTCATCAGTAGTCCACATATTAATGGGAATCAAATTGTCTCTAGTAATAGAAGTTCCACTTGGAGTGAGTATAAACAAAGAACATTCAAATGCCTGCTCTGATGATGAGCCAATTGGCACACCTGAGTTCTTAGCTGTCCCTGCGAAGAAGCAACATTAGGTCTCCTCTCCTTGCTTTAAGGTTACAAACTCAGGTCTCCATAACTATCATCTACTCCCAGGATCCCTCAGGAGCCCATTACTTGATTATCTGCAGCTGAGTGAGTCTCCCTGGGGCTGTTCCTCGGTGAGGTTTCTTGGAGAGGACACAAAGAAGGGATTTTCAGTTGTAATACTATAGATAAGTGGAAGTGAAAACTTCATTTTTTTTTAAAGTAAAGGAAATCTTCAGATTCAAAATGGATTTCCTAACAATTCTAGAGTAAACCAGCCCTTTCCCAAATTTCTTCTGCATTACCCCAAATTTCTGAGACATAGATAAAACAAGGAAAATTTCTATTTTTGTCTTTCTCTCATCTAGAAAACAAGATTTGGGCCTTATTAAGTCATCTCCACTAACTCTTTCATCAGTATTCCATAGAGTAATAGGAATCTAAATGTCTTCTTAGAGGTGAGGTTGACTTGCTCATGGTCTTGGGGGGTAATGTAGCAGAACCAGGGATTGAACTAAGGCCATTTGATTCTAGATCCAAAGCTTTCCCCACCATTCCACACTCACATTACCTCTACTGAGATTTGAAATAACTCTAGTTTTTTGAAGGCAATGCCAGAAGAATTCAGGTTTCTTCCAAGCTGGAATGGCCTTCAGCATTACCAAATTAATGGATTTTTTGTTATATCTTGTTATCTGACAAACAACCCCAGCAGAGTACCATCCAAAACGTTCATTTCCAGGATGGTCATAGAATTTTTTTCTTCCACAACTCTCAGGCACCAATCGATCAACATTTATAAAGTGCTCACTATGCCAGGTACTTTGCTAAAAGCCAGCAATACAAAAAGAAGAAAAACTGCCTGCTCTCACAGAGCATGGAATCTATCAGAAGAAACAGTATCCAAACAAATATGTACAAATATACTATATACAAGATAAATAGGAAATAATTAACAGAGAGAAGGCACTAGAACTAAGGGAGTCTTGCTAAAGTTAATCTGTAATGGGATTTGCAAGGTTGAAGGGTGGCAGCCAGGAATCAAAAACATGTTATCAAGTACCTTTGGTTGCTGATGAGATCACCAAGCAAAAGAGTATAAAGAGAAAAGAAAAAAGATCCCAGGACATTGAGTGACAAAGGGCATGATATAAATGATCCGCCAAAGGAGACCAAGGAGTAGTTAAACACATAGGAAAAGTAGTGTTATGAAAGCTCAGTGTGCATAAAACTAAACTCATTATCCTTCCCCCAACCCCTCTGCTATTCTCCCAGTCACCTGGCCTCAAAACCTATGTCATTCTCTATTCCTCACTGTTTTTCTCATCCTGCAAAGCCAATTTGTTCCCAAATCTCATCATTTTTATCTTAGTATTTTGCACATGTAGCTCCTCTCCACTCATCAACCACAACTCTAGTGTCAGCTCCCATCACATTTTCCTTGGACTTGTGTGTCAGCCTTAGAACTGATATCCTTGCTATAGGTCTCTCTTCACTCCAAATCAACCTCCCAGCTCAATGAACTCCAGTGGCTCCCTATCATCTTTAGGCAGCTTAGATGGGTAGAACCCTGGGCCCAGAGTCAGGAAGACCTGAATTTAAATCTAGCTTCAGGTACTACCTAACTATGTGATCCTGGACAAATCAATTAAATTCTGTCTGCCTCAGTTTCCCCAGTTGCAAAGCACTTAGCATGGTGTCTGGTGCAAAGGAGATCTTTAATAAATTCATGTTCTTCTCCTGCTCCCTGCCCCCCTCAAAGCATTCTATTTGACATTTAAAGTTTTTATCTAGTGTCTTTCCTACCTTTCCAGCCTTCTTACACATTCTTCAGTCTTCTTTATTTACACCTACTTTACTTCCTCTTCACTCACTCTTTGATTCAACATTACTTTCAGTTGCTCAAACACAAGACTCCATATCCCATCTCTATGACTTTGCACTGGCAGCACCCCATACCTTCGATGCTCTTCTCCTTTACCTCTGTCTCTGAGTTTCTTTGGCTTCCCTCAAGGTTTGACTCTAAGTTTCACCTTCTTCAGGCAACCTTTTCCAATTTCTCTAGCTACTAATACTTTCCCCTTTCCAATTATCTTCATCTATTCTGTATATATCTTTTGTGCACCTAATTATTTACATGTTGTCATGCCCATTTGACCATATGCTCCTTTAGGGCAGGGATTGTTTTGGTTTTGCATTTCTTTGTATCCCCAGTGATTAACACAGCACCTGGCATGCAGTAAATACCTAATAAATGTTTGTTTACTGATTGAAAACCCAGAGAAGAGATATATCCAGGAGTAAGGGGTAGTCAGTAATAATTCTCCCAGTTGGTCAATAGCAACAAATGCTCTCAATTGAGTGACAAGTGACAGAGTTGCTGGGCTGAGAAGTGACTGAAAGGAAATGTAAAAATCTTTTTTTCTAGGAATTTGGCTAAGAGAGAGTTTGAGGGGATGGAAGCTAAAGGTATTTTAAAATTGGGGAGACATGTCTGAAGGTGTAGAAGAAATAAGATTTCAGGGCAATTGCTAGAGAAGATGGAAATGGATGACATAGAATGGGGTTGGGACTTAGTAAGGAGAAAGGGCCACCTCATTATAAGAGTGGAGTGAAAGAAAGAGTCAGAAATGATATTAAGCAGTTTTGAGATTAAAAAAAGAAAGAAGAAGGAGTTCATGGCAAACAGCCTCAATTATCTCAAGAAAGAGAAAGGGCTGAGGCAAGGCACTCAGGTGAAATGGTAAGTGGGAGTAGAAATGAGATAACCAGAGAAGAGAAGACATAATTTTGAACAGCCTCTGTTGAAAGGGGGACAGGGCTTCAATTAGGGACCAGTAAAGGGATTACTTTGTCGCAGAAAGGACTCAGTTAAGGTCAAATAAAATAAGTTGGTAGTGGACTCAGTCATCTTGGTTGTATACGTTCTTCTTGCTCTATTCAGCAGCACATGACTTTGGGACACCATTTTCTCCTGGTACTTCTTCTACTTATCAGATCACTCTCCATTCTCTTTCACTGGATCATTATCCAGATCATGTTCTCTAACCACAGGATTCTGTCCTGGGCCCTCTTCTCTATTCCCTCTATACCACTTCACTTGGTGACCTCATCAGCTCCCACAGATTTAATTACCACCTCTATGATAATGATTCTCAAATATACCCATCCTGCCCTAACCTCTTTGCTGACCTTCAATTTCACATCTCCAGCTGCCTTTTTCACATTTTGACATGGATTTCCAGGAGACATCTTAAACTCAACATATCCAAAACAGAATTAATTATCTTCCCCCCTAAATCCTGCCCCATCTACTTTTTCTGTTACCGTAAGAGGGCAACACCACCCTCCTAGTTCCTCAGACTTGAAATCTAAGTGTCATTTTCAACTCCTATCTCTCAAACCCCACATCCAACCTGTGCCTAAGGCCTGCTGGTTTCATTTTTGCAGCATCTCTCAAACATACCCCCTTCTCTCCTCTGACACTACCACCACTCTGATACAGGCCTTCATCAACTCTCGTGCCTTGACTATTCTAATAAACTACTCATGGGTCTGCCTGACTCAATCAGTCACTCACGTGATTTTTCTAAAGCACAGATCCAACAGCATCACCCACCTACTCATTAACCTCGGCTGGGTCCCTATCACCTCCAGGATCAGGTACAAAATCTATTTGGCATTCAAAGTCCTTTATAACCTAGCTCCTTTGTATCTTTCTTACTCTTCTTACACCTTACTCCCTGCCACATGAACTTTGAACCAATGACACTGACCTCCTGGCTGTTCCACAAACAAGACACTGCATCTCTCACCTCCAGGTATTTTCTCTGGATGTCTCCCATTTCTAGAATGTTCTCCCTCCTCATCTTTGCACACTGGCTTCCCTCGGTGCCTTTAAGTCCCACCCAGAATCTCATCTTCTACAGGAAGCCCTTCCAAACCCCTGAATTCTAGTGCCCCCCCTTAATTATTTCCCTTTATCCTGAACATAGCTTGTTTGTACATATATGTCTGCTTGCTGTCTCCACTTACAATCGTAAGCTCCTTGAGGGCAGATATTATATAACCTTGGATAAAGTATCTCACCTCTCTTGGTCTTTATTTGGTCATCTTGTACAGTGGATAGAGCACCAGGCCTGGAGTTAAGAAGACCTGAGCTCAAATCTGACCTCAGATACAAACTATACAACCCTGGGCAAGTCACTTAACCCTGTTTGTCTCGGTTTCCTCATCCACAAAATAAGCTGGAGAAGGAAATGGTAAAAGAGTATCTTTGCCAAGAAAACCCCAAATGGGCTTACAAAGAGTAGAACTTTACTGAAACTACTGAACAAAAAAAAAATTGAAAAGGGATGGATCCCTAAGATCCTACCCCCTGCTTTTTGCATTGACAATGGAAAGAAATAAGTAACCACAGTCTTTAATATTGCATCATTGGTCAATATGTACACATTTTGTACAACCCACATTATTCAATGGTCTCAAAAAAGATTCAAGGAAATTATTATATATTTTTGTAATGTTTCATCTGCAAAATACTTTGTAATAACTTTACAAGTTATTCAGCTCAATAGTACTAAGAGGCAGGAGAGTGGTCCTCATGATTTTATAATTAAGGAGACAGAATCAATTAAAAACATTAAGAACCTACTACATGCTAGGGGAAGTAAATACAATATGTGACATAATTCCTACTCACTAGGAACTAACATTCTAATAGGAGAAACAAAAAAAATACATTTATGTATGTATAGAATAAACAATAAGAAAATGAAATACAAGGAATTTTCAACTAAACACACCAGTAAATGAGGGCATCAGCAAAGCTTTCTAGTTGCCCTACATGGTTTTAACTCTAAAACAAGATGCCCCTCCCCAGATTATCTTATCGCTATGCTGCTAATATAAGCAGTGATTGACTCTACCTCCCTTAGTCTCCTCTTCCCTCTGTTTGGAGGGCAAAGTACCAAACTTCTCCCACTGTCTTCCTTAATGGAGGGCTCTTAGATCACTTTGCATCTGTTGCCCTATCTGGTTTCAACTCCAAGGAACAATATATCTTATAGTGCCCCCTCCCCATTGTCCCCCTTTTTGTGAGTTGTCTCTTTAAAGTATGATAAACTCCTTGAGGGCAGAGACTGTCTTTTTATTAATTGCATCTCCATTGCCTAGCAAAGTGCCTGCCATATAAGCACCTATTAAATATTTATTGTATTTGATAGGATTAGAAGGTGGTGTTCAAGATTTAACTTGAAAGGATGAAGGGTGCATTCTCTACATGGAGGATAGCCAGTGCAAATGCAAGGAGACAGGAGAGAGAATGCAGTGTGAGAGGAGCAGAGAGGCCAGTATGACTATTATAGAGCTCAGGAAAGGGAATAATGCACAATGAGACCATAGGCTGGGTCCAAGGCTTTTAAAAGATAAGCAGAGGAGTTTATATTTGATTCTAGAGGCAATAGGAAGCTGTTGAAGTTGACTGAGGAGGAAAGTTACATGATCAGATGTAAGCTTAAGGAAAATTACTTGGGCAGCAGATGGTAGAATGCACTGGATTGGTAAGAGTCTCGTGCCAGAGGGACCAATTAGGAGCCTGTTGCAACAATCTAGGTTTGAGGTGATAAGGGTCTAAAATAAAGTGGGGGTCATGTGAGAAGAGAGAAAGTGTCAGATGCAAGAGATGTTATAGAGAAAGAAATTACAAGATTTGGCAGTTTATTGGATATATGGGGTGAGGAAGAGTGGGGAATTTAGGATAAAGTCAAGGCTGTGGACCTGGGAGACTGAAAAAATAGTGGTTTATTTGTCAGAAATGGGGAAGTTTGAAAGAAAGGTGGGTTTAGAGGGAAAGATAATGAGCCTGGTTTTAAATAAGCTGAGCTTAAGACATCTCTAGGCCATACAATTTGAAATGTCGTGTGGGCATTTAGTGATACAGGAATAAACTGTAAAGATATACTACCAAAAGTAATTGGCAGTAAACTTCAATTTTCAAAGTCTCCTTTAGGAGAAATGACTAAAAAGTGAAAGCATCATCTTAAATAAACCATTTCACATTTCATTTTTGAATTCCCCAATTTAAAATGTCTTTTCACCAATCAGTTTAAGAAATTAGGTAAATATAATCATTTGTACTGCCTAGGAATAGTTAGACTAAATGGCAAATGGAGAATTGGATACAGGCTATCTGGAGTCCCTGATTTCCCCAAAGGAAAAACAGGCAAGTTTAGTCAAATTTGGGCCATTATTCTCTGGATAAAGACAGCAAGTAGCTATGGGTCAAGCAGATAAGGAACTGGGACTGGGAGAACAAAAGTAAAGCTGAAAAAACTGAATAAAAGTTAGGCTCTGGGTGGACAAGGAAGCTTAAAGTTACAAATCATAGGTAGGTAGAATCTCAGAGTTGACCAAGCCCTTAAAGGCCTTCGAATCTAAACTATACTTGAATAAGGATTACCTTGGGCAACATTACTGATCATCCAGATTCTGGTTTGAAAACTTCATAGAAGGAAGAACTAATTACCATCTGAGGCAGTCCACTCCATCTTTAGACAGCTCTATTAAGTTTTTCTTTACAAAAAGCTCTTGTCATTTGCACCTACTGCTCCTAATTTGGCCTTTGAGACTATCTTGGGAGCTAGCAGTTTCACCCAGACTTGGGACGCTAATATGCCCACTAGGTTTTATGAGTGTCTCTTAGTCACAGAGAGCTGACAAGGATGGACTTCATGTGTTAAATAAGAGTTGCACTACAATGTACCCTACATACATCAGTGTTAAGAAGGGAGTGCAGCTCTTTGGACTCACCAGACTAATTTATTTCATTATGAGCTGCTGTGATCAGTCTAGGTACATCATCATGCATGAGTGAGCACCAGGAATGTGGCATCTGATAATGAATCTCCTTCCTGAATGTTTGTATTTACTAAAAAAAATTTTTCATTTGCCCAATTGATTCAGTTTCTTCAGATCTTGACTGTACTTGGGTCCAGCATGTACCTGGCAAAAGACAGAGGTCAAGCAGGACAATCTTTCTTCCATGTGACAGGTTTATTAAATACTTGAATATAGGTATCATGTACCCCAAAGTCTTCCCTTATCCAGGCTAAACACCCTAGTTCCTTTCAACCAATTTTCATGTGGCAAGAATTAGAGGCCCTTCACTGTTCTGGTTGCCCACTTCTGGACACTGCCCTAAAATGTAGTGACAATATTGGAGCACACACAAAACCACAGACACTTCTGACCAGAGTCACTAAGGACTCTTGTCTTTGTCTCTTAATGCAGCCTAAGATGGCATTACCATTTTGGCTACTACTATTACACACCTACTAAATATCCCCAAACTTTTCCAGACACTGTTATCTAAAGGTAGTCCTCCTATCTTATATTTATAAAGTTAGTTTTTTTCTAAGCATAAGATTTTGTATTTATACCAATTATGTTTCATTTTATTATATTCACCCTTTGAAATCATGACTTGTATTGTGATTCATCAATATCTTTTCAAATACTAGCTGTCATCTAATACTAGGTAACTCCCCAATTTTATATCATCTGCAAATTGAATGTATGACTTTCTCTAAGTACATAATTTTAAAAATTATTTTAAATTTTTAATTATTTTGTTTTACACTTTTAATTTAATTTTAAAAATTTTTAATTTTAATTTCTAATTAATTTCTTTTGAAAATGTTAAATAGCAAAGGGTCAATCATAGATCCCTCAGATGCTCCATTAGAAAACTACTTCCAAAGTGACACTGAACCATTAATAATGACCATATTAATAGCAATTAGTCTTTATATAGCACCTACTATGTGCCAGGCACTATGATAAGGACTTTACAAATAGTACCTCATTTTATCCTCAAACAGCCCTGAGAGATAGGTGCTATTATGATCCTCATTTCATACTTGAGGAAATGGAGGCAAATAGTGGTTAAGTGACTTGCCCAGAATCACACAACTATTAAGTGTCTGAAGCTGAATTTGAACTCTGGTCTTCCTGATTCCAGACCCAGTGCATTTTCTACTGTGCTACCCAGCTGCTTCCCATCTGATGATGATTAATAACTACCATTGAACTAGTTCTTAATCTATTTAACTTTACTCTTATCTAACTCAGGTCTCTACTCTGTCCATAAGAATAGCATGTCTAGGTAAAATGTATCCATGGTATCCTCTGTAGCACCAATGTGCTAATTGCACAACAAGTGCCAATGGTCACTATAAATATGCTTGCATAGTGTTCAAGTGCAAAATAGACTCTCCATATAGAAGACAGAAGCAAAACATTTAGTCAGACATTAGAAAACCAAATCCCAAAACCAGTAAGCTGATTCCATCAAAAGAAGTTAATAAGCCATAATAGCATAGACAGCCACAGCATCCTTTAGCTTCCCACAAACCAGCATTTACTCACAAGCCTGTCTCCCTCAGATGCATCCTCTCCTACCTCCAGTCTAGCTGCTCTCACTCTCAGCTTCCTGTGGGCTCTGTTCCACCCTTCATCAAACTCCTCTCACCACAGGCTCCATGTGATTACATTCTATCTATTAGGGGGCAGGGTATATCTTCAGAGCAGGGAAGGTCTTCAAATTCCCTTATTAAGGGGCAGAGAAGATCTTCAAATTCCCATTACTATTACATCCTCCTGATTTACCAGTCCAATAATCCTTTGTGAAAAGAAAATAAGACATGACTAATTCTTGATGAAACCATGGTAGCTTTTTATGGTCATTACTTCCTTCTTTTGATGTTTATTAGCTGTCCTTTTAGTAATATGTCCTAGAATTTTGTCAGGAATCAAAGTCAATCTTACCAACTCTACCCTCTTTCCTTTTTTGAAAATTGGAATCCTGCTCTCCCAGCTTCACATTTGTCTTTTCTCTACAACAGCTGTTACACTGTGTCATTATCATGAATTTGTAGATTTGTCTCTTCTTTGAACCTTATCTTTGACTTATATACTTTTTAAAGCCAAACAGACCACTTTTCTTGTCCTTGGTACTCTTCATTAGTCTCAACTCATTTGGAGGTTTTGCCTTTTTGTCCTTAAAAAGCACCAAGAACAGTGACTTGAAAATAGTATGCACTTAATAAATGTCTATTAAATTGAATTATGTATTGGTTCCTTATCTTTTTTTCTTCTTGATACCTTATCTTGCACCCTCTAGTTCCACCCCATCCCCTTTCCCTTAATACCAGACTTGAGTCTCCAATATCCATGGTCAGACTACCCTAAGAATAACTAGAATCCAGATTCCTCCATCACTTGATGCCCGCTGCTAGAAACCTTACTATTGCCTGCTATTGGACTCCTTCCCAATTGCTTAAGTTTCTCAGTGAGAGAGACTAGACGAGGAATGACTTATCCCATGACTGACTCAATCCTCATTCAGACAAAGTGCTGATGGATTAAAGATTTTCCTCAAGAGTTTGACATCATATTGTATTTTAAACCATATATAAAGGATCAGTGATTTGGTTAGTAAAGAGATTCCTTCCATACAGATGGCAATTGGTCTATGATACAGAGTGTAAGAGTTGCCAGACACTCATAAAGCATTAAGCACCTTGTCCATAGTCATACCTAGTAAATATCAGAGGCAGAATTTGAATCCATGTCTTCCTGACTACAAGACCAGCAACTTATCCACTCTATCATGCAGCCTCTTAGTTACAATCATAGGCCCTTTTAATTTAGGATAAGTTCACAATTCCCTATAGATAATGAGGACCTTCAGATGGTCCTGTTCAGAGATAATATTATGCTGATTACATCAAACACAATGTATCTCATGCAGTATTTTAGTCAGTTGACCAGTGATGCCAAATACCATTCTAAGCCACGAAAAAATGATCCAAACTCACTAAGTGTCTACCATGTCCACCATGAGCTAAAACCAATACATACATTATTACATAACATATGCATGCATGCAATTACATAAAGAAAATATAGAGGCATATTGAACAACTGCTCAACATATCATTTATGTATGACTATTTAGCACTTCAGGGTTTGTCCAGATTTCATTGCTATGAGTAACTACAAAAGCAGAAACTCCTCTACCAATGCAGATCTGCAACTCAATTACAACTTACCATTTTACATTTCTTGAAATAAAAGATAAGAGCCTTGTTCAGGGTTACATAGCTAGTATGTGTCAATGGCAGAATTTGAACTCAGGGTTTCCTAATTCTAATGCCAGCTCTCTACCCACTACTCCATTCTGCCTTTCCATATCAATATAACCAGTTGAAAAGTGTTTTAATCAACTGATTGTTTACATGATGCCAAACTGAGTAGAATAATCTTAGACGCTAAAATGATTTTTTTTCTCATTGACCAAATCAATGGTTCTAACGTGGCTGCAGACCTGCCTCTTAGTAGACTTATACTTGTGTCACTATGGTGAATTGACTGTTATTTCAAGTTGTATACTGAGTGTGGTCCAGAGGCTTAATAAATGTTACATAATAATAATTATTAAGTGTTCCTTAAAATCTCAAACTACTTGTATGCTTTAGAATCCACACTGAGATAATTACATACATCTTATTATAGCTATACATAACTCTCATCAGGCAAAAAGGTTGGAAATTTGGTTTCCAGCAGTGGTAAGCCCTGGTAAAGGCAACTCAAGTTTGAAGAGCTGGCTAGAGTATAGGAATACCATTCAAAGTCTGAATAACCAATCCCATGCACAGAAATTCACATTCCCATTCAAATTCCTTGGTAGGTTGTTACTCATTTTTAGACTCATACAAATTCACTTTTAAAATTTTTATTTTACTTTATATCAGATTTCTCTTCCACCCGACAGAGACAAAATATGTCTTATTGGCTATAATTGCTACCAGAATTAGTCTCTCCACTTGTGTGAAAAAGGTCAATTCTCTTTCTGTGCCTAGATCCCTCATAGAAAATAATTCACACTGGAGTCAGCCCAGCCAACTAGGACCTGCCTTGAGCACATACAGAGTTGAGAACACTGCAGGACATGAAATGAGGAAGGCCACCATCCCTAACGTGTCTCCCCTGGGATCTCTTCCACCTTCTCTTAAACGACAATATTCAAAGGCAATAGTCAAAATGGCCAACAAAGATATCACATTAAGACTTTACCTGGCATTAACAAGCTCCTTGGCTTGTATTTTTTTTTGTTTGTTTTGTTTTTTTTTTTATCAGATTAGCAATAGAAGTATATTAAGGATAGAGTCTTGGACCTGGAGCCTGGAAGACCTGATTTCAAATCTAGCCTCAATTACTAGCTTTATGATCCTGGGTAAGTCACTGAATTTCTTTGTGTGTCAGATTCTTCATGTTAAATGGGAACAATAATAGCACCTACCTCCCAGAGTTGTTATGAGGACAGAATGGGGCAATATTTTCAAAGTGCCTTATAAACCTTAAATCTCTATACAAATACTTACCATTATTGTCACATATAGCATAAATATCAAGCAAATAAATCTAAGTATACACAAAGTAGTTGAATACATGCTATTTTGGGAGGAAGGACAGTTGAAGTTGGGAGGTGGAGGAATCAGAAGTGGTTTGATGCAGAATTGTACTTAAGCTTCTTCTGAAAAGAAAAAAAAGGGATTCTGTGAAGAGGTAAGGAATGAATGCATTCTGGGCATGTGAGGAGACCAGTGCCAAGGCATGAAAGCAAGAGATTACTGAAAAAAAAATGAGGGAGTTAGTTTTAGATCAGGAACATAAGACAGTAAAAGAAAGAAAAAAATCTACTTCTGCTGCTCCCATGTTAGGGAGCTCTGGAGCACCTAGTGGGAATATGATTATTATTTATAGATTTTCTCTTTAAGTAAAGGTCCACAGGTTAAAAGGCTCCTTTTCTTGCTACTGATGTCTTTTGCTTGTTTAGAATTTGTTTTCTACACAAACATATTTAATTTTTATACTATTATATTATTATTTTTTTGCTTTGCAAGACACAGTATCTATTACTTCATAACATTATCTTTCATTAATAACCTAAAATGTTTTGACCTTGTGAAATTCAAATACATGCAGCTTTCAAGACAATTAATTCCTCTGGGAAAGTTGTTCAGGAACCATTTCTTTCTTTCAGTCAATTCCACAGAGAGGTAGATGTTTACATTCCCTTCAGTGAGCCTACTGTCATTAGTTGAAAAAGGTAGGCTGACTAGGGGTGAGGCCCTGTAGACTTTCTCTGGGAGCCACTATAAAAGTTATCTCAGGGTACCCCCATAATAAACTATGAGAAGAAGCACTAGCTTTTACCTAAATAACTTGGGAAACAGATCCAGGCAAGGGGAAATCTAAGAAATAAACAAAGTTCACTTTAAGATGGACAACTGCTAGTTATGACTAGAGGGAGGCAGTGAATCCTGTACCCATTCTTTATGTTGCCATGAATTCTTCCACCCCGACTGAAGTTGTGTTGAAAGTTCTTTAGTCCTCTTTTATTATCTAGCATTTTTTTTATCTTTCCTATATTCTCCCTTCACCAGTGGGTATATCCTTATAATAAGCACAGTCAAGCAAAACAAATTTTCATGTTTTATCGAAAAAATATGTGTCCTATTCTGTATATTAGTCTATCACCTGTCATGAGGTGGGTATCATTCTTCATCATTGGTCCTCTGAAATCAGTCTTCCAGAACTGTTCACTTTTATAATATTGAGATTACAGTATAAATTATTCTCCTGGTTTTGTTCCCTTCTCTCTGCATCGGTTTATAAAAGTCTTTCTAAGTTTCTCTGAAACCATCTCTTTCATAGTTTTTTATGGTACAATAATACAAAGGTGCTTCATTATATTTCCAATTGTTCATACTCTAAATTTCCAGTTCTTTACCACTACAAAAAGAGCTGCTTTAAATATTTGCGTACACATAGAATATTTTCCTCTTACTCTGATTTCTTTTGGGGATAGGTCTGATAGTGGTAGTACTAAGTCAAAAGGCATGCACAATTTATTTATTTTTTAGGCATAGTTCCAAGTTGCTTTAGAGGATGGACGGACCAATTCAAAGAATGCACCAGTTGCATATTATTGTGCCATTTTTCTTACAGATCTTCCAACACTTAGCACTTTTTTGGTCAATTTTGTTAATGTAATGGGTTTGATATAGAACTCCAGGATTTAGTTTGCATTTCTCTAATTATTAGTGATTTGGAACATATTTTTCATGATTTGATAAACTGGATTCCTTATCTAAAAATCCTCCTGTTAATATCTTTTGACCATTTATCAACTGGGTAATGGATCTTATGCTCACAAATGTGCATCAATTCCTTCTGTATCTCAAAAATAAGATCTTGATCAAAGAAATTTGCTGCAAAGATTTCCTAATTAATGTTTCCCTTCTAGTCTTAGCCACATTAGGTTTGTCAGTGCAAATGTTTGTCAGTGCAAATAATCAAAATGTCTATTTTAACTTGTATGATCATTTCTAGCCTTTGTTTAGTCATGAAGTTTTCTCTAAGAAGAAATTTCTTCCTTGTTCCTCAAATTTGCTTATGATATGATCTTTTATATCTAGAGCACTTATCCATTCATGGTTATGGAATTTATTTTGGTATATAGTGTGAGGTATTGGTATAAACCTAATTTCTGTCAGACAGCTGTCCAGTTGTCCAAACAGCTTTTGTCAAATAGTAAATTCCTTACCATGGTAGTTAGAGTCTTTGGATTTATCAAACAATAGGCTACAAGTTAGTTTACTTCTATACCTAATTGGTTCCATTGAAAAATCTATTCTTTTAACAAATGCCAAATTATTTTGTGGTGACCGATTTGTAGTAGTAGATCTGATACTGCTCAGCTCTCATTCTTTCCACTTTTTTCATTATTTTCCTTAAGATTCTTAACTTTTTGTTTCCCCAAATTAATTTTATTTTTTTTCCTACTTCTATTAAGTAAACCTCTAATTGTTCAGCATAGCTGAATAAGTAAATTAATTGAGGTAATATTGGCATTTTCATTACATTGGCAAGAACTACCCATGAACAATGAATACTTCTCCAATTAACTGTCTTTTTTAATGTACACATTGTTTTGTAGTTATATTCATATAATTCTTCTGTATATACTGGTAGATGAACTCCCCCAAATTTTATACATTCTTTAGTTATTTTAACTGGAATTTTTCTGTCTCACCTTGGTGGGTTTTAGTGTTAATATACAAAAATGTTTTACAATTTATGTGTGTTTATTTTATATTCAGCAACTATGCTGAATTTATTGTTCCAATTAACTGATTCTCAAGAGTTCTTGAAGTATATTTGCAATAATCATAATTTTCCAATACTTATTCCCTCAATTTCTTTTTCTTTCCTTATTGCTTGCTACAGGTAGCATGTCCAGCTCTATATTTAATAGGAAGTGTGATAAAGGATGCCCTTGCCTCACTCTTGATCTTATTGGAAAGGATGTCAGTTTGTCTCCCTAATGGCTCTTGGTTATAGGAGATA
>CM053584.1:257268199-257290869 GCA_028627135.1 Pseudochirops cupreus
CACACACACACACACACACACACACACACACACACACTCTATCATCAGGGAGATCTGAACCAAGATCCTGTAACTACCAAGCCAGGGTTCCTTTCACGGTACCAAAGAGGTCATATTCAAGCTAAATTCTGAAAGAAAAATTTGAAAAAAATTTTGAAAGAAAAGGGAAGTGAAGAGTGTATTGCAGTCATGGACAGACAGACTGCACGGAGAATGAGACTGAGTCGACAGTGTCACATGCAATAGCAAGAAGAAAAGCGTGGCTGAAGCAGAATGTGTTAAGGCAAGTAATGTACTGTTAGAGTGGGAAGGCCCAACAAAGAAGACATAGTTCCTGACCTCATCTCTGGTTTTATGCAAAATTTATATTGTACAAAATACACTTGGGCTCACAGTTACAAAATACCCAAATTACTTCACTGTAGCACTGTCTTCCCTCTATCTCCAACCATACCCTCTCCAGACTAAAAATACACCTGCTAGAGTTGCCAATGTGATATCTGGGTACCAAGCTCCCTTCTACCTTCTATGTCTGCCAATTGTTGGGCTTTTTTTTCCTTTCTTTAAAAAAAAAAAGACAGCAATTTATCCCCACAAAAGAAGAAAAACTCCTGTCCTCTCATATATCACCCACTATGACTATATACAGTACCAGCAAGCTTCAGCCAGTCTAAATGGGTTGATGGTAGGAGATGCCATATTTTGATATATAAAAAAGAGAGGAAGCAAGGAAGGGGTCAGTTGCTATATCTTCTGGAGGCTTAACTGTTATTCATCAGGCAAGAGGGAGTCAATGAAAGTGTTGGGGCACAGAGACATCAACAAATTATCTAGCCAAACCCCCTCATCTTACAAATGAGGAAACTGAGTCTTAGAGAGGCTAAGTGACTTGTACAGTAACAGAGCTAGAATTCAAACCTAAATCCTTTGACTCCAAAACCAGTGTCTTTTTTTTCCCCTGCAACATGATATTACATTTGCACGGAAATAATTTCTGTTTTTGGTAAAGGCTTTTTGGTTCTAGGCTTTTTCACTGCTCCAATCTAAAGATTATGTAGATTCATTCATTCCCTATCAGTACCCCAGCTCCTTCCTTAAGATGTCCACACAGATGTCAGTGAACATAAGTGATAATGAAAATGAAGGGAGAGGAGGGGAAGGGAGCAGTTTATTTATATGTGAAATTAAGAATACTAAGGTACCTTGAGAAATATTTTTTTCAAATCAACCAAATCACTAAAGCATTAGGATTTGTTCTTCAACAAGAATAACAGTAAAAATATAGATAAGAAGCAGGATATGAGATATCATGAGACCTGGAGTCAGAAAACTTGAGTTTTAATCCCACTTCAACACTTACTAGCTCTGTGACCTTGAGTAAGTCACTTAACCTAATTCTCAATTTCCTCACTTGCTAAATGCAGAGAACTCCCAAGCTATCTAGCTCACGTGTTCAGTTTGATTCAATCTAACACACATTTATTAAATGCTTCCTATATGCCAAGCACCGTGTTAGATACTGAGGAAAGTGGCCAGACCTGTGATCAATGGTATAGGAAACGCCCTTTACCAGTACAAACAGGGATCTTCATTGTATGAGTTACCTGCAACATGAATAGGTAAAGTGATTTGCCCAGGATCACACTGCCAGTATGTGTTAGAGTAAGGATGTGAATCTAGTTCTTCCAACTGGCTTTCTATATACTATGATACGATACTGAAGATAAAAAAAATGGCATGAAAACAGTCTTGTTCACAAGAAGTTTAAATTCTATTGGGAGGAAACAATATGTACCCAGATAAATACAAAACTGATACCAAGTAAATATAAAAATGATTTTGAGGCAAATTGGGGAAATCAGGAAAAGTTTCATAAGGAGAAGGCTCAGAAACATAAAGTACTAATTAAAGGGATGACATTATCATCATGGAACGTTCAAAGGTCCCCTACCAACCTGACTTTCAAGAGCTGCTGTACCAGTCAGAATGAAAATGTGGGAAAACATTAAGTATAGAACCTGTATGCAGTGTAAAGGATCATGAGGATGCCAAAGAGAGCAAAAAGGTCATGGATTTAAAATGCTTATACCGGTGAATTCTCTCAAATGGAGAATTACTCTGGTGGTTTCAAATATTTAAAAAAGTATCACAATCTGTAGAATATTACTTAAGGACAGTAGTAAGACTATTAGCTTGATAGAGATGGCTAGAGGATAATAGATTTAGAACTGTCTCTGGGGATCTGGAAATATTGTGGTGGGGGGGGGGTTAGGAAAAAAGATAAAACACTTTAACAAGGTATTTATTCACTTCCCTTGAAGGAATGTTGTGAGGATCAAATGAGATAATATCTGTAAACAATTTAACACCCTGACACATAGTAGGGACTTATTTCCTCCCCTTCCATCTTCATGTTAAAACAACAGGATTTTTATCCTCAGGTTCTTGCTCTCCCCAAAAGGGCAATGTCATACCCAGAATGCTCTCTTCAATTCTCTTCACTCTTCTAAGACATACCCATTTTTTAAGCCAAGTTCCTTCATCTTTAGAGGTCGTCTATACAAGAGGTCATCTGTACAAGAAACTGAGGGGCAGAGACTAGCTCATGGTCACATAAGTAGTAAATGACAGAGCTGTGATTTGAACTCCCAAATTTAGCACTCTTTCCATATATCATACTGTTCAGTGTGCCATAAAGTATACTGGACTTGCAGTCGTCTAAAGCCCTAAAGTTTAAACACTCCAACCCATAATGATTCCATCTTTCTCTCAACTCCTATAAATAGGAAATTTGCAAATACAGTCAGCTGAATGCATTATCTTACAGATATTATGTAATATGGATCTTGGCAAGAAAGAAAATAAATCAACTTTTCTTGTGTAGTGTTTAATATGACTATGTCCTGTCTTATCAATTAGTCTGTAAGTTACTTGTGCACAAGGCCTGAGTCTTATATAAAGTATAAAACAGTACCTGGAACATAGCAGGCACTCAAAAGCTTGCTCAGTAATTCTATTTGAGGCCCTTTTACTGAAAATCATTAAGAACTGCTCTGAATCCAAAGCAACTTTAATTTGGCCAATAATTAACTCAAACAAAAACTCCAGTTCTGAATTTATCTCTATTTTTTTATGGTCTTAAACCCCTTCATTTGGTCAACTAGAGTATGAGGTTTTCTCTGCTTTTTTGATGGTGAGATTCTTACAGACCTCTATGTTAAATAAAATCTTCCCGTAACATTATTTTCAAAAATTTTAGATTATGACTAAATCACATCTTTTGGAACAAAGAATCTCAGATGAGAAACTAGGGCTCAAACGGGGAAGGGAGGAACCAGGGAAGGAACCAAAATTTACATTAAAGATTAACTCTTATTTATAGAATTTAAATATTAGAAAACAGATTTAGCAATCATCTAGGTTTTAACCATAGTTCAAAAATAAAGGTTTTCTGCAATTAAAAAAAAGTCTTAACATTATCAAGTTAACTCAGTTGGGTTCCATTTGGATGATATCAGGCACTGTGATGATACTAGAATTACTACTAATGGATGGGATTTACGGAGGGGCTGATTTAGGCTCAATATAAGAACTTCCTAACAATTACAATTGTCCAGTGATGGACCAGTCTATCACTGAGTTCTCCATCATAGCAAACGGTAAAGCAGAGGAATGATGAGAGAGTGTGTTGTAAAAAGGAATGCTGTAATGGTGAGGAGGTCAGACTAGATGCCTTCTGGGGTTACTTCCAAATTTACAATTCTGTCAATTATAACACCTAGCAAAATTACACACAGCAATAATGATGGCTCAAAGGTTACAATTTTAAAATCACTTGCCTCATAAAAGTCTTGTGAAAAAGAAAATAGAGTATTATTATTTCCATTTTTACAGCTAAGGAAACAGAGGATCTGAAAAGTTAAGTGACCTTTCTATCTACAGTCACATATCTAATAAATGGCAGAACTGGGACCTAAATGCAAGTCCAGTATACTTTATGGCACACTGAACAGTATGATGTATGGAAAGAGTACTAAATTTGGGAGTTCAAATCACAGCTCTGCCATTTACTACTTATGTGACCATGAGCAAGTCTCTGCCCCTCAGTTTCTTGTATAGACGACCTCTAAATTTTCTAAAATTTCTAGATCTATGATCCTACATAAATGTTACCTTAACAGATGTTTTCTTTTCTACTCAATTTTTTGTAGGTGAACCCTCAAAAGCATTTGGCTAGAAACATGTTTTAGAGTAATCAGGGAACAGAAGGAGGTGGCAGATATAAGTTGATTTCCATAGCTATTCAAATTTACCTTTTTAAAAAGAATCACAGGTACTTTAACCTATTCATAAAATCCAAAGACCAAAACCTGCTAGAAAGTCATCCGTTTCTAAAATTATCTTTTCCAAACATGGCTCAATGCTTGAAGCAAATCCTTCACTGGAGTATGTAAGCCTGCCCACACTGCAAATTACTGGAAATGTTCTTCATGTTTTGTGGTTGCAAAAGTACCTACACTTTGTAGTCAAATTCAGTTGAAATTAAAGTCACATCTGGTCTAACAAAGAAAATGTCAACTTAAAAAAATTGTCAACTAGCAAAACCCCATCCATCTCTAAAATGCTATGGTTTTAGTTCAATAGCCAAAAAAAATACCGGTTCCTTGTTTTTCAATCATATAATTATATGGGAGCAAAAAAAATCAAACACTCTCAAACCCTAAGAATAAGTTTTAAAATGAGTGTTTAGCTTCAAACTGAATTGCTCTTAAGAGGTTTTCTGCCAAAGCTAAGAGGGTGGGGACTTTTTACAGTTTTGTCTTTCTATCTTCAGTGCCTATCCACTGGAACACAATAGGTACTTGATGAAGATGTGAGGAACTGAAAAATGCAAAAAATCCTTAGTTGTACAACAACAAAGGGCACTTGTAGAAAACATGTATATATGTCTTGCAATCACACTAGTAAATGAAAAAAAAATCTCAAATGCTGGTCTGGGTAGTCAAATAGGCAGGGTAGTACAAGAGAAAGGCTGGTGGATTTGGAATTAAGGAACCTGAGTTCAAATCCCAGCTCAACTGGTTATTACCTGAGGGATCATGTCTTTATTTTTTTTAGTGCTAGGAATGTGCCTTGGACATAAAAGATGTTCATTTAATACTCGTGAATTGAACTCACTTAACCTCTCCAGGTTTCTGTAAAATAAAAGGGCTTTAGCTCAATGACCTCTAACATTCTTCCCAGATCTAAATATAGGAATTACTACTTCAGTTGACAGTTGATTTCATATGCACACACACATGCACATGTATTACATGTGCATGTGTGTGTGTATACATACATAAGTGTACATGTGGGTGTGGGTGTGGGTGTGGGTGTGGGTGTGGGTGTGGGTGTGTGTGTGTGTGTGTGTATCAGATTTGGCAAAAGTCAGCCGGGAATGTTGTTTATTGGTCTGTCACTGAATCACTGCATTTTAAATACACTGCACTTAGGCAATCCATTTATTGACCCTTCTTTCAAATCCAGTATCTAATACAGTGTTTCCCAAAATGGAATACTCAACCTTCTTTATCTACAGCTTGACTCCCAGGGAGATGACTTTAATCTTAGCCAATAAATCTCCAGACATTGATGGCTAAAGATAAAAGAAAAAAAAAATCTCCAGCAAATTTAAGGAGCTACCCTAGGAAGAAAAACTTACCTTGGTGGACATAATTTTATGAAGAGTACTACTCTTCTGAAAGCAAATTGGAGATGCCTAGCAATGCTGGGCATAACCAAACACCGTCAAGGTATAACTGTACTGTGACAAGAAACAATACCCTTTAAGAGTCTGGGAGCAAAAGCAGCTCTCAGTAGTAATTGTTTAAGTCTGTGGCCCTTGACCAAGTCTTGTTAAGAGTTAGCATATGAAAACAAAGGACACAAACAATAGTATTAAAAGGAATTTATACTAACAAAAAATGACAGGCACTAGGGACTGCTTCTAAAGCCTATAGCTCTGCTCTTCAGGCGTATGATCTAGCAAGTAAGGCTTACTCTTGTCAGTGATGGCTGAATGTGAATACACATTTCATAACAATGTTTAAAACATTCAAAAAGAAGCACTCACAAAACAGCTATTATAATCCATCAAAGAAAATAAACTCAACTCCAGAATTTCAATGCAGTAGAATCAATCGATAAAGTCCTAGGAGCTAAATTAAAGCAGCTTGCAAACCCATGGTAATGAAACTGGTTTCATTGTTTTTCCTCCAGGGTCCAGAAATTCTACAATAAAGGGGTAACTAGAGTTTAGAGGGAATTTCTTAGTGTTTGACTTAACCCCAAGTAACTGGTTTTCAAATCTTTTTTCAGCTCATCACAAATTTTCAAGTGCTGATGATACTTAGGGGGTAAAGGGAAGATGTCCTAGAATTTTTTAAAGAATCGTGGAAATACTGTGATCAGAAAAGATCATATATTGTCCAAATATAATTTAGGAGTATTAGAAGTTTATTCTAGAATATTCTGTAAAAATTCTCCCATTACAACAAGAACTTCTCTCTCACAATCCCTGTCAATCCATTTTGCAAGCATGCACATGATACTCCCCTGTAAATGTAATAGCATAACCAAGAGAGATGCCAAAAGAATTCTTTCGACCCCCTTCCCCATACTTAAAAGAAAAATCCCATATGCCACTACTTTCTTCAGTTGAGTTTACAGTTTCTTCACCTTATAAAATGGTCTTGATTCATTTTTTTAAACAAAAATGTCAATAAAATTTGCCGATGCTCTCATTTTAGAGAGGAGGGAACTGAGATCCAAAGAGGTTACGCAATGTGCCCAACCAGTTAGCAGCAAGATGAGGACTATAGTTAATTAGGAGCTTTTGGAATTCAAAGAAACCTTAGGGTCTTAGCTTCCTCTGGCTATAAATTGAAGGAGTTGGGCTAAAAGAACTTAAAAGTTCCTTCCAACTCTAAATCTAAGATACTATGACCTATTCTATCTCCCAGATAAAGAAAGGAAGGCCAAGAGAAGTTGTGATTTGCACAAGGTTACACAGTGAGTAGCAGTGCCAAGACTTGAACATGAACTGTCTGATTTCCAGATCAAAAAGCCTTTTCTACCACTTTATACTAAAAACTCATTATGTGTTAAGGCATATCACCTCATCAAGACCTTTACCTTTCATTAAGCAATATTCTCAGCAAAATCATTTAAGTGAAACGTCAGGTAATGCCTTCCAATTATCATTCCTGGATATCATAGCATTTTCCCAGGTTAGGCTCTCAAACTTAAGACTGAATGAAAAGAAAATTCACCAAACAAAATAAAGAGGAAATACTGATAAATATAAAAAGAGAAGGGGGTAAAATCATACCATTACATTGTCACTGGGCACTGCAGCATGATTGGAGAAATTCCTGTATTTCCAACAAGCATTAGTACGTAGTCCACATTTTACAGTAAGTACTCATTTATAACTTGAACGGGATGTGGTGGGAGGGGTAGGGGGTGAAGGGACAAAATCGGTAGGAAGGGATGTTCTTTCTATTACTGTGGTTATCCTTAGTAAAAGCCCAAGTCCCAGAGGGGAAAAAAAAAAAGGCTTTTTCTGCAAAACTGCATAATTCCAAAATGGGGAAGGAGACAGTGAGAGGGGAGGAAGGGAATCAGCTAAAGAAAACAATCGGAAAGGAAGGTTGTCTTAAGAATTTAGCTAAGGAAACAATGAAAGACAGAGATATACATCTGCTCCAATTCAATAATATTACAAGGCACTGTATGCTCCTGAGTTACCGCCTTTCCCAAACTCTATCTCCCGAAAACCAATTCTTCACCCAGTTCAACAGATATAAGTTAATAAACTATTGAGACATTTTAACTACGAAAATGCCAGGACACTGTCCTAAGGTTCAAAAGGTTTCTAGATCTTTTCTAATTCTCTCATCCCCAACCCTCCGGACACTTGAAAGATCTGAAATCATATGCCAAACTGTACTAAGTACTCTGATTTCCAAGAAGGCCTAATTGCTTAATTATCTCTTCTACTCTGGGGAAGGTGAGGGAGGGGAGGGAAGGAAAAGGGAGAGTTTAAGGTTAGTGACTTAAAGGACTATAAGAGAAAGGGCAAGTGTCAGGGAAAATGAGTGCCTACCCAGTCCACTGGGTGGCATTTCCTCTGGAAAGGCCACTGATGCCAGGAGTCCTCCTGCTGAAGGGGGCTCCGCTGCAGAAAATGATGTCTCCAATTGCAACTGGGTTCTCAGTGCCCGAAAATACCCAGCCCCCAGCCCCAACTTCTGCAAATTGAGGCAGCCTGCTTGCCACAGGCTCCCACGTACCTAGGCGCATTCCGAGAAACGCCCCAGAACAGAAAACCCTCCAGCGTTCCCACTCCCAGCAGCCCCGTCTCAAAGACCCTCCTTACCACCACCACCACCACCAGCACCCAGCAGCATAGAAAACCGTACGCGAAAGGTCCAAAGCCTCACCTCGGACAAAGGACAAAGCCCGGAGAATCCCTGCGGAGCCCAAGCAGCGTGGCCTGAACCGATCCCTCTGGGAACTTTCCGGACATAGCAGCTCTCTCCTCAGCGCCGGAAAACAAAAGCTCTCGTGCAGGCTGGTGGAGGAGGAGGAGAAGGAAGAGGAGGAGGAAGAGAAAGAAGAGGAGGAGGAAGAGGAGGTGGAGAAAAAGAGGCAGCAGCGGCGGGAGCTGGAGCAGAAAGTGAAGAAGAGCATCGCTCGCGAGCAGCTTCTGCAGCTGTCTCTATTTGCACAGGGTGTCCCGCCCCCCCGTGTAACCCAGGGCTCCCTCCTTAAAGGAGACGTCCCCCTTTTGGAAAGAGGACTGGGTTGCGACTCTGTCGGTCTCTGTTACATACACATATTTTGGCTGCGTGTCCTAGACACATCTTTATAGGGAGAGAAAGCTCTGCACTGATACCTCTAGGCCGACGACTTAGGCTTCACTTGGACAAACTGAGGGTCCCTTCATGCCGACTGAGGGTCCCCTCATGCCTGTTCCTCTGCCTTCGCCCCACCACCTCCAACAAACCCGGCTTCGCTCCCACCCCATGCAGAGGCTTTAAAGACTCCGAGCTTTCGCCGCCGCTGCAGCTGCAGCCCGCGCGCAAGCAGGGGAAGAGAGACAGAAAGGAGGGTGGGATGGTGAGGAGAACTAGCAAATTCCAGGAGCGTGCACGTGGCGCCGCCCCAGTCTCCGAGCTCAGCCTCTGAACGTCCCCCACCTCCAGAAGCCCCGGGTTTGGCCTGGGTCAGGGCCGCGCCAACCAGCACCTCCCCCGAGTCCCCAGAACGCCCAATAGAATGTCAGGTCCCCAGGCCGGCCTGCTGCACATGGCTCCAGGGCTCTCCTTCCCACCGGCCCCCAGCTTCTTGCCTCACCCGCCGCTTCCTCCTCTCCTAGGATTACCAGAGGCAGGCTCTTGAGGAAGGTAACTTAGCCTGCCTAGAAAGCCAGCTTCTTGCCCCGACCAGGAAAGGGGTCCTTGGAGGGGAAATCTGTAGTCAGCTCCAGGGACTCGAGGCAGACCTCACCCCGAGGGCCTCTGCTAATTCCAGGAACCCTTAATTCTGACAGGAGTTAGTTCCAAAGGTGTCACTGGCTCAGGGTGACAGAGGCGACCAGGGCTGCCAAGTCCTTAGTCTTGATGCCTTCTTATGAGGTTGCAGCGTTTTCTCCTGGAGAACTGCCACTTGGCAATACTTATCTCCTACCTGGATTTCAGGACTAAGGACCTGACTCACCAAAAGGTTTCCCTTTCCTTTCGGTGTCTTACTGCCTTAGCCATTGACTAATTTACAACCAACCCCTACCCAGAGTTTTCTAGGGGAGAGGAGAAAGCCATTTTTTTTTATCACTCTCTGTATTTACTGCTAACACCTACTCCTGCTACTAGAGCCAAAACTAGGGGTAGGCAAAAGAGGAAGCTTCCTAGAGTGCAACATGGGCCGAGGGAGGACAGAGGAGGTGCGCAAAGAGAGACAACTTTTATTATTACTTTGTATAAACGCAAACTTTTTTTTTAATACCAGAAAATTCCCATCGTAGTGGCACTTACGTGTTTCTTTCATGATTAGTTCAAATACCACTGTGTCATAGTAATGGCTCAGAGCCTACCTTAGACAGGACACAATTGTCATAATCAATTCAACAAGGAAGGGATTAAATGACTCCCTGGCTGATTGAAGTATCAGGAATACCTGGGCTCCAACTCTCCCTTTTAGTACATTCAATGTAACAGCTAGTGTGTATATAGTGTTTTAAGGTTTGCAAAAACACTTTACAAATAGTATCATAGTTGTCCTCACAATAATCCAAGGGGTAGGTCCCATTTTGGAGATGAACAGTGAAAGCAGAGAGATATTAGGTGACTAGCCTAGGATCACGTAACTGTTGTCTGAGGCTGGAGTTGAGCTTAGGTTTTCCTGAGTTTCAGCAATCTAATCCATGATGCCACCTACCTGCCCCTTTGCCTGACCTCCTGAGTACTAGTCTAAGCTCCTTTATGGACTATGAGCAAGGCTCTTAACCTCTCAGCAATCCTGGCTCTCAAAGTCTACCCAATAATGAAATCATAAATCAAGGAGGGAAAATGTTTAAGTGAACAAACATTTGTGAACAGAGGCAGTGTGGTTCAGTCAGTGGAAGAGTGGGCTGAAGGTGGAGTCCAAGGATATAGGTTTGACCTCTGCACTACTACTACACATCTATGTGGCATTAGGCAAGTTTACTTAGCTGCAAAGCTGTTATATAAAAGGAACATTTTCTCACGACCCAGCAAAATTTGATTCCCATGCACAAAATTTCCACCCGTTTTGGTTTTTTTTCTGCTGTTTCTGCCATCCTAATCATTGTTGCTAGTCAATCCACATGAGACTATTCTATTTCTTGCCATAACTAACTGTATTGAGTACCTTCTGGAGGAACAAGAAGGAAGAGATGAAGCTAGGTTTGTTCTGGGATGGTGAGGGAGAACCAAAGTAACAAAGCATGGTAGGAAGTACATTGTATTTGAAGTCAGGAGACCCCTAACTTTGCTATTTACTAGTCCTGTACCCTTTCACAATTCACTTAATCTCTCTGAGCCTGTTTCTCCATTTGTAAAATGATTTGCTAATTATTTCTGTCTGAAATATATTTTTATTACCTACCTCACAATTGTTTGAGCATCATTTTGAGGATAAAATAATATATATAAAACATGTTATAGTAGGAAGTATCGCATTTCTTCACTCTCTTCCCAGAGACTCAGTTTCCTGATTTATAAGTTTATGGAGCCATGTCAGCTTTAGGGAGGAAAAGGCCCAAGGCCTCACTTTACAGCACCATCTCTCATTGTACACCATTGTCAGAAGGCTCAAAGACAAAACATCCTTGCAGAGAAGATGTAGCCAAGGCTTTCTGCTCTCTAATGCCTTTTGCAGGCAGTTCTAAATACAAAGCTAGTTGAAAAGGCTTCTCATCACTGTATAGTTAACAGAGTATAACCAAAGAATGTCTATGCATACATACTCCAAGGTCTCTCAAAGGCATTTCCATTACATTATCATGACTTCCCTGGAATTAAGCTCCTTAGCCTCTCCCACATAGGGAGACATCTTCAGAGCGCTCTATGTGAGAGCCTGTTGCTCATTCCTTTATAAAATATGAAGCATTTTTATTAACTGGATCTTATTTACCACCCTTTTCACGCAAGGTAGGAATGGAAAGAAGTAGACCTCTGCCTTATTTACTCACTACCCCAGAGTCTTCCCCAGACCTGAGCAAAATGAATGAGGAAGACACTCACTACGCCTAAAACCCCTTAATCCCTTAACATAGAACTGTGCTTTCCCTTGGCATAAATATACATGTCTTCAGAATTATTATGCCAATGGAATAGGGGGTTACTAATGCTGTGAAAATCTAGTCCCATGATTCTCAAATTTTTTCTTTCTTAAAGTTTTTAAAATAATGGAACTTTTTAGGAGTTGGAAGAAATTTGTTCCTTCATTCAGTCGTGTTGAACACTTCATGACCCCAAGGACCATAGCATGCCAGTGCCTTCTATCTTCCACTGTCTCTAGAAGTCTGTCCAAGTTCATGTTCACTGTTTCCATGACACTATCTATCCATCTCATCCTCTGCTGTCCCCTGTTCCTTTTGCTTTTAATCTTTCCCAACAGTAAGATTTTTTCCAGTGAGTTCCATCTGCTCATTATGTGGCCAAAATTTAAGCTTCAGCTTCAGTACAACAATCTTTTCAGTGAACAATCTGAATTAATTTCTTTAAGTACTGACTGATTTGATCTGCTTGCTGTCCAAAAGACTCTCAAAAGTCTTCTCCAGCACCCAAATCTGAAAGCATAAATTCTGTGACATTCTGCTTTCCTTATAGTTCAACTCTCACAGCTATATGTTACTACTGGAAAAACCATAGCTTTGACTGTTAACTTGGACCTTTGTCAGCATGTGATATTTCTGCTTTTTACTAAGCTGTCCAAATTTGCCATAACTTTCCTTCTAAGGAGCATCTTTTCATTTCATGGCCACAGTCATCATTTGCAGTGATATTTTAGCCCAAAAATATAAAATCTGACACTGCTTCCATTTCTTCTCACTCTATTTGCCAGGAACTGTTGGGGCCACTTGTCAAGATTTTAGTTTTTTTGATGTTAAGGTTGAAGTCAGCTTTTACACTCTCCTCTTTCACCCTCATCAAGACACTTCTTAATTCTTCTTCACTTTCTCCCATCAGAGTGATATTATCTGCATATCTGAGACTGTTGATATTTATCCTGGCAACCTTAATTATACCTTTTGATTTATCCAAGTTGGTATTTCATATGATGTGCTTTGCATATAAGTTAAATAAATAAGTTGACAATACACAGTCTTGTTGTACTCCTTTTCCAATCTTAAACCAATCAATTGTTCCATGTTCTCTTCTAACTGTTGTTTCTTGGCCAGCATATGTTCCAGAGGAGACAAGCAAGATGATCCAGTATTCCCATCTCTTTGAAAACTTGCTACATTTTGTTGTGATCAACATAGTCAAACGCTTTAGGAAACTTGTAATGGCTAGCATTTACACAAGGCTTTGAGATTTACAAAACACTTTGCTATTATTTTTCCCACTTTACATATGAGGAAACTGAATCCTTAAGTATCTAACACTGAATCAGATAGCTAATCAGTGCCTCAAGCAGTGTTTGAATTCAGATCTTCCTAGGTCCAAGCCCAGTCCTCTATCCAACCCACCACCCGGAGATAACCCAGCCTAAACTTTTTCTTTCACAGATAAAAAAGTAAGCCTAGAGAGATCAATTGACTTGCCCTAGGTCATCGGAGATTTTGTTCATTGCATTGTAGGGGTAGAGAAACCTGTGAACTCAAAGCCACAAGTGGCTTTCTAGGTCCTCAAGTACAGCCCTTTTTCTGAATCCAAATTTCACAGAATAAATCTCCTTAATAAAAGGATTTGTTCTGCAAAATGTGGACTTAGTCAAAAGGCTATACCTAAGGACCTAGAAGGCCACATGTGGCTTTGAGGCCACAGGTTCCCCATCCCTGTAGTAGGGCATTCAACAGCTCATACCTGTGAAGATATAATTTCTTTACTCTGACTTCTCAGAGACCCAATTGCAGGTTCCTGTTCATAATATAATCTACCAATGTGCAGTCTACCAATAACTTTCCATCTTCTAATTTTATTGTCACTGTTCTCTCCTTTGCATTCCATTCCAGTGGAGTTAGTAAATATGTGCAGCCTTGTCTGGTTGTTGGTAAACATTATTTTATTTAGTTAATCTAACTGGAGATGAAACTGGAGAAGTTCATTGCGATATTCATCACCTCCTTTTAAAAACTGTGAACAATATCATTTCTTAATATTAGTAACACATGCTAACCTGATTTGCCACCTCTTATAATTCTCCTTTATCGGTTATAATAAGAGATAAAGCATTTCACTTAGCTCGTTTTTTTTACTTACTTCCATTCAGCCAACCTCCTCCTCACACTGGGCCTTTCCTCATAATATCTGCTAAGAAGTAAAATTGACTTTTTTGTGTGTCTCATTTCCTTTGCTTGCCCTTTCTATACAAATGGTACTTGAATAGCATACAATCACAGAATGTCAGAATCAGAAGAAACCTTAGATTTTATCCAAAACAACGTGTTCAATGTATACACGAGAAAATGGAAGTTCTAAAAAGTGTAGTGATTTGCCCAAATAACGGGTGGCAGATTTTAGAAGAGGACCTAGCTCATTATCATTTGTACTCAAAGATAATATTCCTCATAATGATGCCTATGATCCTTATTCATATGTCTGTTTCAAAAGATAGTATTTCAGTCTGAGATTGTGATTATTATTTTCAGGTCTTATCTCCCACACTCATAATTTACCTGTACAAAATTACATAGAGAGTACCCGATAGGCCTTCTAGTCCAGCCCATATTTAAATAAGAACCCATTTTACATTCATCCCTGACAAGTAACCATTCAGCATTTTGCCTGAAGACATACACTAAGGAGGAACCCACTAGCTCCTGAGAAAGTCCATTCTATTTTAAGACAGCTCTATTGGTTAACAATAACAACAATATGCTAGGAACTGTGCTAAGTACTTCTCAAGTATTATCTCACTTAATCCTCACAACAACTGTATGAGGTAGGTGCTATTATTGTCCTTCCCATTTTACAAATGTGGAAACTGAGGCAAACAGAGGTTGAATAATTTACCCTGGATCACACACCTAATAAGTTTTTGAGACTGGATTTCAATAGGGAGTTTTTTTCATCACATCAAGAATAAATTTGCCTCTTTACAACTTTTGCCTGTCTCTCTTAGTTCTACTTTATAGGGCAGGACTTTACCTGCCATTTGTGATTTTAGAAAAAAATACATTTTGGTAACTGTATTTCAAAGTAATTTGTACAGGGGTGGCTAGGTGGCACAGTGAATAGAGCACTAGCCTTGGAGTAAGAAGGACCTGAGTTCAAATTTGACCTCAGACACTTAACACTTACTAGCTGGGTAACCTTAGGCAAGTCACTTAACCCCAATTGCCCTGGCTTCACCCCTTCGAACTTCAAAGTAATTTATTTTTTTAATCTGATGCATTTTGCTTTATGCATTTAAAAACATTATCCTGAAGAGTCCATGGGTTTTACCAGATTGTCAAAGAAGTCCATGTCACAACAAAAGATCAAAGAATTCCCTCCCTAGAGCAAAGCAGAGCAAGTCTACCCCTGTCTTCTACATGAAAGCCTTTGAAATATTTTAAAACAGCTGTCATTTCCACCCCCATTCCCCAACCAAGCCTTCTTATCTCCAAATATTGCCAGTTCCTTTGATAGATACTCATATGGCATGATCTCTATACTCTTCAGCATCCTGCTCATCAACAACATTTCAAAAATGTTGCTCTCAGAACTGAACACAACACTCTAGATATGGTCTACCCAATGCAGGGTACAATGAGACTATCAGTTCCCTGTTCCTGAATGCTTTGCCTCTCTAATTGTAGTCCAAGATTATATTTAACAAGCATTTGATCCTTTTAGCAGTCATGGCTACCACATCACATTATTGACTCCAATACACCAAAATGTCCAGACACTTCTTTTTTAATTGCTATCTAACCAAATCTTCCCACATCTTATTCTAGTGAAGTCGATTTTTCAAACCCCACTTTTATCCCTATTAAATTTAATCTTGTTCAATTCAGTCCATTGTGCAAGTCTGTCAATTTTTGTGGGTGATATTTCTGACTGCCCTCCAAAACTCTCTCTCCTAGCTTTGTGTCCTCTGGAAATTTGATAAGCATGCTGTCTGTGTCTTTTCACAGTTATTGATAAATACATTAAATAGCACAGAGCCAAGTACAAATCTTTTAAGCATTCCATCTGAGAGCTCCTTGCAGGTAATGCTTTATTAACCATTAATGTTTATTTTTTAATAAACCTACCTAACTGTACTTTTTTCTAGATCACATCTCTACATCTCATCCTCAAGAGGAAAGACTTTGTCAAATGCTTTGCTAAAATCTAGGGAAAATACACCATTCCTTTTGTATAACCCTATCTGAAAAGAAAATAAGGTTAATCAGGCATGACTTATTCCTGATGAAACCATGCTGGGCTCATTGTGATCCCTCCTTTCTTTTCTAGGTGTTTACTAATCATCAATCACATTTTCAGTGAATTCTTTCAGTACTTAAGGTTGTAGTTCACCTGGGCCTAATGACTTACTCTTATCAAGCACACTTAGGTGCTCTCTTACAATGTCCTTATTTAGCTTCATTTTCAACTCTTTGTTAGTTATTTTATTTTTGGCCTTTCCTGTGCAATGATTATTCTCCTCTATAGAAAAAACTAGCAAAATAAGTAATAAGCAACTTTGCCTTCACTCTGACATCAGCTATCATGCCATCCACCCCAAGTAGTGGTCTTATTTCTTCTTTTTTCCTTTTCTTTCACTCAATATAGCTAAAAATACCATTTTTTTACCTTGGATTTTTCTCTTCATCTTCAGTTCATTCTTGGTTTTGGCTCTCCTGGCGCTATTCTTATAAGATCATATATTTTGTATTCATCTTTTACTACTGGACTTTGCTTACATCTTGATATATGTCTTTTAAAAGTCTAAGTTGATCAGTGGGGTCCATGACCCCAAAAAAGGGTAAAGAATCCTTCCATAGGGAAAGGAGGGCTAGTCTACCCTCTGATCCACATAAAATCCTTTCAGATACTTGAAAACAGTTGTCATTTCCACCCACCTCCCCCACACAAGCCCTTTCTTCTCCAGGCTGAACATTCCCAGTTCCTTTGACAGATACTCATATAGCATAATCTCAAGATTCTTCAGCATCCTGCTCATCAATACCATTCCAAAACACAGTACTCTAGATTGGGTACTACTATACTAGTACTAGTGTACTAGTACTACACAATACTACTATAAATCTTCATAGATCTCTTTAGGCAACTCCCCTTGACTCCTTCCATCTTGGGTCTTAAAATCTAGTTGACTTTGATCTAGCAATACCACTACTATGTGTGTATCCCAAAGAGATTTTTTTTTTAAAGGAAAAGGATCTATTTGTACAAAAATATTTATAGCCGTTCTTTTTGTGATGACTTGAGGGGATGTCCATCAATTGGGGAATGGCTAAACAAGTTGTGGTATATGATTGTCATGGAACACTTTGTGCTATAAGAAATGAGAAGCAGGGTGATTTCAGAAAAACTTTAAAAGACTTGCATTAACTGATGCAAAGTGAAATGAGCAGAACGAGGAGAATATTGTACTCAGTGACAACAATATTGTAAGATGATCAATTGTAAATGACCTAGCTATTCTCAGCAATACGATGATCTAAGACAATTCCAAAGGACTTATGATGAAAATGCTATATACCTCCAGAGAAAGAACTGATGAAGTCTGAATGCAGATTGAAGCATACTATTTTTCACTTTATTTTTTATTTTTTGGTCTTTGTCTTCTTTCACAACATAACTAATATAGAAATGTTTTTCATGATCACACATGTATAACCAATATCTAATTGCTTACTGTCTCAGGGAGGGGGAAACATAAGAAGGAAGGGAGAGAATTTGGAACTCAAACTTCTAAAAAATGAATGTTAAAATTGTTTGTACATGTAATTAGGAAAAAATTAATTGCTTAAAAATCTAAGTTGGTTGAGGCCCCACTGCAACTTCATTATGTCTTTAGACAACTCCCCATTTTTCCTCCTCATTGTATTTTTTTTCTGTCTTTAAAATTTCATTTTTGACAGCTTCTTCCTGGGTCAATTTCCCCCATAGAATTTTACCTTACTGGATTCTGTTTATCCTTTCTATTAACCTCTTTGTCTCTGCTTTCCCAAAATCGAAGGATGTGTTAAATTTTCCTATTGTTTTTAAGATGGAGCAGTCATTTTTCTCTGGGATTCTTGTAATTCACAACTCAGCCACCAGTTGGTAAGAATTGGAAAGAGAAATGGAGGCCCAACCATTGATTATTACATTTTCTGAAGGATGAATTGTCTTTTAGGGAAGCTAATGAATTATTAGTCCCTCTGCTTTGAGCACAGAGTTTCAAATGGCTATTTAGATAATTTAATTCATTTATCACTACTATACATACCCCCATGCCAGGTTTGTGATCTGTTTGCCAAATACCTCCTCTATTACTTCTTTCTTTCTAGGTGACCTGTAATATGCTCTTTGACTATTGCTTGTGTTTGTCTTCACTGATCTTTACCCAAGTACTCTTCTTCATGCTGATGATTCCTTTCTCATTCCTGGATTTTTTAGTAAGTATATTTGTTGAATTGTGCAATATGGATATGCTTTAAAAAGAAAGGGCAGGGGAAACGAGTTTAATTGTGGAAGATTCCATGAAGAATTTTAAGGGTTACCACTAGGTCTTGAAGGACAGATAGGATTTGTGTAAACAGTAGGAAAACAAGTGCTTTCCAGATAAAAAAGCAACATAAAACAAAGCTATAGATGGAGAAATAAATGGTTTGTTGTTGAGTCATTTCAGTCATGTTTAACTCCATGACCCCATTTGGGGTTTTCTTAGCAAAGATACTGGAGTGGCTTACCATTTCCTTCTCCAGCTCATTTAACAGATGAAGAATTGAGACAAATAAGGGTAAATGACTTGTCCACAGTCACACAGCTAGTAAGTATATGAGGGTGGATTTGAATTCAGGTCCTCCTGACTCCAGAGCTGGCACTCTATCCACTGCACTATTTAGCTACCCATATAATTTTGGCAAAGCAATAAAGAAATCTTGCTAACTGGAAACTATCAGGTCAAATCTCACAGTGTCAGGAAGTAGTGAGTTCCCTGCCACGGGGGATGTTCAAGCAGAAACTATATGACCACTCGTTGGAGAGGTGAGTGAGTAGATTCAGACTTCAGGTAAGAGTGGAATAATAACAGCTAACATTTATGTAATGTTTTAAGGTTTGCAAAATACATTACATCTGTTATCTCATTTCAGTCTCATAACAACTTCTTGAGGTAGATGCTATAATTATCCAAATTTTACAAATGAGAAAATCAAAGCTGAGAGGTTAAGTGATACACAGTACCTGAGGTAGTTTTCTCTTCTTCACCACCAAGCTGCGTATCTAACTTCCAAGGTACCATACAGCTATAAGTCTGATTCTCAAAGTTAGGGTACTGCTTCTGATTAGTAGACCAGCTTGCACTGGAGTCCAATGATATATTGATACCATTACATGTTCTAGCTTTTCTGGCCATCCTGATTACTTTTCTACTTCTTCATCAATCACTGGATCATTAAGCAACAGCATTCTGAGACTGCAAGTCAGTGTGTAAAACTGAAAATCTTAGCTGTGTGGAAGGTTCTCCTGCTGCAGATTTGCATATATCCAAATGGTTTCTCTTTAGGATTTCTCAGTAAGTAAGAGTAATAACAATGGAACCAAAAATTCTAGCATGATCTTACAGAAAATGACAGCACTGAGTATTTTTCCTGTGTCTAGATGAAATGACTTTCTTTTTGTGGCATCCAAACAAGAAGTACCCATAGAGATCATTTCATATTATTTTACAGATAAGGATACTGAGGATCACAAGGTCAAGTGATTTACCCAAAGTCACAAAGTAAGTAGTAGCACAATGGAACTATAATTTCAATATTCAAAGTGCCAACACAATCTTCTTTTTTCTACTATATTCCAACTGATGTAAGATGGTTAAGCTGCGCCTCTTCTCCCAAAGGGAAGAGAAGGGATCTCTAGATCTTGAAACATCTGGAATTACAAATCAATACATGAGTACATCCTCTCTAAAAATGAAGGAATTCTACCAATCCTATGCTTCCTTTTTTTCTTACCTACTCAGGATTGGTGAATTCAAGGGGACCTGGAGTTAGTTTATCTTAGACTAATGCATTTATAAAAGGTTTCTTTAAACCAGAAGTGTCAAACGTGTAGCCTGCTCACCAAATGTGGCCCATAACACTGCTGAGTCCACCAGAACCAGATTAAAATGTTATTGGAAAACATTTAACAAAATAAAATTATAATGAAACATAGATAATTTTAACATGTGGTTTTCAAAGTAAATATGAGGCCCATAGAAATCCTTATGCATGGTTCAGTGGCCTCATTTCTACTTGAGTTTGACATTGCTGCCTTAAACTACCTCAAAATAAGACCACAGAACCATTAATAGCCTAAGGTCTCTCAAAATGGACCCAAAGTCAAGAGAAGCGCCAGTTTCTTGGATTGCAATTACATGTGCAGCTTCATAGAAACAGAACAAAACCAGGACCCAAGGGTAAAGGGAACTTAAAGGACATATATCATTGTGTGTGTGTGTGTGTGTGTGTGTGTGTGTAAGTGATTGTTCTGCCAGTGATTTGTATGGTATTTATAAACCCTCTAGTTTGATTAGAGGTTCTCCAATCCTGTAGTTAAATTAGGTGTGGCTATATTTCTGTTCCTTGAGAGCTAGAAGAGGGCTAACTGAGGTTTTCTGTTGATTTCATGGAAATGCTTTTCATTATACTCACAGGAAAGTTTATAAATATATGTAGATTTTTGAGCAGCTATAATAGAGAAAATACGCGAAGATAAAGAACCAAAAATCTCGGATTTATATTAAAGTGGTAATATTCACTACCAGTAAGATTTTTTTTTTGTTCTTAACATAACATATATGCAAGACCTTACTTTGTCACTAGAAGAATAGACCATTTTTCACAATTGCAATTAGACTCCAGAGCAGAGAGGTTCCCAAACTTGTTTGGCCTATCACCCCTTTTTCAAAAAAAAATTACTGAGTACCTCCCTGGAAATCTACTTTCTTTAACCCTTTAATGATTTTTTTAAATTTGCATCATTTCAAACAAATATAAAATTTTTATTTTAAAATGACACATCTTAAATTTAACAATTCATTGTAAATCTGTGTTTTTTCCTGCATTGAAAATATTTTTAAATTAACTTTTGTTTATTTTTAGTTTACATCATTCATTTCCATGAGATTTTGAGTTACAAATTTTCTCCCCGTCTTTCCCCTACCCACCACCTCAAAACAGCGATCCCACTGTATACTCTACCAGCCCCAATCTGTTCCCTCCTATATCCTCCCCCATCACCCCTTTGACTTTTCAGTAGGGCAAGATGGATCTCCTTACCCCAGTGCCTGTATATCTTATTTCCCAGTTACATGTAAATAATCATAATCATAATCATAATAATATATTTTTAAATATTTGATTTTAGAACTTTAAAATTTAGATTCTTTCCCTACCTCCCTTGTCACCTACCACCACTGGAAACACAAGCAATTCAGTACAGGCTATACACGTGTAGTTACATAGAACATCTCTACAATGGACATATTGGGAAAGACTGACTATATTTCCTTCCTTCCTATCCTGCCTCCCATTTGTTCTATTCTCTACATTGCCCCTGTCCCTTTACAGAAGTGTGTACTTCTAACAACCCTGCCCCACCAACCTGCCCTCCTCTCCATCATCCCCCCTCTCATTCCCATTCCCCCTGCTCTCCTGTAGGGCAAGATACCCAATTTAGAGTGTATGTCATTCCTTCCCTAAGACAAATTCAATGAGAGTAAGGTTGACTCATTCCCTTTTGCCTTCCTGTTCTTTCCCTCCATTGTAACAGTTATCCCTTGCCTCTTCTATATGAGATGATTAACCTCATTGTGTCTCTCCCTGTCTCCTCTCCTTCTATTCCTCCCCACCTCTCACTTTCACCTTTTAAAATATCATCCCTTCCTATTCAATTGATCCTGCATCCTCTATGTACACACATATATACACACTCACATATGTATTCATACACTCCTTGATATAGGAGGGTATATATACCCTCCTATATAGACATATGTGTATGTATTCATATATAAATACATTTATATTCCCTTCACCTACCCTCATACTGAGAAAAGTTTCATAAGTTACAATTATCATTTTTCCATGTTGAAATGTAAATAGTTCAACTTTGATAAGTTCCTTATGATTTCTTTTCCATGTTTATCTTCTCATGCTTCTTGTATTTGAATATAAAATTTTCTATTTGCTTCTGGTTTTTTCAGCAAGAATGCTTGGAAGTCCCCTACCTCATTGAATGATCATATTTTCCCCTGAAACATTATACTCAATTTTGCCAGGTAGGTGATTCTTGGTTTTAATCCTAGTTCCCTTGATCTCCAGAATATCATATTCTAGGCCCTTCAATCCCTTAATGTAGAAGCTGCTAGATCCTGTGTTATCTGGATTGTGTTTCCACAGCATTCAAATTGTTTCTTCTTGGCAGCTTTTGTAATATTTTCTCCTTGATCTGGGAACTCCAGAACCTGGCTATAACATTCCTAGGAGTTTTCTTTTGGGGATCTTTTTCAAGAGGTGATCAGTGATTCTTTCAAGTTCTATTTTGCTGTCTGGTTCTAAAATATCAGGGCAATTTTCCTTGAGAATTTCTTGAAGGATGCTTTCTAGGTTCTTTTTTTGATCATGGCTTTCAGGTAGTACAATAATTTTTAAATTGTCTCTCCTGGATCTATTTTCCAGGTCAGTGGTTTTTTTTCAAGGAGATATTTCCCATTGTCTTCTATTTTTTTCATTTGTTTAAATCTGTTTAATA
>CM053584.1:257290969-257306216 GCA_028627135.1 Pseudochirops cupreus
TTTTTGGGCCTCTTTTGCCATTTGAGTTCATCTTTTTTTTAAGGTGTTTTTTTCTTCAGTCAGGTTGTTGACTCTCTTTTCATGATTTTCTTGCATCGTTCTCATTTCTCATCCTAATTTTTCCTCCACTTCTCTTATCTGGTTTCCAAAATCCTTCTTAAGCTCCTCTGTGGCTTGTAACCAGTCTACATTTTTCTTGGAAGCTTTTGGTGCAGGAGTTCTGACTGTGTTCTCTTCCTCCTGTTCCATGCTTTGATTGTTTTTGTCCTCAAAAAAGGAATCTAAAGTTGCATTGCTGGGCTTGCTTTGCTTCCTTTGCCTGCTCATGTTGCCAGTCAATTACCTGACTTTTGGGCTCAGTAGAACTCTGCTTGCAGAGGGGAGAGCTTTGTCTCCAGTCACTGGGGTTTTCACAGCTGTCGGGTCTATTAGGAGGCTGCTGTCTCTGCAGCCCCCACTGGTTTTGGCTCACTGATCACACACCTCAGGACCACCACCCAAGACCACGATCCCGATCCAGACAGGTTAATGCAAGAACACTTAGCCTCTGAGATTCTTTTTCCATCTGGTAAATTCAACTTTTTAAGGCATTCTTCTCCTCATTGGCTTTTTGGGCCCCTTTTGCCATTTGAGTTAATCTATTTTTAAGGTGTTTTTTCTTCAGTCAAGTTGTTGACTTTCTTTTCATGATTTTCTTGCATCATTCTCATTTCTCTTCCCAATTTTTCCTCCACTTCTCTTATTTGGTTTTCAAAATCCTTCTTAAGCTGATCTGTGGCTTGTAGGCCGTCTTCACATTTCTTGGAAGCTTTTGGTATGGGAGTTCTGACTGTACTGTCTTCCTCCTGCTCCATGCTTTGATTCTTTTTTCCCCAAAGAAGGAATCTAAAGTTTAGTTGCTGTTCTTACTTTGCTTTCTTTGCCTGTTCATGCTACCAATGAATTACTTGATTTTTTAGCTCTGTGGAACTCTGCTTCCAAAGGGAAAGCTCTGTCCCAAATCGCTGGGGTTTTCACAGCTGCTGGAGCTATTAGGAGGCCATTGCAGCACTTTGGCTCACTGAAAACGCACCCCGAGACCACCACCCAAGACCACGATCCAGATGCAGGCTGCTCAATGTAAGAGCACTTAGCCTCTGAACGATTGCTTGGCCCCCCTACAGTCTGCAGGTCAGGAGCTCTGAAGCAGCCACATGGAGGCAGCTGCAGGGCTGCCACTTCTGCTTCCTTGTCCTGGAGGCAGATGACTGGACTCTCTTCCCCAAATTTAGCCAAATTCCACTGACCTTTCACTTAGTCCTTGTTTTTTATGGGTTGATAATTCTGGAAACCACCACAGCTGCCTGTGATCTGCTCTCCTGAAAGCTCCAGCCACAGCTTGTTCTGGCTGCCCTAGGGCTCCAGCCGTGGGTTCATGCAGTGCTGGTGTAGGCTCCCAGCCCGCTGCGATGAACCCCTTCCCATCTGCCTGCTGGACTGCCTTCAGTGGGAGCTTTATTACTCTGTAATTTTGTGGGTTCTGGAGCTCTAAAATTTGTTTAGAGTCATGTTTTATAGGTATTTGAGGTGGTTATGGGGGGAGCTGTGGATTTTTCCTGCTTCTATGCTGCCATGTTGACTCTGCCCCCCCCCCCCGCATTGAAATTTTGATGATGCAATATTCCATCATGTAGCAGTATAGTATTGTATTGTAAACAAGTCATTACATGTACATATTCCTGCCAATGCATGCATACATTTCCAACAATGTGCAACACTCTCACCTGCCAACACTTGCTCGTTAAGAGCTATCTGAGGACTTGACTACTGATCAGTTGTAACTTGTATTTTGTGTGTTTATTTGGAAAATAATATAATCACTATGACTTTAACTGTTACACAATAGATGAAACACATACAAAAGGTTTTTCAAAGTTCTCTTCTCTTCTTTGCTTATGCTTCCACTGCTCCCTTATTTTTATTCAACACCCCCCAATAGCACTTTGGTATGGTTAATACTTAAGGCTACTACCACCCCCCTGGATCATTCAGGCACCCCCCAGGGGCAGTGTTACCCCTTTTAGGGAACTCTGCATGAGATTTCTGCCTCGTTAGTTTTGTAATAGAATTTTTTCACGTTTCATTATTTATTATTTTGCATAGTCCTGCTATTAAAAAGCAGCTATAATAGAGAGGGGAAAGCATAGGACTTAGACTAAAACTCTTTAGACTTGAACCTCAGCTATGCCACTTACCATCCTTTGATTTTGGTAAATCATTTATATCTCTCTGAGATTTAATTTTATCATCTGTAAAATGGGAATAATAATGCATATAGTACCTAGCCTCATGGGGTTCCTGGGAACATTAAATAAGGTTATGTATATAAAAAGCACTTAGGAAACCTGATATTTGTACATAAATATTGATTATTATTGGACTTAAATAATTACTCCATTGCTCAAAATCTTTCATGATTCCCTCTTGCTTCTAGAATAAAACCAAATTTCCCCAACCCTTTTGGAATACGGTTTGGCATTATGTGAAGAAGGTGATGAAAATGTTTATACCATTTGACCCAGAAGTTCCACAAGTATGTGTATACCCTAAGGAGATAAATGATCAAAATATTTTTAGCTACACTTTTGCCATAGTAAAAAAAAACCCTGAAAACAAAGTAGGTGGCAATTAGTAGGAAGATAAACAAATTATGGTACACTAATATGAGGGAACATTATTGTAGCACGAGAAAACAAAGAAATAGAGAAGCATTTGAAGACCTATGTGAACTGATGCAAATTAAAGTAACACCCCAACTTTTCAGTTACCTTTTGTGAATTATCTTTCCCCATTGGAATATAAGCTCCTTGAGAGCAGATATTGCCTTCTGCTTCTATTTGTATCCCCAACACTTAGCACACTATCTAGCATATATTAAGTTGATAATCAATGCTGTTGCCTTGTCTTGTTGCAACTTGCAAAAAAAATGTTTTCCTGATGCCTTATGCCTTTATATTAGTCACTTCTCATTAACCCTATCCATTTGGAAACTTCCTTTACGTGAAACAACAAAAACAACTAAATAAAAATATCTAAAATGGAAAACTTGTCTGACAATATATACAATAGTCTGCCCTCATGCTCCCCTATTTCTCAGCCATGAGGCAGGAAATTTCAGAATTTCTTTGATTTTTCTGTTACATTTCAACTTTCTTTTAGTGACTTTTGTTTCGTTTACATTGTTGAAGTCATTTTATATATTTGTCTCTTGGTCCTACTTATTTCACTCTGCATCAGTTCACACAAATCATACCAAGTTCCCCATATGCATTATTTCTTATAACACAATAACATCTCATTGAATTAATATGCCATATTTTTAAGCCATTCCCTAACTGAAGGACATTGACTTTGTCCAATCTTTTTGTTGCCACAAAGAATGCTGTTTAAATATTTGGGAATATATTGGATCTTTGTTTCTGTATTTACCTTTCTTAGGATATATATACAGTACTGAGATTGTTGGGTAGAAGAATATGAATGGTTTATTCATTTTTCTTGGATAATTTGAAATTGAAATCCAAAATTGTTATACTACTTCATGGCTCCAGCAATAGTTTATCAGTGTGCTTTCCTTTCCACAGCATTTCCAACATTGATATTTCCCCATTTTTCCCCATATGTTTGCAATATATATGAATTAAATGAAAACTCAGTTGTTTTGATGTATGCTCTCACATAGTTATTTATAGTATGAAAATCTTTTGAAAATTGTTCATATGCTTTGATCATTTATCTTTTGGGGAATCTCTTGTTGTCTGTGTCAAATTCCTGTATATTTTGGATATCCACCTTTTATCATTCATTAATGACAGAAATTTTTTCTACTCTATCATTTCTTACCTAATTCTCTCTTCATTGATTTTCTTTGTGACAAAGCTTTTTTTAAACTGCACATAGTTAAAATTGTCTACTTTTTAAAATGGCACGACTTTTATATTCAGGTTTGTAAAGCCAAGCACGAACGAGCAGCTTTTCAGAAGAATGCTGCTGTGAACAGCTTTCAAGATTCTGATTACACAGTATAGTGAACACTCTATTTATTCAATAACAAGTCAGAGCAAAACATTCACAGAAATCAAGGTACAGCATTCACAATGTTACAACTTATCACAAAAAATCAAAATACAGAATTCACAACAACTTATCATTAAGATGGCCACATAGTTTTCACCATAGTGGTCACAAAGTTTTGAACAAGGTACATTCATTTAGTCACTCAATCAATTAGTAACTCAATCATTCAGTCATCCTTAAGGAGGCTTGCCTCCTTACTCAATCATTCAATCATCTTACCTCCTGGAAACACAAAGTACAATAGTCAAAGTTCTCTACTCATGGAGCACACCAAATTACAAATCAATTGCTATTCAGTCATCATTCACTATTCAATCATCAGAAAATACACAAGCCCTCCACTCCTAAGTCACCAGTAAATTACAATTTCTCAGTCAGTACACAGTATCCAAGTAAAGTCTTCTTTCAGCTTGACTTGGGGTGGTCTCTCAGATTCCCTGGATCCCCTTCCATGGTCCCAGACCCTACCTGGATTCACCAAACTGTCACCTGCATTCAAAGGTAGACAGCTCCCAGGTCTTTGTCCAGCTCTCCATGCACTTCCTGTTCCACGTTGAAGCTCACAGCTTCCAGCCTACCTTAAATCCTTCCCAGTCTCTGTTCCAGGGAAGTTAAGGCTTAACAAAGCCACAACCATGTTCATAAAAAGTACCAGCATCACAGTCATGCTTCCTCAGTTTGTGGTACCTCCAGCTGTCCCTTGGCGGTCTTCAGCAGCTCCCAGAAGCTCTGGCTGGCCTTTGGACTCAGCAGCTCCTCAGAAGAAGCTCCAGCTGGTTCCCAGAATTAAAAATCACCTCACCCAGATTCCCAAAATCGAAATTATTCTCTCCAGCCTGGGCAGCCTTTCCTCTTCAGCTTTCCCAGTGGCAACAGCTTCTGCCTCCAAGAAGCTTGCTCCAAGAAGATCTGTCTGACCCAGAAGGGATTTCTCCTTATATACACAAGGCATTATCTCTTTTCTGTTTCAGCCAACTCCTTCCTGTTACGTCAGCCAGGGGTTCATACCTTCTGTTTCTTTAACAGAAGCTTGATTAATTGCTAACTGCTAAGTATCTCTCAGCTTAGCAATACAAAAGGAACTTCAAATTTCATTACTATTGCAAGGTTACATACCCATTTTGAGCTTGTTGTGGTATGTGATTTCTGGCAAACTACTTTCCAGTTTTCCTAGCTGTTATTGTAAGAGAGAGAGAGAGAGAAAGGGAAAGAGAGACAGAGACAGAGACAGAGAGAAAGAGAGAGTCTTCCATCCAATAGTTTATGTTCTTGGATTTATAAAGCACTGGAACATTTTTGAAAATTATCTTTCTTATTTATCTGACCTTTTCTGCTTATCTGCCTCTCTCTCTTTTTTTAACCAGTGCCAAATATTTTTAAAGAATAGTTATTGTATGGTAATAGTAGGCCCCTTTTATGCTTTTTTAAAAATTTTCTTTGAGATTCTGAACCTTCTACCCTTCCAAATGAAATTTCTCATTATTTGATCTAGTTCTAAAGCATATTACCCCAATAATTTGATTGGTATAACATTAAAGAGGCAATCAATTTAGTTATTATTGCTATTTTATTCTATTGGTATGGCCCTTGCATGGACAATTAATACTTCTCCAATTATGTTTCCTTTAATTCTATTAAGATTGTTTATATTAATATTTTATAAATCATGTACATATCTTAGTAGCTTATTTCCCAGGTATTTTATGCATTTTGTAGTTATTTTGAATTAAATTTCTTTTATTACTCTTTCTTCCTCTTTTATGTTAATAGTGTATTAAAATGCTGATGATTTTTGTCTTTTAATTTTATGTCCTGAAAATTTCTTGTAATTATTTGTATTCTCCTCTGGGGTTTTCTAAGTATACCATTAGATATTTTTGCAAACTGGAATAGTTTTGTTTCCTCTTTACTGATGTTTATACCTTTTTTTCCTAACTGATTTTTTTATCTTGTCTTATCACTTGGCATTTGTAGAACAATTTTGAATAATAGTATAGAGGGGAACATTTTTGCTCACCCCTGTTTGTATTAATAAGCCTCCTAGGTTTCTCTTTACAAACTCACTTGGACATTTAAATCATTTCACAAACTGTTCAGTCTCTTTTTCCAAATGTATAAAATATATTTTTGTGTTTTATTTTCACATATTTGTATTTGTATCTTGACAGAAATAAAAGCAGATGAATATTTGGGAAAATATCAATTGAAGTAATTAATTGTTCATGTAAGGGATATTCCAATAAAATAAAATTAGAAATAGTTACTAAATTGATTGCTTATTTAATGCTACACAAATCAAATTACTGAGGGGTTTTATATTACTCTCCTTTATGTACTATTAACAAATGGAAGAGTCAGAAATGGAAGCCAAGTTTTCCGACTCCAAATCTAGCCCTTTTTCCATTGTACCATGCTGCCTCCCGCTATTTTAGGGTTATTTGAAATATTGATTGATAAAGTAGTAAAGAGGTAAATTGAGGTATAAAATGAACCCCATATGAATAATTAAATCTTTGAAATTTTGTTATATGTTGACATTTCACAAATGTTGAACCCCTTTACATGTACATTATACCTTTAATTATATACCAGCAAAAATCTAAATTTTAAGTCAAACTCAATATTCATTGTCAAAGCTTAGTCCAAAGAAAGATATTTTTTTTTAATGGAGACACGAATTGTTACAAATAAATTTGGGGAAAGGCTCAATTATCCCCAAATGAATAATTAGCTTTGAAGAAGATCTGAAGTGATCCAGGACAGAGCTAATGAAGGTAAAGAGTGACCTATAAGAGTGACTGAGATTTGGTCGTTCTACTGATTTCCTCATTTAATTGATTGTTTTTAATTGAATTATCTAACCCGATCAATTATTTTAGTGTCATAAAGTAGAACTTGACAATGTCTCTGCAATTTAGATAACCTCTGTTATATAGTAGCTACATTCCTTCCCAATTATCCTGGATAATGAAGTTAAACATACTCCAAGGAAACATTTTTTCATAATAATAAAATTGTGATGCCCTTACAAATCTTTTGTAGCATATACTACTTTTAGTTATGTCACCACAAAAACATTTTGCTTCTCAAAAGTTAAAAAAGACAACAAAATTGGCAGCTATTGATATGTTCATGGGCCCTGCAAGAAAGAATGATATTCTATGAAGCTAGCAATTAACTCCATGAATATTTTTAAAGTAGTTAGTCAATGCTTCTTTCCCTGACACCCCCGTTATATATTTACTATACAAGATTATGCTATTACCAACAATCTAGGGAATTAAAATTCCCACATCAAGCTGCACTTATTCAGCTGGTTGTCTGTGTACACAGCTTGTAACAAGAGTATTAATTAGTATTGGCTTCAGCTGAAAATACCACAACTATTAACTACTTGTCAGTCTAGTGTTGTTTTCTTGTTTGAATCCAGAATACTAGAAAGAGTAAAGAAAAAAAAAAGAAACTGAGAAGGAAGAATAGGGTCTTGAAAGGTTAGAAATTTTAGGTGGGGAAAAGATCTAACCTATTAAATTTTCACAAAGATATTCGCTTCCAGTCCTGTGACTCTATGACATGACTAGCAGCGAAAGTTCATTTTTCCACTTAGTGAGATGGCAATGGACTTAGAAATCCCAGGATGATTCACTTTTCTTTGTGCATTGCTCTAATGGCTTCCTTTAGATTCACTGAAGTGCTGAGTAGAAGCAACTGAGTAAATAAAAAATTTCTAGGAATTTTTAGTTTCTATCAAGTGCAGATGATAATATCTATGTGGAAAGAAAGGCTATGAAGTGCTCAGTGTTTAAAAAATAGCTACAATAATGTTTTAGTTTACTAGCACCAATTATACTGCCATTACTAAACTACTTACACTGAGTATCTTGTTTTCAAGGATTGATGGCTATGGTATTATCAATTTATCCTTTACTGAATTTTGTGTGAGAAAATGAGAAAAAATATTTTATTCTTACAAACTTTGGCAGGTAAATAAGCACATATACAATGAATGTATATAAAAAATTTCTAATCCATCCCAATGCAAGTTATTACAACCAAAGAATCAAAAAAGGGATTTTGCATGATGTATATGAAATTATTATAGCAGAAGATGGAGTGAAAAGAGAACTACTCATCTCCTATTTGCCTTGTGTTTCTTCTACCAGTCATAACAGATTTTAGCCTAGAAAGAGTAAAACAAAAATAGTAAAGAGTTGGAACTCAAGTTAAATAAGAAGATTCATTAAGAGGCTGATTGTCTCCCATTCTCCTCCACACACTGTCCCCCACCATTAGTTCAGATCACAAATCCCATTCCAGGTTAAAATGTGATTTGTCAGTCATAGTAATCTAATATGACCTTAGACTATTGAGAGACACACTGTCCACATCTAGGTAATCAACAAGCCTGCTATCTTATTCTACTCTGATCAAATATCTGGAGTACTGCATCCAGTGCTGGGAACCACATTTTAGGAAGAATATTGATCAACTAGAGAGTATCTGAAGCAGAAAAGCCAGGGCAGTGAAGGGGGAAAGGGAAGGGAATAAACATTTATATAGTACCTACTGTGTACCAGACACTATGCTAAATTCTTTACAAATATTATGTTGTTTGATCCTTACAATAACCCTATAAGGCCAGTTCTATTATTCCTATTATACAATTGAGGAAACTGAAGCAAACAGAGGTTAAGTGACTTGCCCACGGTCACAGACCTAGTAAGTATCTGAGGTCAAATTTGAACTCAGGTCTTTCTGACTCCAGGCCCAGCTCTCTATCCAGGGTGCCACCTAACTGCATTGTGAAGGGTCTCCACTTCATGCAGTATGAACATAGGTTGAAAGAACTGGAAATTTTTGGTCTGGAGAAGATAAGACTTAAGAGGGATGTAACAGCTGTTGTCAAACATTTGAAGAATTGTTATGTAGAAGAGAAGGGTATATGGGCTCTTTAGGGAGAACTAGCCCTTATGGTGGGAGGGTTTGTCAACCTCTTTTCAAAGCTGCTTGTCTACCTATGGTTTCCACTTGTCACCCAACTCTCACCTGTGGCTTCTTGGAGCCTCTAGCATGCCCAGCAGCCACACCCTGACAGACAGACTAAACCAAGTTGAGGGTATCCAACAGGTCTCAAACATGCCAATGAGTTAGGGAGATGACTACCCCTAAGCATATGAAGACTTCTCCCAGGAGAATGGGTAGATGAGAACAATTTGTTCCAATGGCCATGAAGATGGCTGAAGCAGGTGCTGTGGAGAACTAAGAGTTTAGCTAGACATCAAAGACACCACAGTGATCCACTGCATCTTGGGTCATCTCCAGTCATTCCGATTTTTTCTTAACACAGGACTTAGATGATTCTGCAAGAGAAAATGAAGCTGATGACTGAGCAACTCTGCCTCACTTAAATGCAATTTACTTGCAAGTCAAGACATCACCTTGTCATGTCATTGATACTCTTTCAAAATTAAAGACAAACAACAAGAGAAACTAGATTTGTACTGCTTGGCTCCAGAGGGCAGAATTAGAAGGGATGGTTACTAGTTGAAGAGTCATATTCCAACACAACAAACAGGAAAAAAACCACTCCCTAACTATTAGCATTATACAAAAAGTAGAATGGTCTGGCTTGGGAGGTAGTACATTCTCCTTCACTGAAGATGTTCAAGCAGAGGATGTGTTGTATGTATGTACTTTGAATTAGATGACTTTGAAGTCTCTTCCAAATCTAAGGTTCTATGACTCTGTGAACTGGATTGTGTTATTCTCAAGTCATATTTAAGGGCATTCCTTGGTGTTCTGTCCTTAGTCCTATTTTTCTCAACATTTTTACCAGTGACTTTGTGTCAGAAAGAATACTGGATTTGGAGTGAAAAGTCTGGGTTTCCTGTCCCATCTCTACTACTCTTTAGCTGTGTGAGCTAAGACAGTCACTTCCCCTCTCTGGGCCTCCATTTTTTTTCCAAATCCAGTCAAGGAGGGAAGACTAGGTCTCTAGTCAACATTCTTTGGTTTCCTGACTTTGAGAGAGCTATACATGGCATGCTTATTAAAGCTATGGATGACATTGGGAGGGATAACTAATTCTTTGGATTGTGTGTTCCCGTAGTCATTGTAGGACTCTCTAACAAGGCTGTGCTTGTGTATCTAGCAGTCACATTTGGAACCTGAATGAAGGCAGAGAAAATCACAAAACTCTTTTGATTGGATTGACTAAAACTTTATGCTATACAATGACAATTGGACTCTCACTGCTATTAGGCAATCTTTCTATGCCTCACTTACCAATATATTATCTCACTTTCCATAGGAGTTATTCCTCATCTTTTCACCCCTCCTAAAACTTCCTATGGCACCCCTCTCCTCCACCATCTAAGCTGAGAACCTTGCCTCATATTTTACTGAAAAAAATTGAGGTCATTCATCAAAAGGTCCTTCTTCACTCCTTATCTCATACCACCACAGACCTACCACTATATCCTCCTTCACCCCTGTCTCACCTGAAGAAGTAACCCTACTCCTCATAAAGGCAAAACTCACTGCCAGCACAAGCAATTCCATTCCATTCCATCTCTTTCAGATTTTCCCCTTCTGTCATCCCCACTCTCTAACTTATCTTCAGTCTCTCTCTCTCTGTTCCTGGCTGCTTCCTCACTATGTCTCCCCTACTTTCAAAAAACCTTTATCTGGTCCATCCATCCCTGCTAACTACTATCTTGTATCACTATCATTCACCCTCTTTTCCTTAATATTCTCTTTTCCATAGGTTTTTGAAGTACTGTTCTCCACTGGTTCTCCTCCTATGTATCTGACTCTTCCTTCTCAGTCTCTTTTGATGGATCTTCATTTAAGTCATGCCCATTAACAGTGGACATCCCACAGAGCTCTTTCCTGGGTCCTCTTTTCTTCCTCTATACTATTTCACTGGGTCATCTCATTAGCTCCTATGGATTCAATTATTATCTCTATGCTGGTGTTTTCAACTCTCCCTACTAAGTCCTAATCTCTCAGCTGACTTACAGTATTGCATTTCCAACTGCCTTTCAGACATCTTAAATTCAATGCGTCTAAAACTGAACTCATTATCTTTCCTCTAAAACTCTCCTCCCTTCCAAACCTCCCTATTATTGTGGAGGCACTACCATCTTCCCAGTCCCCCAGACTTACAACCTAGGTGTCATTGTCGACTCCTATCAGTTAATTAAAAAAAAATTTATTAAGCATCTACTAAGTATCAGGCACACCCCCTCCCAATATTCAATATGCTGCCAAGACCTATCAATTTCACCTTTGCAACATCTTTTTAATATGTCTCCTTCACTCCTCTGATACTTCTATCTGGTATGAGTCTCTCACCTCATGCCGAGATTATTACAGCTGCTTGGTCTGTCTTCCACAAGTCTCTCTCCATTCCAGTCCATCCTCCATTTAGCCACCAAAATTATTTTTCTAAAGCACCTGTCTGACCATGTCACCTGCACATTCAATATATTTTAGTGACTCCCTGTCACCTCCAGGATCAAATATAAAATTCTCTGTTTGGTGTTCAAAATCCTTTATAACCTACTTCCCTCCTACCAGTTTTCTTATACCTTACACTCTTCACTCACCCCCATACTCTTTGATCCGGTGACCTGGCTTTCTTGCTGTTCCACAAATAAGACATTCCATTTTTCAACTATAGGCATTATCACTGGATGTCTGCCAGTGGAATGCTCTGGAATGTCTGCCATCTGGAATGCTCTTCCTCATATCTTCCTCCTGGTTTTCCCTGACTTACAGTTAAAATCCCACCTTCTACAGAAGATTTTCCAGTTTTCCATTAATGCTACTGTTTTGTGTTGATTATTTCCTCTTTATTATATACATGTATGTATGTGTACGTGTACCCATATGTATGTGTATGTATAGCGTGCACATTTTTTTGCATGTTGTCCCCCCGTTTAGATTATGAGCTCCTCAAAGACAGGGGCTATCTTTTCGATTTTCTTTGTCTCTCCAGAACTTTAAAAAGCCTAGCACATAGTTGTTGTTGTTCAGTCATTTTAGTTGTTTCTGACTCTTCGTGACCCTATTTGTGGTTTTCTTGGCAAAGATACTGAGGTAGTTAGCCATTTCCTTCTCCAGTTCATTTTCGAGCTGAGGAACTGGGGCAAACAGGGTTAAGTAATACGGCTAATAAGTGTCTGATACTGGATTTGAACTCAGGAAGATGGCTTTTCTAGCTCATGAGTTGCAAGTCAGTATATACTTTAATTGCTAATATCTCTTCTCCCTTTAATTTTTTATGATTATTTATTTTTCTCCCAGAGAATAGTCAAGCTTCAAAGGGCTGTTACATAAAAACCTTTCTTACAGGAGTATAACAAGATTTCAAAATAATCATCATTATTATTGAAGTGAAATAACACATGTAATTGATGTCATCCTCAGGGAAGACTATTAAATAGACCAATATCTATTTCTGTAGCTTAATTATTGAAAACAAAAACCTTATCTCTCAAAGAAAAAAGAGAGAAATTGCTTCAAATATCCTCTTCTAATGCAGTAGTGATGCCTTTAGAGAGGTTATCTAATCATAGGACAGAATAGAGCTTTTTATTCGTTTGTTTCTGTATCCCTGGTCAAATGTCTGCCAGTGTTCTGGCATGCTATTTACTGTCCGTGTTCTGTATCCATTAAGATCCCAGATATTAATAAAGCAAAACTGAATCAATCAGAATCACTCTTAGCAGATAAAACTCAATACTTATTTTTCATATCCCTATTGTCATCAGAATATGTGACTAATTATTTCTGTCTAGCTCTTACCTTTTTTTTTCTTGTGGGGAGTGGGGTGGGGAGGTGTTGGAAAAGGGTTATTTTTTAATAATTGTTAACATCTGGAGTGTGTTCTTTCTTTTGCTTCATCAAGAAATAATAATTAAAACTCAAGGAGGAAATTTAGTGAAAGTTCACATGAAGATTCAGTTCTGTGACCAACTGCTTGCTAAGCTACACAGCAGTCATAGAACAGCCATGCTAAAAGTGCTCAAAGGTACAGGTTAAACAAGGAATTTGAAAATGCACCCACTTTATTGATGATTTTCTAAAGTTATTATCATGTAGGATGATATGGGTCTCAATAAGTTTTCCTGATAGAAAGGAATCATAAAATTATCAAATTTGTAGAATTTTGGAGTTAGAGGGATCCTGGGAGGCCATCCAGTACCCAGCTAGGAATTCCTTTCACAACATTCCCAACAAGTGGTCATCTAGCCTATGAATGAGAAGCTCTACTAATGGAGAACTTTTTTTCACATGTTTAAGCTTTTTTGGCTGCCATATTATACTGACTCATATACTGCACTTGTAGTATACTTAGTCTTCAAGTTGTTTTGTTTTGTTTTCACATGAATCAATCGCCGCCTAGCCATGCCTTTCCTACCCTCTGTTTCTGTAGATGATATATTTAACGTAAGTGTAGGACTCAAGAACAGGCACAATGGATAGAGTCCTGGACTTGAAGTCAGGAAGATTCATCTTCCTGAATTCAAGTCTGGCCTCAGACATTTACTAACTGAGTGACCCTGGGCAAGTCACTTAACGCTATTTGTCTCAGTTTCTTCATCTGTAAAATGAGCTGGAGAAGGAAATGGCAAACCACTCTAGTATCTCTGCCAAGAAAACACTAAATGGAGTCATGAAGAGTGGGACACAGCTGAAATAACTGAACAACAACAATAAAATATAGGATTCTACATTTATCACTAAAAAAAATGTCATCTTAGATTAAGAACATTTTTTTCTAGCCTATTGAAATAATTTTATATCTTAATTCTGTAGTCTATGTGTTAGCTAGTCCTCACGGAATCATCTACAATCAAAATTATTAATAAAAATATTGAACAAAACATGACCTAAAGCCAATCCATATTGTCAACAATCTATTAATTTGTGTTACTTAGGTACAGTCATTCCAACCAATTCTAAATCCATCTTATCTATTCCTGCCCACCTCCCTATCCAACACACACACAGAGAGACAGAGAGATTATGATAGAATGTTTCAAAAACCTTAATAAAATCCACGTATACTATGGTATTCACCTGATTTATCAGACTGGAATTATGTCCCAAAAAGGAAATGAGATTAGTCTGTTATAACCTGGTATTGGTGGATCTACTTGTCTCTTTGGGATCACCATTTTCCTTCCCAAGTATTCAGAAACATCATTCTAATAATATGACCCAGAATTTTACCAGGAATTAAAATGAAGTTTGAAGAATCTAACTTCTTCCATTCCTTAAAGAGGATTTAAAAGGTAAAACTTTGCCCATCTACCTTTCTGTTTAATTTTTCAAAGCTCACCAATAAAAGCTCAGCAACCACATCTGTCAATGCTTTTACGACCCTGCGATTTATTGCATCTAGGCCTTGTGACTTAAACTTGTTGAGGACAACTAAACGCTTACTTACAAATTTATTATTGATCTTAGGTTTGAACTTCCTATTAAATACCTTTGTTCTGCCTTTTACCAATAATAATTCTCTTCTTTAGAGAAAAAAATGAATTGAGTGGTTCTGCTTTCCATTCATCATCAATTATCATTTCCCCATCCATCTGGAGTAATGGTCACATCTCTTCTTTTATTTTCCTGTTGCCCAACACTTAGTTTAAAAGGAAAACAAAATTGTTGTTGTTATTTTTGTTGTTAACTAAACCAGTTTTAATGGCTCCTCCAACAAAAACTGTTACTCCATCTTTAAGAGGGAATCAAATATTGTAAAGATAAAGTTTCCCTCCAGATGACATTGGCATTCATCAATAGCTTAATATTTCTAAGTGATTTAGAGCTCTTGACAGGGTTTACCAGACTTTACTACTCTCTTGGACTAATTTTCTGTTGCCTGCCTTGCTTAGATCTTCCATTCATTTCTCTTTTTAAAATTTTGAACTTATAAAATAAAACAAGAATTTCCATGACATAGTAGAATAAAAAAAAATGATGATTGCACATGAAATTGCAAATCTATCATGTACAATTTGATATTCCTTTTAAATATAAAGTTATCATATAATTTTCTTTTCTTCTTCCCTTTCCCCCACCCTAGAGATGACTACCTTTAGAACATATATATATATATATA
>CM053584.1:257306716-257330974 GCA_028627135.1 Pseudochirops cupreus
ACACACACACACACACACACACATACACACATATATATATATGTGTATGTATGTATGTATGTATGTATCAGTTGAATAGGAAGGGATAATATTTTCAAAATAAAATTAAGAAGTGAGAGAGGAATATAATGAAAACAATAAGAAAGGGAGAGATAGAATAGGGTAAATTATCTCATATAAAAGAGCCAAGAGTAAACTGTTACAATGAAGGGGAAGAGCAGGAAGGTGAAAGAGAATGGGTCAACTTTACTCTCATTGAATTTGGCTTAAGGAGGGAAAAACATACATATTCAATTGGGTATCTTACCCTACATGAAAGTAAGGGGGAAGGAGGTGAAAGGGGGGATGATAGAAGGGAGGACAGATTGGGGGAGAGGGTGGTTAGAAGCACACATTTTTGAAAAGTGATAGGGGTCAAAGCAGAAAATAGAATAAGTGGGGGGTGGGATAGGATGGAGGGAAATATAGTTAGTCTTTCACAACATAAGTACTATGGAAACATTTTGTGTAACTATACATGTGCAACCCATATTGAATTGCTTATCTTCCCAGTGGGGGTGGGTGAGGAGGGAAGAAGGGAAAGAATCTGGAAATCAAAGTTTTAAAAACAAATGTTAAAAAAATTTTTTTTTACATACAACTGAGAAAAAGATATATAGGCACTGGGGTATAGAGATCCATCTTGCCCTACTAGAAAGTTAGAGAGGGGATGGAAGATGATATAAGAGAAAGCAGACTGGGGGAAGGGGTGTTCAGTAGGCTCACTATCTTGGGGTGGGGGTAGGGGAAAGGTGGGGAGAAATTTTGTAACTCAAAATCTTGTGGAAATGAATGTTTAAAACTAAAAATAAATCAAAGATTTTTTTTTAAAAAAAAGAAAAGAAGACTTTTGCTTTCATGGGATGCATGGGATCAACAGAAGAGTTTTGTAATTTCCTTATAGCAATTCAGTCCACTCTTCTCCTCCATTTCAACTCTGGGCCAGATTACTGTGTCTGTCCTAGATAGTCATATTATTTGTTGGGTGTCCATCCAAATGCATTTTGAAATCAAATAAAATCAGTTAATTGAAAATCAGAAGAGAAATAGTTAACTGGGGAAAGCATCATTGCAGCAAATTTCACTGATGAAGAAATCCTATTCAAGCTATGAGTTACTATATAATTCCTGGGTGTGTCTTGTAAGGAGAACTCCCGGATGTTTGAGGTCTTCTATAGTTATTTTGAAAGGAATTTCCTCTTTTCCCCCTTTTCTTCTTTTTCTGTTTCATCTTGATGACGTGTTTTTCCTCCTTAACTTCCTTGGCTTCCTTCCAGACACCTCAAATCCCACCTTCTGCAGGAAACTCCCTCCCCACTCCCAGCTCCTCCAAGTGTCTTTCCTTTGAGATTTCTTCTATTTACAATCTATATATTCAATTTTTGTTGTTGTTGGTATTTGCCTGCTGTCCTCCCCATTCAAATGCTAACCCTTTGAGGGCAGAGACCATACTTTGCTCCATCCTTTGTATTCCTTCTCACTTAACACAACACCTGGCACATAGTAAACACTTAATAAATGCTTACTGACTGACTCCTCTGATCTTTGCTGGCATGTGTGCATGTGAGAGAGAGAGCTGGATTCCTTTATGTTCCTTCACAGTGTGTGTGTGTGTGTGTGTGTGTGTGTGTTTGGGAGGGGAAGGGCTGTGGAAGAGGAAAGAAATCCTCTGAGTTTTGGTCAACCATTGACACACCTCCCCCTCTTCCATTGTGGGACCATGGGACCCACAGAGAAGACACTTTCTGATAATCCCTGAAGTGTCTCCTCACCAGGTGGTGAGGCCACAGAGAGGTAAGAAGAGAGAGGGTTCTTCTAAAGGCAAACCCCTGGGGCCTATTCCTCATCAGATCTTGGTGGCAGAAAATGCAGATGAGCCCTTCAGGCCTACTGACAAAATTACCTTGTTAAGTTGTAGGAGAAGTTTTTTGGTTTTAAATCTAAAACTAAATAAAAATAATTTTGCTGTAAAAAAAAACCAATTAGCTTTCATAGCATGACAACACCTTATTTTGATGTAATAATGTTGGAGCCCTTATTAGACCCTGAGACCCCAGACTTACTTATAGGTGAGATAATGAAATTGTCACAGTTTGGTAGGACATATTCCAGAAATCATATACCATGTTATCTTGGCCCCACCATTTTTTGGTAGGAGAAAGAGGGGAATTGTTTATAAAGGAGTTTATATAGTTATAATGCAGTTTACAAGCTGTTTATAAAGAAATGTGACCCTCACAATAACTCCTTAGAGTCTTTCCTTTAATACATTAGATTATCTTAAAGTTACCTATAAAACTGTCCCCACCCTGAAGGCATTGCTCATCTTCAGTGATTAGACCATCAGTGTGTTGTTACCTTGACATATTTATAATAAAATCCTTTTAATTCTTTTATCCTAAGTTTTGCCTTGTAAATCAGGTAAAAGCCCAAATAAAGAGTTTTCCTTTCAATGATGATATGTTTTTAAAGATTAGAAACTGTGCTGAAAGAGTTAAGAACTATGCCATGATTTAGGCCACGGATAGACGATGGCACATTTTTTTTCTTGATCTTAATTTTTACAAATTTCCTACTATTTGCTACTTTTGTAAACCTGAAACTTTGTGCATACTACCAAGGATTTATAATTGCAATAAATAGGAGCTATCCTTACAGGAGAGGTGGGTCCCTTAACTTTCAAGATGTGTAGATAAGGGAATTTCGTAGACCATTGTAGGGATCAGTGTGAGTCTAAAAGCACCTGTGGTGCTGAGGGTCACAACCCAGTTGCTAAGCTCAAATAAAAGTCTCTCATGAGACCACTCACCTGATGAGCAGCAGCTGAGATGATGGGCTCGGCCTGTCCTCCATTGGCCCATTCCTCCAGTGCACGAGAGGATCATGCTCTAATCATGTTGACCATAGAGTATAAGAGGAGAATGCCATGTTGCAATAAAGGACAGCTGCTGCAAGCTTCTCTCACCTCTGGTCTCTTCAGTTCCTTCTGAGAATACAGCCTAAGGCTGGCCCTTAGGCTACTGAGTTAAACGCCGCTACAGACCATGGATCCAAAGTTTATGTGAACAATATACTCTACAGTTAAATTTAAGCCTCAGGTCTCTAGCCCTGCATGAAATAGCTCTTGGAGAGAGGTCAGAAGCCTCTATCTTTGGATTTCTGCCTTTGTGGACTTTAGTTTCAGCTGTTGGCACTTATACAAATGTTATCAGCAATGATCCAAGCCTGAGAGTGTAGACCTATGGGAACTTGTCCCCAGTTGGAAGTTCCTGGAGGTCTAGTCAGCAGCATTACCTGACTGTGTTCTACTTTGCCAGGAAATTCTGATCTACTGATCTACCACACCTCAAAATTCATTCCAATAAATTTGGCTTTGGAGAGTTTGGGACATGAGATATCTTTTATCATCTAGTGCAGGCACTGACATTAAAAATAATTACCTAATTAGAAAGTATTTTTTGCTAAATGGTAGGGGAAATGGACAGAACAAACCGTCCTTCCTCCAGAAAGTCCTTCTATGCTCTAATACAGAGGAACAACTAACTCATCAAAACTACAAGTATTATACCAGAGCTAACCATCGCAAAACTCCATGGTTAATTAGAATGACTAAAATTTGCATAATAGTTGGCTATTTAGGGAACTCAAAATCTTTTGGAAGGAAAAAAATATTCCATCACATTTTCAGAATAGCAATGTCAAATAGTAGGACATCTTTGATTGATATGAAGAATGTATATTGAGGGAATAATTGTCAATAAAGTTGGGAAGGTAATGTAGTGTGAGATTGCGGAAAAAAGACTAAAAGTCAAGCATAAGTGTTTTGACAATGCATATAATAGGGAGATAAAGAGCCATTGAAGGATTTTTTTAAACCCAGTTACGTAAGTGATATTAAAGGAAGAGTATTCTGATACTGGTAAGTAGGATATATATTAGAAGAGTGAGAAATATGAGGTGGGAGGGCCATTGGAAACTATTGCAATAACCCAGAAGTGTGATGATCAAGGCTTAAATTAATGTGGTGAAAGGAGAGATGGAAAGGAAGTGATAGAGATGGGAGAAATTATGTCACTTTGAAGAAAAATTAAATTAGGTGGTGCACTGAATAGAGCACCAGCCCTAGAGTCAGGAGGACCTCAGTTCAAACCCAGCCTCAGACACTTGACACACTCACTAGCCGTGTGACCTTGGGCAAGTCATTTAACCTCAATTGCCCTGCCCTCTCCCCTCCAAAAAGGAAAAAAAAAGAAAAATTAAATAGATGTAAGGGATAGAGATTGATCATGGGGACAGATTACATAAATAGTATACAGAAGCACATGAACTTAATCAAAGATCTTAGATACCGGAGTAAGTCCTCACTATGTGACAAAACTGCTGGGAAAACTAGGAAGTAGTTCAGCAGAAATTGGGTATAGAACATCTTGTATCATATACCAAGATAAAATCTTCATGGGTGAAATTGTTAGCAGACATAAATGGTGAAATTATTAGCAAATTAGAGGAACAAAGAAGAAATTACCATTCTAGATAGAGTATGAAAGAAGATAAAATGAACAATTATGGTTATATAAAGTTAAAAAGTTTTAGAACATTTCTGATATAATTAAACAATTAAAATTAGAAGGGAAATAGTTAACTGTGAAAAAATCTGTTCAGCAAATGCCTCTGCGAAAGGTCTCATATCCAAGATATTTAAGGAGATGATTGAGAGCCATTCCCCAATAGGTAAATGATCAAACAGTTTTCAAAGGAAGTCATCCAAGCTGTCAGAAATCATATTTAAAATTGCTGAGGTTCCATCTCAGACCTATAGGTTGGCAAATGTTACAAAAGAAGAAAATGACAAATGTTAGGTGGCTGAAGGAAAATAGATATGGTTCTAGTCTATATTCCAGACATTCTGGAAAACAATTTAGAACTATCCCCAAACTTACTAAACTATTCATACTTTGATTCCTAGGCCTATACCCCAAGAAGATCAACAAAAGAGTATGGGGATCCATATGTACAAAAATATTTAGATAATAGGAAAATTTTTTTTGTAGTAAAAAAAAAACATTTGTTAAAATTCTTTTTTTTCCAAATTAGAAATTAAGGGGTGCCTAATAATTGTGGAATGACTAAAGAAATTGTTGTGTATGAATAGGATGAAATACTTTTGTGACTGAAGAAAAATGACAGTTTTAGAGGAAACTGGAAAGATCTCTATGAACTGATACAAGTGAATTGAGTATATCTAAGAGAAGAACAATGACAACAACATCATGAAGAAAAACAACTTTGGAATACTTAAGAATTCTGATCAATGCAGTGATAAACTATGGGTTCAGGGGACTGATAATTAAACGTGATATCCACATCCTGCTAGAGCAGTGATGTACTTAAAATGCAGAGTAAGACATATGTTTTTGGACATTGCCAAGGTAGGTATTTGTTTTGCTGGACAATGTATGGTTATGATGAAGACTTTATTTTGGATTTTCCTTTTTCATTTGGGGAGGGTCAATTGAAGGGTGAGATAAAAATGTTTGTAAAAGATGAGTAACAGATATAAGGGGTGAAATAGAGGGAGCAGACAATGATTTCTTCAAGCAATTCTGTTAGAGGCTGAAGGAAAACAGGAACCGTAAAGTGGTATGAAGTTTAGATAAGTGGAGGAATGACTATACCTTTGACAAGATTTTTTAGGAATAGGGGTAATCATTGAACTCCATGTAAAGATTCCTTGTATTCTTAATCATGGTTGCATAAAACAAAATTAAATATATGGAACCTGTTCTGTGTTCCTTTCCTTGCCACTGATAATGGGAACTGAGCCACGTAGGGCGAGTCAAGTCAATAAGTATTTATTAAGTACTTACTCCATGCCAGCCCCTGTGCTAAGCACTGGCATAACAACTCTGAATACAGATTTTTGTGTTTTATCTGAACTACACAGTCTAGATTTAACATTCCCCAAAGAAATTGTTTTTGTTAGTGGCATAAACAACTACTTGAGACTTTGATTATTCTAAATTCTGCATCATGTATCCATGCATTTCCATGGCACCTATCATCATAGTGTTTCTGGGAGCTCAGGGGAAGAAGTTAACACTAAAATGCAAATTATGTATGTGTGTTGTATGCACACACACACACACACACATTGTTTTCTACATCTCTTTAATTCCCTCAATAGAGTTAGATGTGAGGACCAAGAAACAGTATTTATTTCAGCAATTTTACCTTTTATTTATTTTCTAGACTAAAAATGTGTATTTTTTTGCTTTTTTCATACCTAATTTATAACAACCATGGTGTATATATATTTTATATCTATCTATGAACAGCAAACATCTTTATAGTGTTTTAAGGTTTGCAAAGCACTTTAAATATGTTACCTTATTTGATTCATTTCTTACAAGAGTCCCATGAGGTAAATGTTTTTATACTCATTTTACAGATGAGAAAACAAAGACTGTGACAGATTAAGTAGTTTGCCCAGTATCACACAACTCCATTTTGAAGTAGGATTATTGTTACTGGCAATTAGAATTGATATAAAGCTTTAAGGTCTACAAAGAACTTTACAATTATTATCTCATCTGATCTTCACAACAATCCTGAGAGGTAGGTGCTATTATTATCCCCATTTTATAGATGAGACAACTGAAGCGAAGAGAGGTTAAATGATTTGCCAAGCATCATACAGCTAGTATAGATTCAAACTCAGGTCTTTCTGACCCCAAGTCTAATGCTCTATTCATTATGTTACCTAGCTGCCTTATGTATGTATGTATGTATGTCCGTCTATATGTCTATATTTATATATTTCAATAAGAAAAACTGATAAAATAGTCCATTACTTTTAAATTTTCACAGAAACTTCATGTTATAGAAGAGACGATTATGGAAGGGGTGGGTTTTTCATCTAGTTTTGTGTTTCTGGGACAGATTGTGTGGCTCTCTGCTTATTTACAACTTTGGCTTAAGAGCCCAAAATCTGTGGTTCTTCTTCATTCCCTTTTCTCTTTATAAAGAAAGAATGTTGAAATTTGATATTTCACCCTCTCCTTTTTTCAGGACGTGGCAGGTGGAACTGGTAGCTTCACAGCCGTGGAGAACATACATGACTCAGTGATACAAAGGACAAGTGTGCTTTGCAAAATCAAAGGAGAGTTGGGAACAAATGGCCTGCAGAGCTATAGCCACACTGAGCAGTATTTGGGGTCATTAATATCTCATTTGGACACACCTCTACCCCATTGGAAATCTCCCCCTGGCTCCTTATGTTGCACCTGCTTTCTTAAACATTTCCATATCCCCAAATATTTTTCAGGTTGCCTTAGTTCGATATCCCTTCATATCATTCTAATAGAACTGTAGTATTATCAGGAACACTGAGGAGGCATCTGAGCCCAGATAAGATAATGCCTGTGAAGTGCTTTTATAACTTTAAAGTGTTTTGTTTATGCCTTTTAGTTATTATGATCATTATCTTGTGAAGCCCCCTACCTTCAGAAAAGTAAATGTCTAAACCAGGAGTGGGGAACCTGAGGCCTCGAGGCCCCATGTGTCCCTTTAGATCCTTGAGTGTGACCTTTTGACTGAGTCCAAGTTTTACAGAACAAATCCTTTTATTAAGGGGATTTGTCCTGTGAAGTTTGGATTCAGTCAAAGGGCTGCACTTGAGGACCTTGGGGGCCACGTGTGGCCTTGAGGCCTCAGGTTCCCCACCCCTGGTCTAAGTCATTCAGAGAAGAGAACTGTATGTTTTTATTTTGAAGACTTCCCATAGTGGAGACATCTCAGTTTCTCTCAGAGCCCCATTGCAATGTTCAATCAAATACAGTCCCAAATGTTGGCCTACCAAGTAGGTTTAAACAGTGGTCTAGTTTTGTTTAAACCAGCCCAACGGCAAACATACAACTCATCTAATTCCACAACAGAGAATAAATCAATCTCTGGGTGTTTGGGAAGCAAATTATAGTGGGAAGGGTATAATTATTTTAACAGCATTATTGGTGTACTTAGTGAAATTTGTTCTCTAATTCCTGAACTCACAAAGTTAGAATCCTATTATTCATAGATTCATATAATCCCAGGTTATTAGAGTTGAAGGAGATGTTAGAAATTGTCTAGTCTAAACCTCTCAGTTTACAGATGGGGAAACTGAGTCCTAAAGAGCAGAAGTGACTTGTCTAAAGTCTTATAGTAAGGGCAGAACTGAGAAGGGAACCAAGGTCTCCTGAGTCTCAAACATCTACTAGCACTACTATCACTTGAAAAAAACTTGAATAAGAAATTACTATAAATGTATAGCTTTGGAACGCAGCAACTAAACTGTTCTTTCAATCATCTTACATCAATGCATCAATGATCTATAATACAACAGCAAATTAGGAGATAAATCTTTGTAAGTTGCTCGAACCTCAGATATGTTAGATGATTTGCCTATGATCAAACAACTAGCTGGAATCAGAGACAGATCTGAAACCTGCTGGATTCAAATACCAGCTTTGCCACTTAACTATAGTATTGTGTGACCTTGGGCAGGTACTAAATAACTTCCTGTCTCAGCTTCCTCATCTATAAAATGGGGTGGGGGTAGTTGGACAAAATCCACTTTAAGGTTTCTTCCAACTCTAAGTCTATGAATGCTGTGGTCCTCTGGACATAGATGAGAGGTACATAAAGCAGGCAGACACAGATAAATGACAAATGAAGACATTTCTGTCTAGAGAGATGAGATAATTTCCTCAAGGACAATCAGGTAGTGTATAGCAGAGTTGGAATTTGGACCTAGGTCCTCTAACTACAAATCTGTTGCTATTTCCACTAAACCTATGTTTCCCCTGAAGAGTTTTATATAAAAACATTGTAGTGGGCTTAAAGATAGTTCTCAAAAATATATATTCAAACACCAGATTTCTAACAATTAATGTTGTCCATCAATGGAATGGACTTCCTTCTGAGATTGTGAGCTCCCTGTTATGGGAGATATTTAACCAGTGCTTAATTGTGCTTGTTTCTGTGGAAAAAATTTACATAAATGATCTACTGAAGATATTTCATACATATTTAGCCTGGAATGTCAAAACATTTCCCCCTCTAACACAAAGAATTGCTGTACTAGAGAGCCCTGTACTAAGAGATTGTACTGGGTAATTTCTACAATCCTGTCCAACCTGAAGATTTTGTTTTATAAACACTATAATGCTTATGAAATATTTTTAGTGGCTCACTGTTTTACAGTCATCCATTTTTGTTGAAAAATCTGATCAAATAAGGTACCTCCTTCTGTGAATCCCCAAATATTCCCTAGATAGTTCTATATGACATTTCTGTTGAACACTGCTCGGGAGACTTTAGTTGGCCCTGTATGTCCTTAAAATTGCCAATTAACAGGATTGGCACAGATGGAGCTTGTTATTCAGTCATACTGGCAGAATACTATTTAAAAACAAACAATCTGTGTCCTTTCAGGTTGATCTAAAAATGGGAGGGCTATAGCAGCAATGTGAAAAGGGTAAGGTGCTGTGGAAATTGTGAGATCATTCTAAAACTCAGAAGAACAATAAATGGCATCTTCTTTAGACCTTTCTCCTATGAATATAAGTGCCCTGGAGGCTGGAGATATTGTTTTGCTTTTCATAGTGTAAACTGCTTTGAGACTCTCAGACAAGCTGACAAGATTGACTCAAATTTATCTTAGGCATGTTACATAATTCTGAATACTGATTGGTACTTGATGTTATATATACAGAAACTGATAGCTGTTCATAATTAAATATAATAATAGCTAACATTTATGTAGTACTAACTATGTATCAAGCACTGTGCTAAGCATTTTACAATTATTATTTTATTTGATCCTCACCACAACCCTTGGAGGTAGGTAGTATAATTATCCCCATTTTACAGATGAGGTAACAAAGGAAAACAGGGTTAAATGATTTGGCCAGCATCACACAGCTAGTAAGTGCCTGAGGTTAGATTTGAACTCAGGTCTTCTTGACTCCAGATCTGGTCCTCTATCCATTGCATCACCGGGGGCTTAATTTGGGCTCTTGTTGGGGGACGGGGATATATACATATATAAAATATATAATATATGTGGAGGACACAGAAAGAGAGAGAGATTATAGATATATGGTCATCTATAAACATTTTGTGGAATTTTGAATAATTTTCTACCTCTGACACAAATTGGTATGTTAAACTATGTTCTAACATTAGTACAAATTCTCTGTGATGCATGTGGATTCTCTTTCTCCTAATTCTAGGTACCTCCTCTCCCCAAGAAATGTAAAGTATGACTAGACCAAAGCTAGATTCCAAATATAACTAGGAAAAGCTTTTCCATGGATGCGCTGGAACTAGCTTGAATGTTTAGGAGAGGTGATTGTGAAATTTTTAGTGTCAGTGTTTACAACTTGGAAATCAGCAGACTTTACAAATTAGAGTTTGATTATTGTTTTACTGATTGTCTAGATGTAAGAAAGTGATGGGTAAAATGCAGATTAAATTTTAAAATATATCACTTTCAGAGGGCTGGTTGTTAGACATTTACCAGAATAGCTCCCACAACTACCCAAATGTCAATAGATCTCCAATGCTTATCTTTCTTCATTTTAATGGTCAGTTCCTACTTTGCTCTTTAAATATTCTGCTCTTAATAATCTCCCATATTTTAAGCATAAAAAATACTTATGTGTTCAGTGCTTAGTAACACAAAATAAAATGCAATAGATACACAGGAGAAGTATAATGCAGAGTTCCAAGGAGGGATATGTTGTTTCCAGCTGGGTGAGTTGGAAAAAAGGCTAACGAAGGAGTAGCAAAAGAGTTAGCCCTTGAAAATTCAGTAGGATTTCAACCAACATCAATGTGTTGCCATCAGTATTTTGTAGAAAGAGCACTGAACTTGGAGTCCAGAGACTGGGGTTTGCATCCCAGCTCTGATACTTAATAGCTGCGAACCCATGGGCAAGCAATTTAATCTTCCTTATCCTCAGTTTTTCTCTTCTGAAAAATGGAGATAATAATACTCACACTATCAAAATCATAGGATTATTGTGAGAAAAGTACTTGGTGAACCATCCAAAGGCTAGAGCAATTTTAGGTTGAACTAAAAGAGATAAATTATCCAGGATAAAGGAGATACCCCAGTTAAACTACCTCTGGAATATTATATTGACTTCTGTGTGCTGCATTTTAGGGAGAGCATGAATAAGTAGGCAAATGTCTAGAAAAGAGCAGCTAGGATTTTGAAGGGCCTTGAGATCATGCCGCATAAAAACCATGCCTTATAAAGATCGGTTTAAGGAATGAAGGATGTTTAGTCTGGAGAAGAGTTAAGGATGGCACAATAATTATTATCAAGTGTTCAAAAAGCTGTCATATGGAAGAGTGATTGGACTTGACCCCAAAAGGGAGATTGGAGTCCAATGGGTAAAAATTACAGAGAAGCAGATTTAGATAAGCAAAATCTTTCAAAAATTTAGGGTGAAATGGGCTGTCTTGGGGGGCAGTTGTTTTCTTCTCCTCTTCCCCAACACATACAGTGTACATATCTGAGGTCTTCAAGTAAAGGCTGGGTGAAATCTCCACACGTGTGTTTTGTATATTTTATATGAGTGAATACAACACAGGAAATGTTTAGATGAATTGGGAAAGTAGTGCAAATTCCATTTTATTACTACAATAATAAATAAGTGAAGATAAGTTATACAAGAAAAAGGTAGAACTATAATTTGAAGTTAGTTTGAAGATGGCATTTAATCCCTGACTAAGAATTTGGGATGAGTAAAATATAGAAATTAGATAGAAAGGAGAGATGCCCCCAGTCCAATTTTCTGAAGGCAAGACTGCTTCTAGGTGAAGATATTAGGTAGGTTCCTTTTCTTTCTTCTTTCCACACATTCCTTACCTCTCTTCCCACCAAGTAGCCTTTGCTTGTGTGACACAATCTCCCTTCAACCTGGACTTACTGCTTGGGGGCCCTGAATTTAAATTCAAAGTGCTGGAAACACCAATTAGTGACTCTGCTCTTTGCCAGTCTGGTTCTTATTTAAGCTTAAAACCAGGTTTTGAAATGTAGTGCAATGGTTAGAAACCATAAAGTACATAATATTAACTGAAGGAAAATGTGTGATGATTTATGTGGAAAGCAAAAATGAGTTCTAGTCATTCTGAAAAATTGAACTATATGTGAATAGGAGTTCACATAGAGGATATTGATCTCTAATGGAAGCAAATGACTAGACTGAAATTGGGCTCCAAATATAATTTAAGCTTCACCATAGGTGTGCTAGAACTAGTTTGAATGAGCTCAGGAGAGCTGATTGTGAAATTTTCAGCATGAGCATTTATACCTTGCAAATCAGCAATACCACAAATCTGGGTTTGATTTGTTGTTTTTGGATTGTCTAGATGTAAGAAAGTGCTGGATAAATGTAGATTGAACTTTAATAAGTGAAGATAAGTTATACAAGAAAAAGGTAGAACTATAATTTGAAGTTAGTTTGAAGATGGCATTTAATCCCTGACTAAGAATTTGGTATGGGTAAAATATGGAAATTAGACAGAAAGGAGAGATGCCCCCGGTCTAATTTTTTGAAGGCAAGAATGCTTCTAGGTGAAAAATATTAGGTAGGTTTATGTAGGTAAATAAATATGTCACTCTTTCTGAGGGCCAATTGTTAAACATGTTCCTTCTATCTCTATCCAAATGTGGGTAGATCTGGGATACTTACCTTCATTTGAATGGTTAGATCCTACTTCACTCCTTAAGACTAGGTAGCGTAGTCAATAGCATGTTGATATTAGAGTTAGGAAAACAGATTTGGAATTAGAGGACCTGCACCCGAATCTCAGTGGAGTAAAATGGGACTCAAGTTATACTTCACATATTTACTACCTATGTGATCTCTCTTAGATGCAGTCTCTTCATCTGTGAAATAGTCTCACCTTTAAAAAAGGGATTACTCCCCTTCTTGCTTCTGAGGATACTATTGTTTTAGAGAAGTCTTGTAATGCTTTAATGCTTTTGAGAATTTTGGGTAAAAAAAGACACCTTGATAATTGCTATTCCAAATACAAGTTTCAAGAAAAGTATAATATTTGGGTTTAGCATTTACCTAAGGGGAACCATCTCACCAGTGTCATCCACCACTTATTCTTTCCTCATCCTAATGCCCATATAGGAACTGGGGGAAAGAGAACAGCTTGATTGGCTTGACCCCTCAAATCTTCTGGGGAGAGTCTATTACAAGAGGGTCAGCAGGATTTTCTACTTTGAAATCTTTTTTTTTTTTGAAGGGGAAGGCAAGGCTATTGGGGTTAAGTGACTTGCCCAAGGTCACACAGCAGTAAGTGTGTCAAGTGTCTGAAGCCAGATTTGAACTCTGGTCCTCCTGAATCCAGGGTCAGTGCTCTATTCACTGCACCACCTAGCTGCCCCTACTTTGAAATCTTTAGTGAGCTTTTACTGGTTAACTCTTTCTACCTAGTTACAAATATGTACAGTATCTTTCTCATATGCATAGGTATGTTTATATGCGCATTGTAAACAAATTTAGTATCTCTGTATTGCTTAGCACAGTTATAACAAACTCAAATAGAAATGGGAGCTGCTAATCTGTACATCAGGATCCTTGGGGGTTACACATTACTTAGTTTTAAAACATAATATTATCTTTTATTGTTTATTTTTAAATTTTTTGTTATTATATGGTTACCAATTACATTTTAGTCTGATTTAGACCCCACTTAAGAGTGTGGTAGACTACATGTGAGCTGAAGGCTGCTTGATATCTCTGAGTATATAATTAATGTTAATTATTATATTTCATTACTCCAGGGACCTGTGAGTTCATTGGTTGGACACTCCCTCTACTGAAGAAAATTAAAAATTCTATATCTCTCCAAACCTCTCCAAACTTAGTCCTTTCTTAGAACGACAGATCCACAAGAGTCACTTTCATAGGAGGATAAGACATCAAAATAGGATTTTAATGGAAGTTTTTGGTTTTGAATTATATTATTATGAAATAGTGTTAAATGTTATGTTCTTTCCACTAACATTTTTGTAGTTATCCTGCATATTTTTTCATCACTGTTTCCTTCACTTTCCGTCAGTTCATGTAAATCATTTCATGTTTCTCTATAGTCATAATTATTTCTTAAAGCACAGCAGTATTTCATTATAGTCAGGTACCATAATTTTTTTTAGCGATTCTCTCAACTGAGCATCCACTTTGTTTAAAGCTTTACTACTTCCAAAAATGCTTGTATATCCAAATTATCCCCTTCAAAGTAGTCACATTGGGAAGCCATGCCACTTTTTATTCAAACATTTTTGAAATTCCTCTTCTGTGTTGGTTTCAAAGTCTGAGTCACAATCTTTTGATTATCCTTAGTGGTAACAAATCATTCTTTGAAGACAGATTTGATTTTGGAAATCATAGAAAATCATTTGGGGACAAGTTTAGTGAAGAAGATTGTTGAGGATTTAATTCGGCTTCACAAGTCTTTCAGAAATTTCCAAAATCAAATATGTCTGTAAAGAATGAAGATTTTTCTACCCTTAAAAAATTCAGAAGAATGTTCAGTTCTGAAAATAATTCCAAAAGAGATGTTCCAAAATGATAACAATGTTGGAATAAGTGTAAGGCCTCCCAAGGTGACCATTTTGAAGGAGACAGCATTGAGGAAATATGAATTCTGGTATATTTGTTTAAAAAAGAAAAAAAATCATTTTTATTACTTTTGATTCCTAACCTTACACATCTCTTTTATAATTGAAAACATTTTAGGAGGCTGTAATGACCTAATTTTATCACAGTTAGGGGATAATCATCACAGCACTAACACTTCATTTATCTAACATTGTCAGAAAGGAGGTGCTATACTTGCAATTTCAAGATAAATGAAACTTTGCCTTCTTAATGCTGACACACAAAAAAAGTTTTGACAGAAATCTTTGTAAAATCTACTCTATAGCATCCTAGCCTTCTTTAATGGGTAATGCTGAGCCTAGCTTAGCCTTTCCTTCATGACTCAGGCTTGGTATTCTGAAAATTACTGCACTTTGCAGTAATCCAGATCTAGCTCTGCTTTTTTCCCTTTTCTGCCTCCTCCCTCAATGCGAGCTGTCATTACTTCTTCTATCAACCCACCTGCTTCAATCAATCCTCTTACCTTCTTGCTTTCTACAGTGACTCTGGAAACTGGGTACCTAGATGGTTAAGAACTGCATATTAAATAAAGGTTGATGATGTTCTGACAAGGAACACAGATTTAGTGCGAGGGCTTGGTGATAAGCAATTCGGATTTCTTTTTCAGTTGTAATTCTGGACTGTTTTCTGTAGAGCTGAGGTTGTTAAGAAACTGACCACTTGGATAAGTGGGATCATTGACAACATTGCTGTTGATAACAGCTATTCCTAACAGCTCCTGGCCTGAAATTGTCCATCCTCCTTCCGTAGTAACATAGAATTTTCTGTTGGAGTTATCCATTGGGCATTCTATGGAATTTGAAGGCTTAACAGGCGAGGAAAGCTGCTGTGCTATAGAGTATACTGCCCCATTAGGATCTACCTATTAGTGACATGCCACATTGCTATGCTGCAGCCAATCCAATGTACCATGATGCAAAATAAACCCTACCAGTTAGCATTGTTCACTGTGGTTGGTCTCCAGTAGCATAGATCCCCATAGCTAGATCAATGATAGGTATTGATTATTACACATATGAGTCTCCTCAAGCTTTTCTGAATCCTTCCCATTTTTATGGCACAGTAATGTGGCAAATAATAATTCCAAGAGACAAAGTTTCTAAGTATTAACAATCTATTTATTAATTAGGCTAGCCAATAATCAACAAATTGATGGTCAGTGGTCTCTCTCAGTAACCAAATATGTGGGCATTTTAGATCATCATAAAACCTACTGACAGCATCCTCACCTGATATGGGGATGGCAATACTGATTGGTAGGTATTTAATGAGTGGGTGAGCTAAGAGTCCTCAGACCCTGCAGATTATTTCATCATGAATGGAGGGAGGTCAGTTGAAGATGGGGCTTGTTAATGAGTTTCGACCAGCCTCTAGCAATCTGGGCAAGTATATCTTCCCAGATCAGGATCTCTCTGACTTTATTTCTCTTTATGAGCTAGATTGCCCCCAAGCTCTAACGAAGGAATCAATGTCATACGAGTGGCTCTTGGTAACTCTTGGTAGTGAGAACAAGCTTAGTTTAGCTTTTGTTTATGGGATAAACAGAGAGTTCTAGACCAGACCCTTGGAGACATTAGTATGTGATTAGATTCCTTAGTCAGTTTCTGGAAACTATTTTTCTATGTGAGCTAAAACAAAGAAATGGAGATTTTAAACAGAGAAAGGAATATTACAAACCAATATTAATAATCAAATGAAACAGCATGAAAATTAATTTTCCTCAGCAATAAGCATTCATATACTACAAATGAAGTAATGTACTAGAGATACAGAATTAAACTTAGTTATTTGTTACAAGATAAGACTTCAGGGTGGTGGTATGGAGAATGTGAGTTGGCAGGTAGTGACAGAAATGCAAATAACATTTTAAAACTATTCTATCCTGCCCCAAAGATCAAAGAAAGGAAAATAGCCCATATGCACAAAAATATTTATCGCAGCTCTTTTTGTTACAGCATAGAATTGGAAATAAAGATGGATGAACAAATTTGAAGAATGAATGAATAAATTATGGCATAAGAATATAACAGAACACTATTATACTGTCATAAATGACAAAAGGAATGGGTTCAGAGAAAACTGTGAAGAATTAAACCGATGCACCGATACAGAGTAAAATGAGCAGAACCAGGAGAACAATTTTTACACAGGATTGTAAAAGACAACCAACTTAGAAAGTCCTAAGAATTCTATATAGTGCAATGTTCAATTACAATTCCACCGTACTGATGGCAAAGTACTCAATTTCCTGGCAGAGGTGATGGATTCAAGATGCGGAATGAAACATACATTTTTGGTCATTGCCAGTGTAGGAATTTGCTTTACTTCTTTCTTTTAAAACAGAGATTTTGGTCCTTCTTCTTGGCTCCCTCTCTCCTTCCCTCTCTCCCTCCCTTTCTTCCTTCCTCCCTCCCTCCCTTTCTTCCTCCCTTCCTTCCTTCCTTGCTTCCTTCCTTTCTTCCTTCCCTTTTTTGTGGGTTGTTGTTTATCCTTTGTTTTCAAAGATGATCAATGACATGAGTCTTGACTTGTGCATGAATTGGATATAAGTGAAGCAGAGAAGCTCAAAGTCATCAGCCTCACTTTCTCTTTCCAACACTGAAATCAAGTGGCAGGACAAAAGGCAAGGTGACTGGCAATAGCCTGTATCTTTGATGCCTTACCATGCTCTAAGAAGTCCACTGTGCTTACTTCAGCTGCCTTCATGGATGTTGGAACAAATTATTCTCATTCACCCATTCTTGCTTGGAGGAATCTTCACATGCTTGGGGTAGGCATCTCCCTAACTCACCAATGAGTTTGAGGCCCATAGATTAATCTCAATCTTCTGCTGAAACAGTTTTAATGAGTGTGGCTGCTGTGCATGCTACAGGTTCTTGGAGCCACTGGTGGGTAGAAGGGAGAAGGAAGCAAGGGATAGGGTAGCTCCCTCCCCGGCCAAAAAAGAGAAAAAAAGGAATAAACGAAGGTCATTATTTTTAAAAAATTCAAATAACAGAAGGAACCCTGAATCACAGAGAAGTAGGACAGTTTTGAAAGTTACATGTTGAATTGATTTTATATTTTAAAAGAAATGTAAGCTATATACAACAAAATTATGTGCTTTTATGCACAATCCTTTTTTTTTCTGTTCCACTTATACATGGAAATATTGGTATTTGTTAAGTTTAGAATTTAAAAAGAAACAGCCCCTGCTGAAGCCCAAAGCATAAAAAAAACAACCCCAAAATCCTACTGTAGTGGAAAAAAACAAATAGAAGTTCAGAAGGGTACACCAATAGGACAATTTTCTTTTTAAAAATATTTTATCATGAACTCAACAATGACCAAAAAATGCAAATAGTATAATATGCAAAGGAGGACGGAAAGGAATAATGTATGTGAAACTGAAAAGTTCTGTGACATTTAAAAAAGTGTCGAACTTAGCAAATAGTAGCAAAATTGCATCGTGTCCCCTTCTGAACCTTCTGTTTTCTTCTGTGTATTTCTAAAACCTGTTTTTACGGATGCTTTTTGAGTTGTTTCTGCAAGGAACAGTAGTCAATTTGCCCTCCACAGGCAATTGGTTGCCTGCCTCTGTGAGGCTGGAATTAATCTGTAGCCATGAAAGAAAAAAATGAAATGACTCACAGACTGATTAAATCCGAGACCTTGGCCCAGTTAGCACCATGATCCAAACGGGCTAACTAGCACAAAGTCTTTTTTTTCCTTCTTTTTCTTCTCTTTCTTAACCTTAATAGATTGCTTATGCTAATAGAGGTACACATAGCAATCTGTCCTAATGCCAAATAGGTCACATCGGTTGGTGTATAAATTGTATACTTTAAAAATAGAAATCCACTTAATAAGTCTCTCTCTCTGTCTTTCTCTCCTCTCTCTCTCTGTCTCTCTCTCTGTCTCTGTCTCTCTCTCTCTGTCTCTCTCTCTGTCTCTGTCTCTCTCTCTCTCTCATATTTCCATATAAATAGATATAGTATTTCCAAATATGAGAGAAAACACATCCTACATCCTTATTTATGCAATAAATCAACAAATCCCAAATTAGAGTACTTTCTTGCCTTTTATTACCTTGCAATAATTGAGAAAGTAACTACAAGAGCATTGATACCTTACCATGGCCAATAGTTCCCAAGGGAATGACAGTTTGGTGGCACAGGGAAGGGATAGAGTGCTAGACTTAGAGTCAAGAAGACCTGAATTCAAATCCAGCTTTAGACGTCTTACTGATCTGCATGACTTTGGGCAAGTCACAGGAACATTCTATCTCAGTTTCTTATCTGTAAAATAAGAATAACAACAGGGCTGTTGTAAGGTAAAAATGAAATAATATTTGTAAAGTGCTTTGCAAACCTTAAATGGCTATATAAATATGGAGAATGAGCCTAGAGAAGAATTACAGTTGTGGAGGAAGTGGGGAAGGGGAGGGAAGGGGAGGAGGGAAAGGAAGAGAAAAGAAGTAGCTCCCTGTTGGAGCAGAAGACAGATGGAATGGAGTGAGAAAACATTTGTTAAATTTTTGTTATGTGCCAGACAATGTGCTGTATGCAAACACAAGCAATTAGCAAGACATCTATTGTCCTTGCAATGATGTCAAACCAAGCAGAAATGGATCTCTGGAGCCACATATTAACTTAGAAACTCCGCAAATTAACGTTTTTTATTTATTTTGTTAAACATTTCCCAATTACATTTTAATGTGGTTCAGGCTGCACTGAGGAGTTTTGGGGGCAGTTTCACTCCTCTGCAGGGACCCAAAGTCTGTTTCCCAGTGCTCTAATTCTCTCCCTCCTCATCGGTCTCCTGGCTTCCCAGACTTTCTTTGAGTCTGTCCTACCTTTTGGCAAGAAGCCTTTCCTGATTCCCTCTAATGCTAATGTTTTTCCCTTGAAGTTTACATCCAATTTATCCTGTACATATCTTGTTTTACATAGTTGTTTGAATGTCATCTCCCTCATTAGACTGTGGGATCCTTGAGAACCAGAATTGTCTTTTTTCTTTCTTTATAGGCCCAGTGCTTAGCACAGTCCGGCATAGCACATATTAGGCATTTAACAAATGCTTGTTGACGGGATTTGACTTATATTCTCTTTGGGTGAGGCAGCACTTATAGAGGAGTGGTGACCAGAGAGGAGTGTTTTTGTTAGTGTTGATTTATATTGTTTTCAGAGCTAGAATACAAAAAAGGGTGATGGGTACATGCTCATGAAGGTGGCCAGGAAGTAGCCTGGTACGTATGAGTCCAGGCTGCATAGGGTGAATGTTCATTGATCAGTGGTCAAGTCCTGTTTGCCCCTTTGTAACATCTCTCTTATATTCTATCTTCTCTTCTCTACCACCACCCTGATACAGACTCTCATCACCTCCTGCCTACACAATTTCAATAGTTTGCTGGCTGATCTCCCTGCCTCAAATCTCTCCTTACTCCATCCTCCACTCAGCCATCAGATTGATCTTCTAAGACCACAGGGATAGCTATATTACCTCTATGGCCCCCCTCCACCTCCCATTCAATAAATTCCACTGACTCCCCATTTCCTCCATGATCAAGTACAGAATCATTTGTCTAGTTTTCAAAGCCCTTCTTAACCCGGCTCTTTCCCATCTTTCCAGTCTTCTTGTACCTTCCCCTCTCCTCTCATTCTTCCACATATTCTGTGATTCAGTGACATTGGCCTCCTTGTTCTTCCTCAAGTAAGACAGTTCCCCTTTGGACTCCAGGCATTTTCAGTGACTATTCCCCATGCTTAGAATTCTCTGCCTTCTGCTTTTGCCCCCTGGCTTCCTTCAAGTCCCAGCTAAAATTCCATCTTTTACAGGGAGCCTCTCCTGATCTCCCTAAATGCCAGTATATCCCTTTTATTGATTATCTCTTGTATATTTCCTATTTGCAGTTTAGAGTTGCTTTCAGGTTGTCTCCCTCATTAGACTTCATAGACTTCTCTTCCTTGAGAATAGAAACTTTTGTTTGCCTTTCTTTGTGTCCTCTGTGCTTACCATAATGTCTGGCAAAGAGTAGAGGCTTAATAAATCCTGGTTAGTGTCCCAAGGCAAGAGGTTGGAGTGCCAGGTCGGAAGTAGAAGATGTAATATAATATCAGGAAAGCATAAAGATGGATGAGGAATACTGAGGTCAATCATCACCAATCAGAAGCTGAGGGTCCGAGGGCAGAATCTTGAAATATCACAAATGACAGGTGGCCATTTATCTGAGATGCTGAAAAGAACATTCTGCATCAGGAAAGGGTATGACAAGACAAAAAGTCCCTTCTAACTTCAAGATTCTATGATTCTAATACTTCATTATATTTTTAAAAATGTCTGTGATTTCATTAGAGCATGAAAATCCTCTACCAGTACAGATCACAAAGCCATGGGTTGATCTTTCTTCCTTAGTAGATGGTTTTATGAGTTGCTGTGGGCAAAAAGATTAATCATAAGATGGTCAAGTGTCTGGTGATGTGCCTGTCTCTCCCAACTTGTTAGAGTGGCCTTTGGATGAAAATTCATCACCATGTCCACACATTACACGACTTTTTTGGTAGGTAGGAGTTTTCAAAGCTGGAATTCTGTAGCCATAGCCTTCAACAAGCCAAGACTGCATCCAAAGAGATTCTTTAAAAAAATTGGGGACTACTTTAGAAAGCCCAGGATGTAAAATATAAAGATCTGAAATAAGCTCTCTGCCATTTACAAAGACTTAAACTCTGGAAAGAAATTGAGAACTCAATTCTTTTGGAAATTAAAACACACAGAAAGTCAGTGTGTTTATATTGTTTCCCATTATTCATTTGAATGTTCCCTTGGAGCATTTATCAGTCAGCATTGTCAGCATTAGGCTGTGAAACTTTTTTCCAATGGTGATCCTAAGAAGTCAGCCTAATTAATAGCAGAAATGGGATCCTAAAATAACTTTGATTTAAAAAAGGCTTCACCCTAAGATTTCAATTCAGCACATAACATCTGTGGCTTTTTAGTCTGTAAACATCTCCAAGGGCCCATTTTGTAACTACTGTAAATACTGACAAAAGAGAGACTTGTTAAATGAACTTTGAAGCAAAATTTAATTATAGCTACAATAAAGTTAAAACAAAGAAGAAAAAAATCATTAATCTGTCAGATAAGGGAGATGTTAGGATTTCATGGTTGGCTGGTTCTGTACCTGGTTAGGTCAGCACTGCACCCTTGGGGCTGAGGTTGTGAACAAGATCATCTTGTTGGTTAGTTAGCTGTGCTTTGTTCTTTAGCTACAGGCTGCCCATCTAACCTAAGCCAGCTCTCTCACAGTTTTATGCCATTGATGACAAGGGAAACCAGGTGAGAGTATATGGACAATTAGCTACAAGTTCATGATCTTGACTCAATAAAGAAATTAGTTCTTATCTGACAGTGTGTTATCAATGCCACTCTTGTATATGTTGTTGTTTATTCTTCATTTTTGAAGAGGACCCATGACATCACAGGGTGATGTTTTGACTTGCAAGTGAATTGGTAAGTGAAGCAGAGTTGCACAAAGTCATTAACTTCACTCTCTCTTGCAGAGTCATCTAAGTCGAATGGTAAGACAAAAGTGAGCACAACTGGAGATGGCCTGGGATGAAGTGGCATCTTGAATGTCTGACCAAACTCTAAGTGCTCCATAGCCCCTGTTTTAGCTGCCTTCGTGACTGTTGGAGCAAGTTATTTTCTTATGCCCATTCTACCAGGGGAAGTCTTCACGTGCTTGGGATAGAAATCCTCCCTATCTATTTTTTTTAGAAAAATATTATTTCCCCCCAATTAGAGGTAAAAAGAATTTTTAACATTGTTTTAAAGTTTTGAGTTCCAAATTCTATCCCTCTCTTGATTCCCTCCCCTGTCCCTGAAATGGTAAGCAATCTGATCTAGGTTATACATGTGCTATCATGCAAAACATTTCCATATTAGTCATTTTCTGCAAGAACACTTAAAAGAAAGAAAGGAAAGGAGAAAGAAAGAAAGAAAGAAGAGAAGGAAGGAAGGAAGGAAAGAAGAAAGAAAGAAAGACAGAAAGAAAGAAAGAAAGAGAAAAGTAATATGCTTCAATCTGTGTTCAGGCAACATCAGTTCTTTCCTTGGAAGTGAATAGAATTTTTCATCATGAGACTTTTGGGATTGTCTTGGATCATTGTATTGCTGAGAATTGCTAAGTCATTCACAATTCTTCATCAGATAATATTGCTGTTAGATGTGTACAATGTTTTCCTACTCCTACTTACTTTGCTTTGTATCAGTTCATATCTTTCCAGATTTTTTCTGAAATCATCATGCTTGCCATTTCTTATAGCACAATAATGTTCCATTACAATCATATACCACAACTTGTTCAGCTATTCACCAATGGATAGGCATCCCTTCAATTTTGAATTCTTAGCTACCACAAAAAGAGCAGCAATAAATATTTTTTATTCAAATAGGTCCTTCCCCCACTTTTTAATCTCTTAGGGATACAGATCTAACAGTGATATTGCTGGATCAAAGGTTATGTAGTTTTATGGTCCTTGAGTATAGTTCCAAATTGCTCTCTGGAATTATTGGATCAATTTATAACTCTGCCAACAGTGCATTAATGCCCAAGTTTTCTCACAATCCCTCTAACATTTATAATTTTTCTTTTTTTGTCATATTAGCCCATCTGATAGGTGTGAACTGGTATCTCAGAGTTGCTTTAATTTGCATTTCTCTAATCAATAGTGATTTAGAGCATTTTTTTCATATGACCACAGATAGCTTTGATTTCTTTGTCAGAAAACTGCCTATTCACATCCTTTGACCATTTATCAATTGGAGATTGACTTGTGTTCTTATAAATTTGACCCAGTTCTCTATATATTTGAGAAATGAAGCCTTTATCAGAGATACTAGCTGTAAAAACTTTCCCCTCAGTTTTCTGCTTTCATTCTAATTTTGGCTACGTTGGCTTTGTGCAAACACTTTTAAATTTTATATGACCTAAATGATTGAATTATATATTGTAATACTCTCTATATTTCATTTGGTCATAAATTCTTCCCTTATCCATGGTTCAGACAGGTAAACTATTCCACATGCTCCTAATTTGCTTATGGTATCATCCTTAATATGTAAATCATGTACCCATTTTGACTTTACCTTGATATACAGTGTGAAATGTTGCTCTATACCTAGTTTTTGCCAACATGGCCCCTATTTTACCAACAAGTTTGAGGCCTATTGGTTACCTTCAGCATGGTTTAGAACAGTGGTTCTTTAGCCTTCCTAATGCTGTGACCCTTTAATACTCTTATGTGGGCGTATCTACATGTGGGTGGACTCACCTGGAGACAGATAGAGGAGTGGTGTCTCAGTTCCTAAGACCATCGGAAATATGTGTTTTCTGATGGTCTTAGGCAACCCCTGTGAAAGGGTCATTTGACCCCCAAAGGGATTGCGACCCCCATGTTGAGAACCACTGGTTTAGACCATCTGTTAAGATGGTTTTACTAGGATGTCGTCACAG
>CM053584.1:257331474-257406778 GCA_028627135.1 Pseudochirops cupreus
TTCTTAAGCTGCTCTATGACTTGTAGGAAGTCTTCATGTTTCTTGGAAGCTTTTGATGTGGGAGTTCTGACTATGTTGTTTTCCTCCCATTCCATGCTTTGATCCTTTTTGTCCCCAAAAAAAGGAATCTAAAGTTGTATTGCTGAGCTTTCTTTGCTTCCTTTGCCTGCTCATGTTGCCAGTCAATTACTTAACTTTTGAGCTCAATAGAACTCTGCTTCCAGAGTTGAGAGCTTTGTCCCAAATGCCTGGGGTTTTTTGCAGCTGCAGGGGCTATTAGGAGGCCACCGTCTCTGCAGCCCCCTCCAGCTTTGGCTCACTGATCACATACCTCAGGACCACCACCCAAGAGCACTATCCCAATCCAGGTAGGTTAAGGCAAGAGCACTTAGCCTCTGAATGATCACTTGGTCCCCTGCAATCTGCAGGCCGAGAGCTCTGAAGCAGCCATGTGGAGGTGGCTGGAGGGCCGCCACCACTGCTTCTCACCCTGCAGGCAGATGGCCATACTCTCTCCCCCCAAATTTAGCCAAGTTCCACTGACTTTCACTTAGCCCTTGTTTCTTATGGGTTGATAATTCTGGAAACCACCACAGCTGCCAGTGATCCATTCTCCTGAAAGCTCCAGCCACAGCTTGTTCTGGCTGCCCTAGGGCTACAGCCAAGGGTTCATGCAGTGCTGGTCTGGGCTCCCAGTGTGCTGCAATGAACCCCTTCCCATTGGCCTAACAGGCTGCCTTCAGCAGGAGCTTTGTTACTCTGTAATTTTGTGGGTTCTGGAGCTCTAAAATTTTTTTAGAGTCATATTTTAGCCCCTTCCCTTCTATTTTCCTGTAGAGTAAGATAGATTTCTATATCACATTGCCTGTAGATCTCCTTTCCCAGTTGCATGGAAAAACAATTTTTAACATTCGTTTTTAAAACTTTGAGTTCCAGACTCTCTCCCTTCTTCCCTCCCCCTTCACCCTCATTGAGAGGGTAAGCAATTCAATATAGGTTATACATGTGTAGTTATGCAAAACACTTCCATAGTAGTCATGTTGTGAAAGACTAACTATATTTCCCTCCATCTTATCCTGCCCCCCACTTATTCTGTTTTCCCCTTTGACCCTGTCCCTTTTCAAAAGTGTTTGCTTCTGACTACCCCCTCCCCCAATCTGCACTCCCTTCTATCATGCCCTCCCTCCTCATCCCCTTCCCCCTTACTTTACTGTAGGATAAGATACCCAGTTGAGTTATACCCCACATTTTACATATAACCAGTTTCAAAGCCCATTTGCATGAGATCTGTCTTAATGGTAGAGATTAATCACTCAGTATTCCATGCTTGGGTGAGGGGTGGAGTTGGCAAGAGCTTACAGAAAGACAGATTCCATTCTTCTGGCTTCTAGTCAAAGAAACATACAGTTCCAGATTTTCTTCAGATCCCTGAAAAGAGAGAAAGACTTTGGGATGAAACTGGCACGTAAAGGAGTCAGTATCTCAATCATGTCCCTATCCCTAGAGACTTTGGAGCACTCCCATTGGGTGAGATCTGGGACTTTTCTTTTGGTTGAACTAAGGTATCTTGCTCCCAGTAGAAGAGCTCATTCATTATGTGTATTGTCTAGTAAATTCTTATCTGTGACCTTGTCTGATTTCTGTTTTACTATTGACTTGGATAATTTTTTTTTCTTTTGGTATTCACTACATGTGTACATTGTGGAACTGGTGTTTTGTGGGAAGTTGAGCCTTGAACACAGTGTGGAGTTCTCCTTCCCCATTAAAGTATAGTAATCAAGAGCTTAGCTTGAACCTAAAAAATTACTTCCCACAAACTAACAATATTTTGGAGGATGGATAAATATAATTGTAGCCTGGTGTCCTTTCTCTGAAGAGAATATAATGAGTAGCCCAAACTTCTATTTTACCTCATGGAAGGCTCAAAATTTTCCCTAGAGAAGAGTGGGAATAGGAGGCCATAGGGATATCTATGCATGCCTTCTTTCCAGCCACATTTTAAAACCATATATGGATAAACATAATCTACATGGCAAAATGCACATGCCATTCCCTATATACAGATAATTTGAACTAGAAACTTCACAGAACAAATCCACTTAATAAAAGGATTTGTTCTGTAAAACTTGGCCTCAGTCAAAAGGCCACACTCCTTCACACTTAAAGTATTAACATAATTAAAAGTCCCAAGAAAAGAGGATTGCTAGAGTCAACTTCTTTCCGGAGATCCAAACAGTCCATATAACCCAGGATATCAGTGTAAGACAAGGTCTAGATTTCATTTCCTACATCATGACTCTTTTTCTATTGTACCACAGCCCCAGTTTCTGCTTAATACTAGAGCTCTTCTGTTTAGTTTGATAACTTGGCATTATTCAGGAACTCCCCTTTTCTCTCCAAAATCTAGGAGTTCCTACCACTCCACAGCTGCCTCCAACTGCTTCTATCTCGCTGACCATGGATGCCCTGCTGTCTTGGGCTCACATTATTCTTCCTCCAGAATCTGCTACTTTTCCACTGGCTCTCCTCCATTGCTAACTTGGGGTCTAATGGGTTTCCTGAAGGACGGCTGCTCACATAAGCAAGTTTTTTCCTATGAACACACCCTCTAGGGACTCAAGTCTCTCTTCCATCTCCCTAGTAGCTCTGGTTATCATGTGTAGCTGTGTCAGCTACAAACTTAGTTGCACAGGGATAAATCTAGGCCAAAGTCAAGTCCCAGAGTACAGTTCATACTTACACTAGGCATAAATCAATCTTCGTTATGTTATCAGTGGACCAACAAGCACTGAAGGCAAAGGGCTACTCATTTATATTCCATCAAGGAATACAAAAGCAAAATCCTAAATGTAGTGTGGGCATACGTTTTACAGGAAAATCTCTTCAAAACTAGAACAAAAGTCTTATACTTTAACCTGTTAAGTTTATTCTGCTCCCCTTCGTCACATCTTTCATGTGTACCAGTGGTTGTTGTTCAGTCACTCAATTGCATCTGACTCTGTGACCTCATTAACAAAGTCCATGGGGTTTTCTTTTCTTTATTTTTTAAATTTTATTTTAGACTCAAACGCCAGAACACAAATACAGAAAAGAAACAAATACGCATCATAAACTTAAATGTTGGAACTTAAATACAAAGTCCAAAAGAAAAAAAGCATGTCATGTGCATAGCAGAACATAAGAGAGGATTCAAAATATGTAACAATAAATTATCATTTCAAGAAAGCCTGTACAATAAATAACATTGTACTGAAAATTGTCCATCTTTTCTTTACTTCCTTGTGAGTTTTCCTTTGCCCTCTGCTGTGCACATTTTTACTTTGTTCTTTTTTTCCTCCCCCTGCTCCCAGAAGACTACAATAAAGTTTAGATATGTTTCTCTATAGCTATATTTATATACATACATTATATACATACATATATAGACATATACTTTTTTGTTTTTATGTTTATGCCTATCTCTTGTTTCCTATCCCTCCTGCCTCCTCTACTTTACTTCTACCCACTATCTTGCCCTCCTATTACTTGCCTACCCCCCCCCACCCCAGGATCCCTCCTCTATCCTCCTATTTCCATAAATCTAAATACCTTTCTATACACCCCTTTTACTTATACCCTCGTTCTCCCCTCTAAAGATTCCTCCCTTGTCCTCCTCCCTGCTCCCTATGCCCCTACCATTTTATTTCTTCTGAATTTAGAAGACTTTTATACTTTTCTAAATATATATGTATTGTTCCCTCTTAAACTCATTCTTGATGAAAGTAGGTTACCAAAACTACCAACTTTCCTTCCCATCTAATTCATCTGTATTGATTCTTCCTCTTGCATTTCATTTGTATAAAATAATTACTCTTTTTAGCTGTTCCTAAATGTTTTTATTTTTTAAACTCATACCAGACTCAGGTTTACCCCAATATTTCTTGTGAGCTACACAATTATAATATGTAATATTAATAAGAATATTTTATATTTTACATATATAAAAAGTATATGTACTTATTCATGTAATATATTAGTATATTTATATAATATATTAATTATTATATAATATTTATATAAATATATTTATAATAATTATAACTAATTATATAATAAAATATAATATATGAATATATAATATTAGTATGTTTATATATACTATGTATAAAGTATTACATATATAAAAAGTCTATCCTTATGAATCCCTTAAAATCAGTCTTTGGTATGTAGCTTGCATTTCTCTTGGTTCTTGTATGTCAAATCTTCTATTAAGTTCAGCATTTTTTTAACAAAGTCTTGAAAGTCTAAGAGTTTATCAAATGTCCTTTTTTTCATTCAGGATAATACTTAACTTTGCAGGGTATGATATTTTTAACCAGAGCCCTGGCTCTTTTGCTCTTCAATATACTGTATTCCAAGACCTGTGGTCCTTTAATATCTCTGATGCTAGATCTCGTGTGATTCTAATTGTGACACCATCATATTTCAGTTGTTTTAATCTTGATGCTTTTAATATTTTATCCTTGAGCTGGGGGTTTCAAAATTTGACTATGATATTCCTATGAGTTTTCATCATAGGATCTTTTTAAAGTGATGGTTGATGGATTTTTTCTATTTCTACTTTCCACCCTTGTTCTAATGCTCTGGGACAATTTTCTTGAAATATTTCTTGTATTATTGTATCAATATTCTTTTTTTAATATAACTTTCAGTTAGTCCCGATTTTTAAAATATTTTTTCTTCCTGATCTATTCTCCAAATCTGTTGTTTATTTTTTTCTTTTTCACTTTCTCTGCCATTTTTAAATTTATTAATATTTTTGTTTAATTATTTCTTAATCTCTTATTATTTTGCTGGCTTCTCTTTGCCCAGTTCTAATTTTGAAGGTGGCATTTTCTTCCTTAAGATTCTGAATCTCCTTTTGTAATAGGTTGACTTTCCTTTTGTAACTTTCTTGTTTTTCTTATATTATTCCTTTTTTTCCTCTCCATCTCTGTTATTTGATTTTTAAAGTCTTTTTGAAGTTCTTCTATGAATTATTTTTGGCCTGGTGACCATTTGGCATTGCTCTTTGGGGGTTTCATTACTTCGATATTCTCCTCTGAAGATGAACACCAGTCATCTATATTCCCATAATAGCTTTCTGTGGTTGGATTCTTTCTCCTTTGCCTGTGCATTTTTTTAGTGGTAATAACTTAACTTTTGTAATCACCTCTAGCCCTGGGGGACGGGAAATGGTGCCTCTTGCCCCAGATCTTCAGTTCTCCCCTCTAGGCTGGAACCAAAGTCAAACCTCCAAGCTCCTGTAAGTGTTCACAGTCAGGGGCTTTCTGCACTTCTGCTGCTGCACTCTCTAGTGTGTGCTGGTTCCCTCTCACCTCTGCTGCTCTTGGTAGCACAGCTAGGTCTGGTGTTCCTTATCAGCAGAGGTTCCCTCAGTCTTCTCAGGTTCAAATTCCCAATTTCCCTCATTAGCCTGGGGTAAAAGTTCAAGTAACCCCGGGGCCAAAGTAGCCTCTCAAATCAACTGACCCTAGGACTGCCTCTTGTTGTTAAATGGAACCTAGCCTGGGGGTGTTTACTCTTCACAGGAACCAAACCTTGTCCTTGGATTTTTCTTCTGACCCTCTCAAATTGTCCCAGGAAGACCCTGGTTGTACCCCTATTCTCATTTGTCTCCACCCACACTTTGTTCACCCTAAGGTGCTATTTTAACTCTTTTTGGGGGGAAAATCTTGAGAGCTTGGAATTTTCTGACCTATTCCACCATCTTTCCAGAATCTTCTCCTCTCTTCCCAGAATCCTCTGCCCATGAGGTTTTCATGGCAAAGATACTGGAGAGGTTTGCTATTATTTCCTTCTCCAGTGTGTCCCCATTTTACAGATGAAGAACTGAGGCAAATAGGGATTAAGTGACTTGCTCAGGCACACAGACAGAAAGTGTCTGAGGCCAAATTTGACCTTAGCTATTCCTGACTCCAGGCCTGGTGCTCTGTCGACTATACCACCTAGCTGCCCTGTGGTACCAGTGACATATACCCATTAAAGTTTCTCTAGAGGAAGGACGCTGTGCTACTCTATAGTAGCCCATCTTCTGCTTGGGGGAAGTAAACACTATACTAAGTAAAAACACAAATCTCTCTGGAAAATCTGATTCCTTAACTAACTCAATCCCATTTAATTTACCTTTTTTCCTAAATGATAGAGTCATCTCTTTAGGGCAATAGTATTAATTTATCCCTAGGCAAATAAATTTCATAGCATCCAAATTGCTAATATTCTCATGCCAGCCACAAAAACTCAAAAGCACTGATGCTTGTATAGAAAGACTTACATCAAAGCTGTCCCTGAGAACAGAAATTGAAAGAGAACTAATGTAATTTGACATCTGAAGTTTATGCAAATGCCTAGTTTTTGGAAAGGTAAAAAAATTATTTAAATTTTATACATACTGGAAAATTATCTTGGTGTGTGTTGAAACTTATGAAGCCAATATGAAGGAATCATTGGCTAATAATTTTGCCCTACTCTGCCCAGAATCTTTCAATGACTCCCCACGGAATAAAATTCTAATTCCTTAGACTGACATTCTAGGCTCTCTGCCATCTGGCACTGAAACTTGGGGCTGAAAAAGACCTCAGGGCCACTTACTCTGATCAGTATTCGAACAGGAATCAATAATACCCAATTGACTGTCCGGTTTTCTGTTGAAGACCTTAACTGAGTGGGAGACCACTACCTCCCCCAGACAACCTGTTTTGCTTTTAAATTGCTTCATCGTTAATATGCTTTTCTTTCCTTGAAGCTTAACCCTGTCTCTCTACTATTCACACCCATTGCTTCTGGCTTTGCCATCTGTGTCCAAGTCAAACATACTAATCCAATTGCTCAACAAGGCATTATTAAGTATTTACCGTGTTCCAGGTACTGTGCTAAGCCCTGAGAATACAAAGAAAAGCAAAAACAGTCCCTGTCTCAATTAACTTCTATTCTCATGTGTAGGATAGATACAACATGTAAACAACATGTAAAAAAAGATACATAAAGAGTATTGGAAGCCCTTCAAATTACTTTAAAAAATAAAATCAAGAATTGATACAATAATTATGCATTAAAGGAATGAAACTTTGAAAGACTTAAGAACTGTGATCAAGATATTGATTAATCATAATACCATAAATCAATATGAATCATACTTCCCATATCTAAACAGAGATTTGATGAACTAGAGATACAGAATGAGACATACGTTCTCTGACACGGTCAAAGATAGATCTATTTTGCTGGATTATACTTCTTTTTCTTAATAGTTCATTTATTTTGTTTGTAAGGGGCAGGGGAAATAAAAGTGATACTCTCCCCTACCACCAAAAATGGAATGAAAAAGAAAAGAACATTAATAAAATATTTATATAATACATAGAAAATAAAAGTAAGTTCAGAAAAAACATGGACAGGTAGGAAAACAGAATTACTGTTAATTTATTATTAAAGGTAGCTAGGTAGCATAGTGAAGAAAATGTAAAACCTGGATTCATCATCATTATTATTATTATATGCTTTAAAAAATCAGTCTATCGGGGCTGCTAGTTGGTACAGTGGGTAGAGCACTGGCCCTGGAGTCAGGAGGACCTGAGTTCAAATCCAGCCTAGCTGTGTGGCCCTGAGCACTAACACTAATTGCTTTTTTAAAAAATGAAGCTATAAATAATTGAATTTCATAATTAATTTTCTTTTTCTATATCTCATATTAGTTTTCTTTTTCTGTTTTTCATATATGGAAATAATCTTCTCTGTTAACATCTATTAAGTTCATAACTAGGCAGCTAGGTGGCACAGTGTATAGAGCACTGGGGCTGTAGTCAGAAAGCCCGAAGTTCAAATCCAACCTCAGATACTAACTGTATTAACTTCTGTTTGCCTCAGTTTCCTCAACTGCGAAATGGGGATAATAATAGCATCTACCTACCTACTCACTACCTAGGGTCTCAGTGAAGATCAAATAGGATAATAATTGTAAGGTGCTTAGCACAGTGCCTGGCACATAACAAGCATTATATAAATGTTAGCTATTATTATATTTTAAAGAAAAAAAGACAAATTACATAAAGAAATCTACCGTGGGCTCCCTGGTATTCTCTTCCTGTAGGTAAACATCCATAGGTCTTTTAGCCTGTTCTTGTATAGGATGATCTTGTGGCCCTTCACCATCATGCTTGCCTTCCTCTGGATACTCTCCAGCTTATCAGAATCCTTTCTAAAATGTGACACCTACAGCTGAACATAGTGCTACAAATCCAGTCTGACAAAGGCAAAGTATAACAGAACTATCACTTCCCTAACAATGTAGCCCAAGATTGCATTATATTTTTTGGCTGCCATATTACACTGTTGAAACATACTGAGTTTACAATCTACCAATTCCCAGATTTTTTTTTCCAAGCTGCTATCTTAGCCATGCCTCTCCCATCTTATATAAGCAAAGTTAATTTTTTAAACCCATAGATAACATTTATGATATTAAATCTCATCTTATGAACTTTGGTCCTTTTTCAGTCTTATTTCACTTAATTGTCCTCCAGATTATACACATTTAAAGCATTATTTTGTATTCCAATTATTTATATGTCATTTGCACCTACCAAACTGTAAGCTCTCTAAAGTAAAGAACAAGTCTTGTTTATGCTTTGTGTCTTTCCAAAATCCTGGTTCATTGTTTTGTACACATTAATCACTTAATAAATGACTGTTGAATATTGAAAGAAAGTTGGGTACCATATCTAACTAACTGCCAAAAGAGAGCGCTGGATTATCATTTTGCACATCAGTTTATGAGAATATGGATATTTCGAGAGATGCTTTTATAAAGAAAAGAACATTGAATGTCATTAAATGTGCATTAGCTTAGAACCACCAACTAAAATTCCTTTATTAAAAAAGGGTATTATTACCCATATCAATGGCAAGAAAAAGCAAAGAATCAAATAAAAATTAGAAATATGAAATACTGAGAATGATTTGGCTAAAATATGACAATACTAAGTATGTTTGAATTATTCCACAAATATTGTTGAATATCACTCCTGTATAAGGCATTTTACATATGTCTATATTGCCCTTTAGGGATACAGAAGAGTTTGAGACACAACATTTAGTCAAAAAGAAACATACAAAAATATTAACTAACAATAACAAGGTATTATATACTATGGAAAAATATCATGCTACTCATCTATTCAGTAAACTCTGGTGGCTATTACTTGCAAGGTCACATACGAACTCATTTGGGGGCAGCTAGGTGGCACAGTGAATAGAACACCAGCCCTGGAGTCAAGAGGACCCGCGTTCAAATATGACCTCAGACACTTAACACAAAAAACTTGCTGTGTGACTTTGGGCAAGTCACTTAACCCCAATTGCCCTACCTTCCCCTCCCCCAAAAAGCAAAAAAAAAAAGAAAGAAAGAAAGAAAAGAAAAGAACTAATTTGTTTGTCATTTAAAGCCCTTTATAACCTGGTCCCATCTGATCTTTCTAATCTTGTTATAAAGTATTCTTCTTCATACACACTGCAGTCCAGTTAAATTGTCCTTACCCATGGCAATCCATTTCTATTCTGGGCCAGGCCTGCCTTAGACAAGTCTAAATATTCTGATTTAGAGTTAGAATATAATGAGACACTCATGGTCAGTGAAAATGCAATAAAGAAATGACTTTACCAATTACAAAGGGTAAAAAGGAAATATTTCTTAAATTAGGAGATTAGATAGCCTTCACACTTAGCCTGGCAACCATCCCCACTAGATCAGGAAAGTGTTGTCTAAAAGGTACTAGGAATTTGACAAATCCTCCAACACAATTTATCAGTCAATATTCATTAAGCATCTACTGTGTGCCAGTCATTGTGTTGAGTGCTGAAGATACAAAAAGAGACAAAAGACAATCTCTGCTTTCAGCTGGCCTCTTTATGCAAAAGGCAGCAAGGAAGCTAAATCAATAATGATCCTTAATATGGCCTCTATGCTCCCTTTAACAGAACCCAACCCAGTTCACACAAAACAGCGGGCATTCCTACCACAATCTCTCTTCTCTGTACCTTTGCAATAGATGTTTCAAATGTCTGAAAAGTACTCCCTTCTCACCTCCACCTTTTAGAATCTTTAGCTTCTCTTTCAAGGTTCAGCTCAAGTGCCGGTTTCATGAAAACATCCCTACCCTCTCCCAGATGTTAATGATTATCACTCAAAAATTGTTTTGTTTTTATTTTCTATATATGAATATATATGTGTATACACACACACACATAGATATGTGTGTGTGTATATATATATATATATATATTCATAATATCATTCTTCCATAGATTGTAAGCTCCCTGAGGGCAGAAATTGGTCACTCTATCTCCAGTATTTTAATAAATGTTTATTGATTGATTGATTTCGGGGTTAGATCCCAGAGCATGCAGGTAAGATCACCACGGACTGAAGTGTTCCAGGAAGATATCTTTGAGGCGGTAGGATTTGACCTGAACCTTGGAGTATAGGTATCATTTGAAGGGTTCAGTAGAAATCATTTTATCAGAGGCAGGCCTAGAAAGAATTTTCAAGACTATTATAATATGGGGTGTGTGTGTGTGTGTGTGTGTGTGTGTGTGTGTGAGAGAGAGAGAGAGAGAGAGAGAGAGAGAGAGAGAGAGAGATTGTGAAGAGTCTGACTACATTGGGAAGATGATCATAGGTTTTTAAGGAGGGAAAGGACTTGATAACAGTGATATTTCAGGAAGTTTAATCTTTAAATGGAATATTGGGTAGATTACTTGAGATTGGTCCAAGGGCTATACTTCTAGATATGAGGTGATAAAGGGCAGCAGTAGAAATGAAAAAGAAGTAACAAATTCAAGAGGCATCAGGAAGAACTGACAGGAATTATGACTACTTAGATCTGAAGGCAAGAAAGAAGTTGAAGGCAAGGTTGATTGAAATCTTTTTTTTTCAAGAAGTTGGAAGCAAGGTCAATTTCAATTTTTTTTTCAAAGTTAGATGACTAGGAAACATAGTGATACCACTGACAAAAATAAAGAAGTACAGAAGAGGCTGGTTTGTGGAAAATATGATGAGTTTGATTTTGGACATATTGAAGTTTGACTGAGGACAAGACATCCAAGTGAAAGTGTCTAACAGGTAGTTAGAGATGTGTGACTAGAACTCTAAAGAGATGTTGGAGCCAGAGATAGATATTTGGGGGTCATTAACAAAGAAATGATAGCTGAAGTCCTAAGAATAGATGCCAAAGAAAATATGATGAAATAGATAAGAACAGAGATCAGAGGTCATAAGACTAAAGTTTCTGCAATACATGGTCAGGGAGGAAGATGAAGAAAAGTCATTAGAGACCAAAAAAAAAAAGACAGTCAGAGAAGTGGTAGGAGAATGTCAATTGTGTACTGTCATAGAGACAAATTGGACAAGGTGACCAAGAGTGTCAAATACTTCAGAGATGTTAAAGAAAATGAGGGCTGAGAAAAGGCAATCACATCTAACAGTTAGAACTTTACAGAATATATTTTAATTAGGATATTGAGAATGAAAATATGAGTACATCCACAGACAAGGAGAAGAGACTCAGAAGAGACAGAAAGAACAAATGAAAATGCAAGAGAGAAAAGGGATCATGGCAGAGAAAAGATCCCAGAGGATGCAAGTGGATTCAGAGCACTTGAAGAAAAGAAAATCTTGTAAAGGAGTAAGGAGTATGTCTATGAGACTTGATAAAAGGGTAGCTGTAAATGCTGAGATATTTTGATGCAGAGAGCAAGGTACATGAACGAGATTACATTGGATGGATCAGTAAAAATATCATGTGTGTGTGTGAGAGAGAGAGAGTGAAAGAGAGAGAGAGAAAGAGTGAGAGAGAGAGAAGAAGGAAGAGGAGGAGGAGGAAGAGGAAAAGGAGGAGGAGGAGGAAGAGGAAGAGGAGGAGACCAAGACAGACATAATCTGATACAGAGAGACAAACGGAGAGAAACCAAGACCAGAGGGAGGCAGAGGCGGAACCAAAGAGAGATAGCACAGAAACATCTAGAAAGCCCACAGGTACAGTTATGAAGAAGACTGAAGCCCAGGGATAATCCTACTAATTCTACTAATTCTATGACAAGGTCCTTTTTTAGGCCTTTGCTGGCATCATCTGCATGTGAAAAAGCTAGAAATGTGGTTAGGCTGGTAGCAGACACAATGGCCCTGTCTCCTGGACTTAGTTGGTCTTTGGGTTCCCCACTTTCCACTCATCTATATGGGACAAGAGAAGAGACTTAATAACCATTACCTGGCTTCTATTGTAGTTTAGCCTTCAGAGATTAAATATTGCGAGATATGGAATGCTTGCCATAAACTAGGATGAAGGCTGTGATAGAGAAATTCAACCCCTGCACCAAAAGAGGGGGAAAAAAAGAAAAAAGAGCTAAGCTCAATGGCATTAACTGGGAGGACCTGATTTTTAAAAGATTAGGAACTGGAGTTGAGAATCTACTGCTGGGGAGTTAAAAGGCCCAAGACTCTGAAAGAACAAAAAAAGAGAACCCTGTTGGAAGACTTTTGCAGGTTCCCAGGCAAGGGCTTCTGCCATTTCTAAGAGATTGGAAAAGTCTATAGATTTTAAGCTCTTAAAAAATCATGGCATTGCCTGATGGAAAGACCCAAGGATTCTAGCCCAGAGTGAAGCCAGAGCAATGAAGACAATGAGTCTGGCAGAGCAGAAACTGGCAAGAGAGCCTACAAGTCAGATTGAGTAGCATCCTGCAAGTACTCTGAGCCCATTCCAGCATCTACACCCCTCCATGCATGAGTCCTGGCCACACAGGAACCTCATTTGTATTTCTGTCCACAATTATTCTTTGGCCATATGTGTTCTCTACATGTGGCCACTCTTCCTACTGGTGTTATATTTACAGTAAAGTATGTCCAGATTTATGTGAAAATGTTTTGTTGCTATTTTTCTTACCATACTATTTCATTAAACGTCTTTGCTTTGACCTTATATCCTTTGGCTGACTCTTTAAGGCGAATACATTAGGGAAAGCTTGCGAACTATGTTGTAGGGTCAAAACATTTACAACTCCAGATAAAGTCCAAAAATTCCTCTCTCTTCCACTCACTTTTATCTCCTCTCCACCCTCACGAAACTATGAGTGCAATTTTACTATTAAAAACATATTTCAATTTTAGGGCAAAGTAGTAGCAATGCAAATTGTAGCTGCTTACATAAAGGTATAATTATAAATTTGATAGTATTTACAGTACAACAAATGTGCTCCTCATTGTGTTCCACCGACCCAGGCATAGGGTTCAGGTAAACTCAATCTTTTGTAGCCTTGGTTCTGCCTCTAATCAAGGGTCCAGGTGGGTGAACCAAAGTTTAAGGAAATGGTGGATACTGGTGGCAGAGTAAGATCAAGTGTACAGGGGGTCAAGACAAAGAACAAGGAATTAACAGCTATCAGAGGTCAGAAATCAAGTGAGTGATAATAATCGTCACAATAATTTAATAATCATGAGTGAGATGCTAATTATCAATGGAAACTTATAGTGAGGTAAGCCTTGTCTGATCCATGTGTTCCTTACCTATTCCCTGGCAAGGTATCTTTGTATATGAGTAATTGGGCCCTACAGTCATGTGTAAACAAAGCTGCTACAACTGGTTTAGACAAGAGAGAGCAGTGTAGGGCAAAAGGAGAAATTGGTTGCAGGTGGATCTGGACATATTGACCTTGAGGATAGCAGTCACCCTAAGAAGATCTGACAGAAATAATAAAAACTCATTATTCTTTTGCAGAATAGCAAATATCAATTGGTTCTAATATGTGTCTCATTAACTACCCATCTGTCCTTCATAAGTCTTCTGGCATCAATCATACACCAAGGGTAAAAAAAGACATAGTATTCAAAATAAATATGGTTCTATTTCACAGAAAAACAATGGCAAGATTCTACTTTCTGTCAAACAAAAACAAAAAGCAAGGAATTTTTCTTAGTTAATTTGAATCATTGGTATTCCATTCACATATTTGATAAATAGCCCAGTTTCCTTGGGACTATGACTATTCATTGAATTTGCTTTACCTATTACCTATTGTACACAAATATATTGTATGAAATGATAACAATTATCTCAAGTTGTATTAACAGCCTTCACTTTTAAAAGGAAATCAAAATGAGCCAATGTAGTCAAACATATTGAAGAAGAAACTTTCAGAAGCAATTTCAATTTCCTCTAAAGAAGTGAATGTACCTCAATAAGAAGGCTAACTGCCATTTTTCTAAATGGAATCAGTTGCAGAGGTAGAAGCTGTGCTTCTGATTTTCCAGGCTTCAAAACCATATCCCAGCTGCACTCTCCCCCTCTAACCACCCTTAGCTCCTGGGGTCTCCTCAAAGTGGGACATCCACCCTCAGCTGTGGTCTGCTCACCTTGGAACATCCCTTCAATATGCCCGCCCCCTTTCTCTCATTGGCAGATTCTTCTTGGTGCCATCATTTTGGAGAGACGTTAAGGCTAGTCAAGTTTAATGTCCCTCCTTTTTTTGCTTCTCACTTCTCAGACTTCAATACCACACCCCAGATATGCAGGTACCCTCATTCCTCTTCCCACTCCTCTGCTATTATAATGTATTCTTATAAAACAATATAAAAATACTATAAAAACCCTATTGTAATGTAAACTCCTTAAGGGAAGAGATTGTGTTTCTTTGTGTTTGGATCTGTATTGCCAGACTTTAGCACAGTGTTTGACACATAATAATAACTTAATCATTGTTGCCTTGTCTTGCCTTGGAGGAATGGCTTCTTTTACATGTGTACCCCCTAGAAATGTCCTCAAAAGGAAACAGAAAAGTATACTATCTAAAATTTGTTCTGTGAAGCTGAGGGCACTAATTGCAAAACAAGTTTGGGTGTGTCACTTATCCTTCCTGAGCCTCAGTTTCCTCACCTGCATTAAAGATACCAGTACAGACTGTTGTACTAGATCACCTGTGATGGCCCTTCCAGCTTCTGTTTTATGGAGCTGAGATTTAATTATGTCTCCACTGTGGTTGTCAACTCATGTAGAACAGAGGGAACAAGTTTTATTTACACACACACAATTTTCCAGAGTACTTTAGAATACATCAGTATAACAAAACAATACCTCAATGCATTCAGACTACTAAAATGTCGAAAGAATATTGTAGCATATTAAACTAAAGAGTTCTAGTAGTTCTTGCTTATTATCATAGCTTATTCTTAAAAAAATATATTGCAAGGTGAATCATATTACTCTACAACAGCGGTTCTCAACCTGTGGGTTGCAACCCCTTTGGGGGTCGAATGACCCTTTCACAGGGGTAACAGGGGTCTCCTAAGACCATCGGAAGATACATGTTTCCAATGGTCTTAGGAACTGAGACACTGCTCCTCTATCCATCTCCAGGCGGGACCTCCCACATGCAAATACGCCAGCATACAAGTATTAAAGGGTTGTGGCATTAGGAAGGTTGCTAACCACTGCTCTATAAGAATAGGGTTATGTTTAGGGATTCCACATCAAATAAATGAATCAAATAAATCATAGATATGACCTAAAAAATTTTAAGAGCAAAGGTACAGCTGTTCAATTTCATAATACCTTAAACCATAAAACTTTAAAATCCCCTAAATAAATAACAAAATTTTGGCCTACATCCTATACAATTGGCAAAAAATGTACTACATACTTCAATTAGTGGGAGGCCCCTAATGTGTTATAATATTAAATATAGAGTATTATAGGATCACCTACAAAATGCGACTATCTTGTGTTATAAATTTGACCTCCCTGAAATGAAATATGTAAATTAAATATTCAATAGTTTTAATTGCCTTTTTAGAAGCTTGAAGAGCTTTTAAGGACAGTTGTAAGTGGTCCATTTTTCCTTAAAAGATTATTAGAGTATCACAGAATTTTAGTCTATAAAGATATTGGCTGAGAAACATCAATTATAATTACAATAATAATAATAATAATAATAGCACTTATATGGCACTTTACAAATATTATTTCATTTTATCTTCATAATAACTTGGGAGTGTAGGTACTATTATTATTATTATTTCCTTTTGTGTGGGAAATGGTAAAGACCCCTCATAGAATTTAAGGCTGAGCTTTCAATTTAGTTTTTCTATAAAAACAAGCTGTTGACCCTGAAGTATTCCAGGAGAAAGCACGGGAACACAGGATGTAAGCACATCTGCATGTTTACCCTGGTCAAGAGACTAACAAAGATGGGAGTTGTGTGCTAAATCTGTGGGATCATCATATCTGCTTGTCCTCATAGGACGGGAACCCACAAAATGTAGAATGTTACAATACTTGGTTCCTTGCTCAGCTATATTGTAAAAGACTACAAGATATTCCAGGAACAAGAACAAGAACACAGGCTGCTTGTTCTGTACTTTGCCATTGTTCTTGGGTTAGATTTATCACGTTTAGATTGTGCCCTCAAAACCCATGAGAATGAGCTGAGAGGAAGGGGGCTAGGGAGGGGGATTAGGATTAGGAGGTCTATAAAAGAATTTGTCTTCTCTGTGTCCGGTGCAGTCTGACACTGAGAATGCATTTAATGCACTTGGTGTGAGTCACCCTTTCTTGCAAGATCATAATAAACTTCTTTCTACTTTCTACTTGAGAAGTCTCTGAGTTTAATTTGGGTAAGGACTTTGCATATCCCACACACTTTTACAGTTAAGGAAACAGAGGCAGATAGAGATTAATTTGCCACACAGCTAGCAAACGTTTGAAAGTTTTCTTGATTCAAGTTATAGCATTTTATCCACCTAGCCATATATCTGCCTCAAAAAAAAAGAACAATAACAATTTGAAGGACATGAACACCATACACATCAACTTTTCCGTCGAATCATAACTAGAACACGGCTGAACCTAAACCAAGTTTTGCAGTAGGTGTTCAGATCTTTAACTCTGGTCAAACCTAGCTGAGTATAGGTGAGAGACTGAGGCATAGTGTACTATCATAGTGTACCCCTGGAGTGAGGCACCAATGAGGAAAGTTGATATTCCCTAAGGCAGCAGTTCTCAACCTGTAGGTTATGTTTAATTTGAATACATCCTGCATAACAGATATTTACATTACGATGCATAACAGTAGCAAAATTACAGTTATGAAGTAACAACAAAAATAATTTTATGGTTGGGGGTCACCACAACATGAAGAACTGTATTAAAGGGTCATGGCATTAGGAAGGTTGAGAACCACTGCCCTAAGGAATATCTGGATATTCTTGCTATAAGTGTCTGTGTAGCAAACAAAGATGTTCCAGATCATCCCACTGACCTCATGGCAATAGGCAGTCTTTTGGAAAACAGCCTTTGCTTCATCTGCCTCTTTGATAACCTTTTTAAGTGCTCCAGTTGTGAGGTTCTGAAGAAGCAAGTGTCTCTTGAATCTGGTCCTCTTATTCATCTTTCCCTTTGCTCTTCTCTCCCTCTGCTCTTTTGGCAACAACATCAAGGGCAGCCTGGAGGAAGAAAAGTGACAAAATAATCTGTCTGATTGGGGGTGGTGGTGGTGGAGGAGGAGTATGAGAAGGCAGAAGAAAAAGTCGAATTATCACACTCTGTTTTAGTGAGAGGTAAGGGAGAGGGGAGTGTTATGAGTGAAAAGAATGCTAGACTAGAGTACTGCTCCTGGCTCTGTCACTCTGACAACCTCTCTAACTCTCAATAACCTCATCTGGGAAAAGGGGACAATAGGCTAGTACTTCCTCCCTTACACAGAAGTTAGAAGTAGCTGTATAACCATCTGGAATCTCCTCCGATATATAGAAGGGAAGTATTCCATTAGCCTTAAAACCTACGTGAGTTGTCATTATGGGTTGACTGCTGATATGAGGATTTTTTTTAACGCCAGGTGGTTGAGCTACCTTCTTCTTGCTGCTGCTGTCAGAGTCAGTGGGGCCATCAATAGTCTTCCTGATCTATTTCTTGTGACTGGACCCAGATGACTCTGGAGGAGAAAGTGCACAGCTCTTCTTCACTTAAATCCAATTCACCTGCATGTCATGGCATCACCTTCCCGATATCATGGGAGAAAGAAGGACAAACAGCAACAATATCTGTGGCAAGAATAGTTTGAGCCCTAGTATAGCTATCACAGAATGAGTAGATGGAGGATGACAAGGAAAGCAGAGCTGTTCATTGGACAGCCTCAAATGACTCCGCAAGAGTGGAGTGGAGTGTGAGTGTGTGTGTGTGTGTGTGTGTGTGTGTGTGTGTGTGTGTGTGTGTGTAGTATCTACATGTTATGTGGGAGGATGTTTATGTACCGCTAATATTCTAATTAATTAAAAGTGTTCCACCTTTATGCTTATTTTCATCTAATTAACTCAGTAGCAGCTTTAGTTTACACTTCATTGAATAATATGCTAGAAACAAATGGGGAAGGAAGGAAGGAAAGAAGGAAGGAAGGAAGAGAAATTAAGGGAAGGGAATAGGAAGAAGAGAGAAAAACAACAAGGGAAAGATAATGAAAGAAATAGAAAATTCTCTTAATTTCAACTATAATAGAATTGAAAATTATCATACATAATATGATAGTAGATAAACATTCTCTATTTTCACAGAGAAAACACCAGCAAAAATGTTTAGTAGGAATTAGAGATAATTTTCTTAATTTGCTTCAAAATACATATCCCAAAATAATATGATTCATTATTACATTTTGTTCTAGAATAATATGTTGTTTTATGCCAATCTTGAAATGCACTGATAAAAACTAAAGAAAGTTATTTCACTAAAACATTTGTCAAATAATACAATATAAGTATTCTGATATTGTAGTGTATAACTTCCAGTAAGTCATTTCCTCTCCTTGGCCCTTACCTTATCTGTAAAATGAAAGAGCTGAATTAAAACTTTTTTTTTTGTTCCAGACCTCTACTTTCATTGGTATAAACTAAAGAACTACCAGGGCAAAAGCTCCCTCTATCAACGCAAATAAGCAACTGCCTCGCAACTTTTAGTTTTTTCATTTTCATATATTTTTATTTATTTTGTTAAATATTTCCCAATTACATGTAAAAATTTTAATATTCATTTTTTTAAATTTTGAGTTCCAAAATCTCTCTTCCCTCCTTTCCTCCACCCCTTGAGAAGGCAAGCAATATGATATGGATTATATGTGTAAAGTCACTTTTATATGTGTAAAGTCAACTTTTAGTCTTAAAAAATTACTTGGGAATCCTCTGAAGAGACATATCTTTCCCACAGATGTACAGCCAGTATTTGTTATTTGAACTGCAGTACAGTAAGGAGTACTGAATATGTAGTTACAGGACCAGAGTTGAATTTTTGCTCTGCTGTTTATCACCTGTGTGACCTTGGGCAAGTCACTTACCTTCTGTTGGGCCTCAGTTTTCTCAACTGTAAATGAGATGGTTGGACTAAATGGCTTCTAAGATCCTTTCTAGCTCTAGATGTGTGATTTTATTGTAGTTCATGCTCAGAGACTACTTCCTAACTCCCACTTGAATTGGTAAATAGGGTCCTGAAAGGAGGGTTAACTACTTCTCCCCTTAAGGTTCTAGGGGTAACTCTGAGAGGTTAGGATTAATTTTTAATACTGCCACTCATAACCCCCACCAATGTGCCCCACATTAATTACCAGTTATGTCAGAGTTGATTAGCTTTGAAAAGGGAGTACTTGTTAAGTGGTGTAATAAGAAAAGTTAGTACAAACCATATCCTCAAAAGTCTAGGACACACTCTCCCACAAGTACATATGGAGTGTAGAGGAATGTGGGCTTAAGCCTAGATAGTACAAGTGGCAAAATGTTCACAAGGGGTGTTTGTTGCTCTCTTTTGGGCCCTGAGGATTGGGGCCCTTGTAGAATACTGATAATACAGTTCTCTGACTCCATGAAGCTATCATTCTTCAACATGCCTAGTTTGTATTCTCCCAGTTCCTGACTAGACTCTTACTGGTCCAACTCTCTGATGACAAAGTCAGTGGTGGAGGTTGGGGGGGGAAGCATCTATTTTTAGCCTCCTAGTCCTTGCTGTATATACTCTGGTTATAAGTACAAGGGTCTAGCCCTACAAAATGTCCCCAAAGCTTAACTGCCAATTCAGCTTTTGCTGGAATCTCCTCTGATATACAGAGGTTCCATGATGTGGCTAATTCTTTTAACCAACCCAAATATATTTTATCATCTGATTTGCTTCAGTGGCTTGAAGCACTTCACTCCATCCCAACTTTATTGACTAGATTGTTCCTTTCTAGTTTATGTCTGTGATCAATTGGTTAATTCAATAGCTTTGGCTAAGAAGTATTCACACCTACTTTACAGTTTTGATTGATTGGTTTTGTAAGGTATTCTCACCTGATAAAGGTATCCAGGAGTAGAGTTAGTTTTATTAATTGGAGAGAGGGACTGTGAAATAATCCTGTGAAGAATATATCACAGTAAGTCTTGTTCTTTACCTGCTATTACACAGTCTCCCTAGTCCAATACAATAAGCATTTGTTAAGTGCCTACTATGTGCCAAGTACTATGCTAAGAACTGGGGAAACAAGTGAAAATGTGATCACATATAACTAAACAATTATATTACCTGAGGAGTTTGGCTCACAATAAAATACACTAATTTTAATTAGAGCTTATTTTAGCATGTATATAATATATATATGTACATACATACATATATTTTTATATATACACACACGTATATACACACACCAGATTTATTTATTCATGTTTTTCCCTGAGAAGATCTCTCACTTTCTAAGTAGAAGAGATGATATTCAAAGCTTTCTCAGTTTTTTGTTTTTGTTTTTTTACAGTGTAAAGACCTTTAGGGAGAAATCTTTTCTTCTCAAAAGGTCCTAGCTCTGGACACAAACAGGTACTTGTCCTAGGACAACTCTAAGGATTTCCCAGAACTTGAACTCACTGGGGGAAGGAGACAGTGATCCTTGTTGCCCACATTAAAAGAGCAGAGCTGATTCTCACATGACTTGATCTCATCTGCTAGGTTCTATTGCTAATCCTTCCCCATTACAAATAATCCAACTTTTTCAAAGTCGACCTTCTACCTGGTACCACCAGACTCATCAATAGTAATTTTCTCATCAAAACTTCATTTTTTCATTGCCCTGTTTCATTCCAAGTGATGGTGTTCCAACTTCCAGTGATGGTGGATGTCATTTCATCCCAGCTGGGTATTTATTCCATATATAACTGACTCCACAAAGACTGAGGCAAACATAGTCTTGCTTTATTCAAAAAGTTAGACCCTCAGCTGTATAGTTTCAGCAGTTCAGAATCATGCAGTTTGTATTTTTCCCATCATTTAAAAAATAGCATCACCCTTCAGTCTTATTTAGGATCTTGTTATTCTAAATGCCTGATGAAGTTCTCCATTGAGACAATTTCACTCACATTATGCTTTCAGGACATAATCTCCTCATTTTTAGAATCCTGAAATAGAATGCCCCAGGCAATGCAGAGGACCAGAATTTTATATAATTAGTGACTAACTAATTATGATGAGTGTAAAGCTCTTCACCTAACTCACTGATACTCTCTGCTTTTATAAAGCACTTCATGTACGTTAAGTGCTTCTTATAATTAACATTATTCCTCTCTATGATGCTGGAGTTGCTTCATACCGACTATCCTGAAGCAACGAGTTTTTAGAGACAATAAAACAGGCATTCCTGTGGAAGGTTTTTTCAGTATTATTGCATCTATTTCTGAATAGAGAGATTCATAGATTTTTGGAGCCAGAAGAAACTTTAGGGATCATTGAATAAGTACAGCTTTAGATTTTGTTTTCTTCTAATGGTGGGTTTATTGCCACCTCTGGAGGCCTTGTGACAGAAAGCTGAGCTAGGCCTTCAGGGATGGGAGCTCTTTCCCTTCGTCTTCTCCATGTAGCTAATGGATGATAAAGATGTTCAGGCATGGGGGCTCTTCCATGTAACATAGATCAAGGTCTTTAGGGATGGGGGCTCTTCCATGTGGCAGATAGCTGATTGAGGCCTTCAGGGGTGGCGCTCTTTCCCTTGGGCTCTTCCATGTGGCTAATGACTGATAAAGATGTTCAGGGATAGGGGCTCTTCTGTGTAACATAGATCAAGGCCTTCAGGGATGGGGGCTCTTCCACATGGCAGATAGCTGATCAGGGCCTTTGGAGTAGGGGCTCACTTCTCCAGGGTTGAGAAGCTTTTCTATCAGGTCCACATAGGCCAGCAGCATCCAGTGGCAGCAGTAGTGCTTCAGGCCCAGTGCGTCCAGGGTATCCCCTTCAGTGCACTCCGCCTGCAGCAGCCCCAGTAAGCCTCCCACTTGTTGCCCATGATCTTGCTGCATGTGAAGCAGCACACTGGGATGATCATAGAGAGGGCAGCAGGCACATGCTCGGATGTCCCTCCTCTTCTCTAGCTTTAGATTTTAAGGGGAAGAAAAGCAAAGTTTCACATTCCTTACATCTCGTTAGGGAGCTTATTGATAACATTTAAAAATACTCACACAGCTAGTACAGTTGGAAGGGTCTTTTGAAATTATCTTGTATAACCATCTCATTTTACTGATGAGGCAACTGAGGCCTACAGAGGTTGTGACTTGCTCAAACTTTTTCTGATGTCACACATAGTGAACATCAGAGTCAAGATCTGAACTCAGATCCTCTGATTTCAGAGGAATCTTTCTCCTGTACAACAGACACGTGTTCGTTGGTTCCTGGAAGTCACCCACATTCTTGTTTCAGTCTCTCTAAGGTAAAGGACTATATACAGTAGTTATAGATAATGACTCTACCCAGAATAACAGTGGCAATTACAATAATAATTATTGTTTGTTGTGTCCAACTCTTTTTGACCCCATTTGGGCTATTCTTGACCAAGATAATGGAGTGGTTTGCCATTTCCATCTCCCACTAGTTTTACAGATGAAGAAACTGAGGCAAACAGGGTTAAGTGACTTGCCCAGAATCACATAGCCAGTAATAGCCTGAGGCCAGATTTTAACTCAGAAAGATGAGTTTTCCTCAGGCCAGGCCCAGCACTCTATCCACTGTGCCACCTAGCTGCCCTATGCCAGGCACTATACTAAACACTTCATAATTTTATTATCTCATTTGAGTCTCACAACAACCCTGGGAAACAGGTGCTATTATTTATCTCTGTTTTACAGGTAAGGAAACTGATATAAACAGAGGTTGAATGACTTGCCTAGGGTCACACTGCTTATACGTGTTAGCAGTGGGATTTAAGCACAGGCCTATCCTGATTCTAAGGCCCAGTGCCATCTACTGTGCCATCTAGCAGCCCAATTTCAGAATTGCAGGTTGGATCTGAGTGACTATGGCTATTAGGGCTAGAAGTGTTTTTATACCCAAGATGGCAAAGAGAGCTCAAATACTAGCATCTTTAGAGCATTCCAGCAACAAGTAAGATAGGCAAAGATTTATACAAGTCCTGGTAGAATTCCTTTGATGTCAAGGAATGGACTTACATTTAGGGACTCACAGGTCATTTCCCCCCTACCCCCCATCTATATGTCATCATTTCTCCCTGTCAACCATTTTGTGTCATGGATCTCTGACAATATGATAAAACTTACGGATTTCCCAGAATAATGTTGCATAAAACATAAAGGACACAAAGGAAGCCAATTATGTTTAAATAGTTATAAAAATATTAAAAACAAATTCACACAATGCTTAAGATCTATAAAATCAAAGGGGTCCACAGATTCCAGGTTAAGAGCCATGCTTTAGGGAAAGGGGTCTAATTGGGCCAGATTGCATCAATCATCTAGTCTATGCTGCTGGACTAGAAAAGTCTGCATTTTTATAAAACTTAATAAAAATAGTGTTTTAAGTTATACTGTCCCAAAAAGTACACAGATACCAACAATTTACACATTTTTTGGCATGTTGAAAGCCATCAGCTTTCTATGCCTTGTCTGTTTTGGTGTATACAATTTTGGCAGGATTATTCTCATTCTTACTGGCATCAGCCTTTCCCTTTTACCCTTTGGATGACTTCTCTCCTTTCTTTATAGTTGCCTTTTGGGGTTTTTATTCTGGATTCAGAGAAACAAGCTTGGCAGATAATTTAGGCAGAGAGGCCTAGGTGTCTTAGGGATAAAAATTTGATATCAATTAGTATCTGTAAAAGAGGAGGGAAAGCAAGTCTTTTAATTAGGATCTATTTACACCTCTGAGAAAATGACTTTTGGGTTCACAACCCCATCATGTTTCGATAATGGATGTCAATAATACCTCAAAAAATTTATGAGAAAATGTAGTAGACCAGACTTTCATGCTCCCCCTCTTCCATGAGGCAGATATGCAGAAAAAAATATAATCTTGTTGGGTGGATGCTTTCACTGGATCTATGAATGACTAAAGAAAGTTTCAGGGTAGTTAATCTGCAAGTCTTGTTTGTGACTCCCTGTTTGTTTGTGCATCCGGACATGTTCCTAGGATTAAGTCTTAAAGTATAATAGCCTTGGGTTAGGGTAGGGAGTGGTCAGGACTGAAGAGGGGTCCTGGCATTTCAATCACTTCAGCGTCTCTGATATAAGGTATATAAACCCTGTGATTTTCTTGTACTTTGGCTCTGTATGAAATGGTTCTGTAATAAACAGACTATCGAATACATCCCCGTCTCTCTCCTTTACTCAGCTGGTTGCTGCGCCATATTATTGTGCTGGTCACAGCAAGAAAAGGCAAGAATAAGCTAGAAGCAGCCATGCTGTCATGGGAAGAGCACTAAACATGTTGTTTCAGACCTTGGCTCAGCTGCTGACTATTTGTATGACCTTGGGTAAAACCCTTTATTTCGAAAGGCCTCAGTTTTCTCATATGTAAAACAAGGAAAGCAGACTAGACAATCTCAAAGGTTCTTTCCTGATCTCAAGCCTATGATACACTTATCTGGAATTCAGTGTTTTTGAACTTCATTTTAAAAATGCACAGTTTTGAGTTATTTTTTTGCTTTTTGGAGGTGGGAAGGCAGGGCAATTGGAGTTAAGTGACTTGCCCAAGGTCATATGGATAGTAGGTGTTAAGTATCTAAGGTTGAATTTGAACTCAGGTTCTCCTGACTCCAATGCTCTATTCACTGTGCCACCTAGCCACTGCAACGCACTGTTCTTTTTAAATTTTAGTTGATTTTGGCCCAGTAAAAGGGTTTAGTTTTTACTTTTTAATTAACTGCATTGTTTTCTAAAATCCTAAACTAAGATTTTCTCTATTTTGACTGGTTCTGTCTGCCAAATTATGTAAATTATAGACCAGTAAGCTTGATGCTAAACCCCTGCAAAGTTCTAAAACAGTTGCTTGGTTTTGGAACATTTAGCAAGGAAAACAGTTCCAACAGAAGCCACCATTAAAGAGCTGACTAATATCAAATCATGCCAGACAAACCTTAGTTCCTTTTTTTTAATGTAGGTTTTTTATTGATATTTTATTTTTACACTGCCTAAATATCTAAATATTCTTTCCTCTGTCCCCTCCCAGAAAGCCACTCCTCATAACAAAGATTTTTTTTTTAATTGGATAACAGGGAATGCTAAAGACATGAGAAATAACTGCAGTAAGGCAGTGTAGGGGCACTGAGGTACAAGTCAGGAAACTTCAGTTCCAAACCATGCTCTCTTAACCACCTTGTAACCTTTAACAAGTACATATATTCCTCTGGGCCTCAGTTTTCTCATCTGTAAGAAGACAGCTATAAAATTATAAGATTCTATAATTCAAATTTTTCATAATAGCCTTGTGTACAAAATGGAGAAATGTGGGCTGGATGATTCATAAATGGTTGAATGAACTTTGCCACAGAGGATTGATTTACAGAGTCATGAAAGATCTTTACAGACATATGAGTCCTTAATCTTCGTTTGTGCAAGTCACATCAATCAAGAAGCATTCAGAGTGCTTGTTATGTGGCAGGAATTGTGCTGCATCTGCCAAAGCACACCTGGAACACTTTGCATTCAGATTGGGGTATCATTAATGACAAAGAACAGTGACAAATTCTATTATGTCTGGAAGAAGAAAGCTAAGATGGTGAGGGGGTCCCAAGAGTGAATTTAAGGGGTAAGTTGTTCACTGTTTTCAGATATTTGAAGGATTCCTATGGCAGAGGAATTATTACTTTTTTTTTTTTTTAGGGAGCAGAACTAAGATACTTGCATATGCTACAGGACAGATTTCATCTCAATATAAGGTAAAAAAAAAATTAACACTTAGACTTGCCTTAAATTGGAAGCAGTGGCCTCACAAAGTAGCCAGTTTCCCATTAAACAAAAAATTTTTGGATAAAAGATTATCAGAAAGGACTAATTTATTGGGTTGTTAACCTCCTCTAGTCAGCCTTAGTTGACCACACAATTTATTGGGTTCTTGACAACTTCTTAGATACCTTTCAAATCTGAAATTCTATGACATCATAGTATTTATTCAAAGTGCAAGAGGTAGAGTTGGTGATGGTGTTATCACCACCCCCCTGGGCATCACTCACTGCCCTGGGGAATCAACATTCAACTAGCAGAGGAAAGTGTGGTCTATGGGGAGTGGAAAAATAACCTTCATCTGTTCTTGGCTATACTGGTCAGATTAGGGTTAGAAAATTTACTATAGAATTAAAAGTGAATCCCAAAATTTGGAAGACAAATTTTCCAGCCTTAAAGGGGAAAGTAACTTGAGTAGAATACTGCTTCTCCAAAAGGGCAAGTACCAACTTAGGATCTTGAAAAATACCCTGGAAAAGATCAGAGTTGAGTATACCTAGCTGAGGTCCCACTCCCTCAACTGACATACAGAATGGGGCTGAAGTCCAGGAGCTCTTCCTCACTCTATATATAAAACCCTCCTCATTCTCCTCCACACCTTATCCTCAAAAGAAACAGGTACATTCCAGAAGTTGCAACAGGTTAGGTAGTGGTAGTTGAAAATCCCAAGGAACCACCCCCACATAAGTTTCCATGACTTTTTCACGGTCTGGCATTACACTGGGACTTGAAGGAATGTAAGCAGGAAGAATAAAGACCTTTTCTGTAGTTCTGTAGCACCAAAAATATATGGCACCAACCATCCCAGCAACCTGAAACCTAGGATTTGTTGTGATCTGACCAAAAATAAAGCATAAAGAAATTCTCAAAATAATCCTAAGGAGGAAAAAGTTGTTTTTAATCCCTTTAGGTCACTTAAATGTGACCATTTTTTATTGCTTCCTTTCACAGTTTTTATTACCAGTACATGATAAATTATAATTACAATCATGCCTGCCTGAAAAAAAAACCGGTGACATTACAGTTCTGAGATTAATGGAAATGAATCAGATTTGAGGATCCTCAATCTGAGGATGCAGCGAGTTGTTGCACTGCCAGATATTCCATGCTGCTGAAATAACATAAGGCAACCAAAGTCCATACCAATCCCCTCTGCCTGGATATTAGAAAGATAATAGAACCACTACTTTTATTATAGCATACTGTACAACACAGAATGGCAGCAGTTGTATTAATAACTTCCTGGAAAGAAATCATCATATGTGTTAAACCAGTGCTACTACTTATAGATTTGCAGGTTGGCTTATACAGAACAGAATGGGCAATAAAAATGAGTAGAGAATACAGTTGGTATAAAGCCATGACATGAGTTTTTAAAAGCAATTTTTATAGCTACAGCTATCTTATTTTTTTTTAATTTTATTTTAGTTTGCATCATTCATTTCATCTATCTTATTTTTCAAAACAAGTACTGTTTTTGCCCAATACAATGTAGCAACAAGGTCTATTTGGAACATGCATTTGTAAAGTTTCAATCAAAAATTCCCAATCTGCTTCCAGGTTCCCTCTTCCTAGGACTACCTCTTGTGCCTCCAAAAAATAATTTACTCCTCAGTTTCTAGGATTCCTCCATACTGTGTACCTAAAGAATCTCAGTGGACTCATGATGGAAATCACCCCCATGAATTAAGAACAGAAGCCTAATGAATGTTGGCAAAATTCAGGTAACTTGCTTACTGGCCCTTACAGCACCACTGCCCTTCTGTTTGGCTTCTTCATATAGCAGAGACTGGCCTAAGAATCAGGAGACCTACCCATAAGACACTGGACCTGAGTTTCCTCATCTGTAAAAATGAATATTTGAGCTAGAAAATCTCTAAGTGGCTTTCAGATAACGTTCTGTGAGCTGAATCAGAGAATTGTCATCTATGGTTAGATCTTGAAGGGATCCTTCAGTGCAAAAAGGTTAGCGTTCCTCTCCACGAGTCACTGTGACTACAGTAGACAGTACTGGAGTTGGGAGTCAGGAAGGTTTGAGTTTGAAACCTGCCTCATTTATTTGTGGGATTCAGATCCAGGTCTCTCTCGATTCTAACATTCTTTACATTATAACAAACTGTCCAAGAACTTCTTTCTGGTCCTCATTCCTTTCATTAATTTGACCAGTTTCAGACAGAATCATGAAACTGGAACTGACCTTGGAGATTATTATTCATGACACATGGACAGTGCTCTACAAACCCTAAAGTGTTCTATATATATGCTAGTTACTGGGATGATTATCCAGTCCAACCCTTTTATTATGGAGAGATGCAAACTGACACCCAGACGCTCAAGTGACTTTCCCAAGGTCACGCAGCTATTTGACTGGGATCTAGAACCCAGGTCACCTTACAGAATAAAAAGTTCTCATTGTTACAGGTTAAATCCAGATATGGTTACTTTTCAGCTACTGCTCTTACGTGCCACACCAAAATCTTTTCCTTAGCCAAACTCTGTATTATTTAAAATTAAACATTTGTCAAAGGTTTTAGAGTCCCCACTAACAAAGTTCACAAATCAAACATTACATGTTAAAAATCCAATCAACAGAATTTCCAAACCTCTCTTTCTTTCTTCTGTCCTATACAGCAATCATAAAAGGCAATTATGTAAGCAAAATATTCTCTTTTTTTGTTGATTTTTATCTTGGTTCTCTGTTCTCTTTCTCTGCCTGGGAAATGCTATCTTATTACTCTTCTAAGTATCACTCTTCTGAGGCTAAATGTCACAGCCATAAGACTCTTCTTTTACCAACCCAGGGAAGAATGCACTTTCCACCTGAATTGGAAGACTTTTTTTTCCCCTTTAATTTTAAATAGACTCTCAGAAATATCCCAAGAGACTGTGACCATTTCAGAAGTGGTCACATGGTATGCCTAAAAATAACAGCCTGCTTTTCCCACTTCTAAGGAACACACTGATGTTAAGCTCATCACTCATTTGGACATACACATGATAGAACAGAGAACAAAATACCGTCAAAACATTTCCTGCTCAGCCAGCAGCCTGATACAATTAGCTGCTCATTAAATAAAACTTTTCAGTCACAAAGAGGGAATTGTAATCACTTAGCCAAATGACAACATAATTTAAAGCATTCAGGAGGTGAAGAATAGGACAAGGGCACACATCGGGAGCACAGTGGAAAATGCTTCTGATGGCTTTTTTTCACTTAGATGATATAGCTTTCTTTCTGTCATCAGCAGGGAAGTTCTTCACATCAAAAGCAATGAAAAACATGAGAAGAGATTTGACATCTCTCAGTTCTAGATAATATTCCTGGGCTATTTTCTCTGCAGTCCATGTTTCAGGAGAACGTTTATGATTGTTAAGTAGCGTGAGAGCCTCCACCACAGAAATTTTGCCTTTGGGAATGTTCTCGGAAGTCATGAGGTTAAAGTGATTGCCTTTTAGAAGTCTGAGCTCTGTCGACTGAGGTATACTGGCATCTTTCACCTAGGGAAGGAAAACAGAAATATTTGTTATGGGAAGGGAGAGAAAAGCATCATCTATTTTCGTATTTTTTGCTGCTCCTCATACACAACTTTCTATCTCCCACTTGTGTGCCTTTGTACAAATTGTTCCCCTGTGTCTGAAATACTCTGCTTTTATCTCAGTCTCTTCAAATCCCTGTAGAATTCATCTCCTATCCAAAAACCATAGTTGCAAATGCCCTGAAATAAAAAAATACTTTGCATGTATATACAATTGTGTACGTGTTATTTCCTACCTGTAGAATTAACTCCTTGATGACTGGAGCTGCCTGTTTTTATCTTTATGTTCTTAGCATCTAGCAGTCCTTGGAACACAGTAGATGTTTAACAAGCTACTCCATGAACCGAAGTGTTCTCCTAATTGCCAGATGACCATCTTTTTTCTTTTATCCCATTCCTAACCCCTTTCCAGAAACCAGTTTTCAACACAAGATATTAAATTCCTGGCCAATGGTGCTTTTGTTAGTCTTTAGTTTCATTATTTCAACTAAATTAGCAACATTTATTCTTACTAGTCCCATTACTGAGGGAGGATCATTTCCTTCCATGTGCTTCCTTTTTTTACTTCCAGGTATTAAAAATCTTTCTTTTTTTATTATGAACTTTATTATGAAATAGCAATAAACATAATCTTTCTGTATTCAAAGATCAAAAAACCAAAACTGCACATGAATATTGAACGGATCAAAACAAATCCAGCAAAGCAGCAAAATATAAAATAAATCCATGTAAATCACTGGCATATTACCAACAAAACCAAGTAAGAGGCACTAGAAATGAAAATTTCATGTAAAATAATAATAGAATATATGAAATATTTGGGAATCTATTTACCAAGACACACCTAGGAACTATATGAATTCAACTACAAAATATTCTTTAAAGAAATAAAGACTGACTTGAATAACTAGAAAAATTTAATTGTTCATGGATAGATAGTGCCAATATAATAAAACTGACAATATTACTTACATATATTCAGTGCTACACCAAATTACCAAAGAATTACTGTATAAAAACAGAAGAAATTTCAAAAACATCTGAAAGAAGAGAATGACAAGAATCTCATGGGAAGTAATGAAAAAAAATAGGAAAGGGGTTACACTATTAAATAAAAAATAGAGAAGTTGATCAGGAAAACAGATGAAGCACACAACAAACAGAAGTAAACAAAAAGAGCAATGCAGTATTTGATAAGACCCTACTTACTGGGGTACATACTCACTCTTTGACAAAAACTGCTGGGAAAACTGTAAAGCAGTCTAGCAGACATCAGGTACTATATATATATCACGGTAAATTCCTAACGGATACTAACCTTAGAGGAGAAGAGCTCATGACCACATGAGTGATCACCAGGTAGAAATAATTGTGATTATATAAAATGAAAAAGTTTTTTTCACAAACAAAACCAAAATCGGAATGGAGACAGGTAACTGGAATGAAAGTCTTCACAGTAAATTTATCTGATAAAGGTCTCAATGAAGATTCAAATATATATAAGTGAAATCTTTATTGATAAATGAGCAGTCCAGTTGATGAACAGTCAAGTACTTAGAAAGTTTTCAAAGGAAGAAATCAAAGTTATTAACAACTATATTTAAAAAACTACTATTATTCAGGGAAACGCATATTAAAATAACTCTGAGGTTCTAGTACGCATCTAACAGACTGGCGAAGACGACAAAAGAGGAAAATAAATGCTGGAGAGGTTGCAGGAAAAAGGCACATTCGTATTCTGGTGATGAAACTATAAGTTGGTCCAGTCATTTAGGAAAACAACTTGGAACTACACACCAAAAGTTACTAAAGAATGAATATCTTCGACCTAGTAATATCACTCAACTGCTAGGCCTAAATTACCCTAAAGAAATAAAAAAAAATAAAGAATCGGTATGTACAAAAATACTTGTAGCAGCTCTCTTCATGGCAGCCAAAACAGGAAAGCTAAGGGTTATTCTCCTTAGTTGGCTAACCAAATTATGATACGTGAATGTAACAGTATTTTACTTCACCATAAAATAGAATGAAATGCACGATTTCAGAGGAAAATAGGAAGGACATTATGAACTGATGCAGAGTGAAGTGAGCAGAACCAGAATAACAAATGCAAGGACAACATTATAAAGAAAAACAACTTTGAAAGAGAATGAGACATACATTTTTGGAGATGGCCAATTGTTTTCGCTGCCTATGCACATCTGTTGAGGATTTTCTGTTGTTGTTATTTATGGGTGCTAGGGGACTAGGTGTTAGGTGTTAAGCAGAAAAAAAAACAAAGCTTACCAAAAAACAGTAAAAAAGGGGAATTTCACTTTAAAAATGCCTAATATGGGATACTTTTAGTCTTATTTATACATATAAATTTGACGGATAATGAAATTAACACAGCTGCCCCTCTAAGTCAGTCAGTCAATAGATATTTACTAAACATGCTTGTAATTCATTCTTCTATTTAGTTATAATTTTTTTTAGGTCTTCCAGTTTATTCTGCAAGAAGAATGTGAATATTCACCCACATGTTTCGGTGCCTTCAGCTGTCATTAGGCGGGACAGCTATTTCACATCAACAACTACATAGATCTTTGTAGGTGATCATTTCCCTCCCTGATTTTTGTCTTGGTACTCCCCTTTCTACCTGGCAAATGCTGAAATTTTATTTGTCTTACAAATGTCCCTCATTTGCAGGTAAATGTCAGCTTTAAGACTCTGGTAAACAACTCACTCTTTCATGGGTCACTGAAGCATCTTCTAAAAATTCAGAGAAGAGATCAGAAAGAAGGCAAGAAACAAGTACAGACACGTGGGATAGCTGTGAAAGTTATATGTTGAATTTATTATGTACTTGATACTTGGGGTTACAGAATTAAATGAGTTTTATTGAAAGTACATGTAGGATCATGTACCAATACTTAAAAGGGAAATTAAGCTATACATAACAAGATTCACAGTATCATCTCATGTACAATCCCCCTTTTCTGTTTTCCATGCAGCTTGGTAGCATAAATGATTAGTGTTGGACTTAGTGTCCAGAAGACCTGAATTCAAATTCAGCCTCAAATACTTACTAGCAATATTACCCCTGGGAAAATCACTTAACCTCTTGGAGTCAGTTTCCTGATCTGTAGAAAAGAAAATAAATGATAGCACCTTACAGAGTTGCTGTAAGGACCAAATGAAATACATGTAAATATCTTTATGAACCTTAAAATATGCACTTTACCTGTTATTGTTATAATGTCTATGAAATGTTCATTTTGTTCAATGTTTCAGTTCAGAATAAAACAAATAAATTTAGGAAAAAGCCACTTTTTTCCAGTGAGCCAGGTTGAAAAACTGTGGTTTTTAACCTCTTATACTGACGTCATCCTTAAAATATGTGGATGCCTCTTTAATGAGATCCCACAGTCTCTCACAGATGATAGGCACATCGATCCACACAGGAAAAGTCACAGAGGTAAAGAAGACATATGACCTAGATTATGAGTTGCAGTTAAATGGGCAATTCACCAAATTTGCCTATCAGTACACATATTTTTGACAGACAGTGCAGATGAATGATAAGCTGGCCTGAGACATAAAAAGGACGAGGAAGTCAGCTGGCTTACATTGGGAAATTTTAGTTTTTCTTTTTTTCTGTCAAACTTCTCCCTGCTGCACAAGCACATATTTTTAGCCACAACATTCCCTTAGGAATGCAATTCAACTCAACAAACATTTGTTAAAAGCTTACTATATGTCAGGTATTGTGCTTGGCTATGAGGGAACAAAGATAAAAAATGAAAAACAGTCACTGCTCCCAAGGAGTTACCATTCTTTTGGAGGGATAAAACATGAGATGAGTTAGAGAAAAGATACTCTCACAAAGGAGAGAACACTAACAAATTGGGATGGGAAGAGGGGAAATGGAAGCTTTCACTGAGAAGATATAACCCTTGCTAAACTCTGAAGAGATTGAAGGGCTCTAAGAAGTGGAAGGAGGGAGGGTATTCCACATACAGAAGACAGCCCTTTTAAAAGCATGGAGGCAGGAAATGAGATTTCAAGTATGGGGAACAACCATTAGGCTATTTTGACTGGAATGGTAGTATTTGATGTATTTCTGGAAAAGGTTCATAGGACTGTGATATTGTTAAACCTTATAAGGAGATACATACACCATTTGGTCAGCCACGGCTACTAAAAACCAGGAAAATAAAGTTTTCCCCCAAAAAGTCCTTAGCAGTATCAAATGACTCAGCATCCAAAAGTAATACTATTGTTGTCATTGTAAAGAATATTAAAAAAGATGGATCACTACCTCTGCTTTGCTGCTCTAAGGACCAGGTGAACCCAAATCACTTATGTGTATTTTTCCCCTCCATTAGGTGAGCTGCTGTCTTGCTTTTTCTATTCATATCCCTACACTACAGTGTTTTGCACACAGAAAGCACTTCATAATTTTTTTTCACTTAATCATCACAGTATCATTTATTTTGAGCTGGCAGAGACCTTTGAGAGTATTAAATCTAAGTTCTTCATTTTACAGGGGAGGAAAGTGAAACCCAGAGATTTGCCCAGGGTCACAAAGCTAGCGGGATTAGACACTGGGTTTTCCTGTTTCCAATGACAACACTATCTCCCACATGATACTGCTTCTTATTAAGTGGTACAAGGAAGATCGATTATGGAGGGCTATAATTTAGGGGTCTACAAATTAAGAATATTAATCTGAAAAAGGCAATGGAAACCAGTAGAGTATGGCAGAAACCTGCCTGAGCTCTCCCAAATTCTCTTCCAAACATCTTTGGAATAATGCCTCAAAACCAATTTTGGAACAGTAGTGTTTTTTCCAGCCCAGGACAGATTCGAGGTTTAGCCGAAAAGGTCTGTTTCACTGGGGTGGGAGGGGAGCACAGTTCAGCCAAGGTGGTGCCCAAGCAAGTCCCAGCAATGAGATCCTGCTCCCAAATGCAAGCCAGCAGCGAGGACTTAAGATCCAGCACAAAGAGTTTGGGACAGTACCCTCTCTACTCCAGAAGCAGGGTCCAACTTTAACATAAAGCAAAAAGTAACAAAACAGGTTGGGAAAATGAGCAAAAAATAAGAAAGAATCTGACCATAGAAAGTTACTACAGCAACAGGGAGGATTAAGGCACAAATTTAGAAGAGGACAACAATGGCAAAACAGCTATACGTGGGGCCTCAAAGTAAAATGTGAATTGGCAGAAGGCCCCCAAACTCCCAAAACAAGAACTCTTAAAAGAGCATTTTTAAAATGAAGTCAGAGAGGTAGAAGAAAAACCAGGAAAAGAAATGAGAGTAATGCAAGAGAATCAGGAAAAAAAAATTTAACAAGTGTTAAAGGAAGCACAGAAAATGGAAAAGATATACAAAAGCTCATGGAATAAAATAATTTCTTAAAAATGGAATTGAGCAAGTAGAAGTAAATGACTCCAGAAGAAATCAAGAAACAATAAAACGAAATCAAAAGAATGAAAAAAAGTAGAAAAATTTGAAATATCTAATTGGAAAAACAACTGACCTAGAAAATAGATGCAGGAGAGATATCTTAAGAATTACTGGACTACGGAAAGCCATTATAGAAAAAAGGGCCACGAACAGCTTATTTAGAGAAAGCATCAAGGAAAAAACTGCTCTGATCCTAGAATGAGAGGGTACAATGGAAATTGAAAGAATCCACCCATAACCTCTTGAAAGAGATCCCAAAATGAAAACTCCCAGGAATGCTGAAGTCAAATTTCAGAGCTCCCAGGCCAAGGAGAAAACACTGCAAGCAGCCAGAAAGAAACAATTCAAATATCATGGAGCCACAGTCAGGATTACTCAGGATTTAGCAGCTTTTACATTAATGTACTAAAAGGTTTGGAGTCTGATATTCCAGAAGGCAAAGGAGCTAGGATACACCCAAGAATTACTTACCCAGAGTAATCAAGTATAATCCTTCAAGAATAAAAAACTGATACTCAATGAAATAGAAGACTTTCAAGCATTCCTAATGAAAAGACTAGAGCTGAAGAGATGATCTGATCTTCGAACATAAAATTCAAGAGAAGTGTAAAAAGGTAAAGAGGAAAGAGAAAACATAAGAAATTCAAGTAAGGTTAAGCTATTTATATTCCTCCAGTGGAAGATGACACTTGCAACTCTTAAAAACCTTTTCACTATTAGGGCAATTAGAAGGAGTATACATAGACAGAAGGTGAACATGGGAGTTGACTATGACAGGATAATATAAAAAAACAAAAACAAAATTAAGGAGTGAGAAAGAGGACTGAACTGGAAGAAGGGAAAAGGAGAGGTAAAATAGGATAAATTATCTCACATAAAAGGGGTGTAAAAGAGTCATTACGGTGGAGAGGAAGATGGGGGCGGGGGTAGTGGCAGGCAATGCTTAATCATCACAATTGGCTCAAAGAAGGAATAACATACATGCTTAGATGGATACAGCAACCTATCTTATCCTATATGGAAGTAGGAAGACATGCGGATAAGAGAAGCAGGGTGGGACTGATAGAAGGGAACACGAATTGGAGAAGACAGTATTCAGAAGTAAAACAACTGTAGGAGGGACAGAGTCAAAAGTGAGAGAAAGAGAAGGATGAACAGGGGAAAATAGGATGGAGGGAAATAAACAGTTATCATAACTGTAAATGTGAATAGGATGAACTCACCCATAAAACAGAAGCACATAGCAGAATGGATTAAAAACTAAAATTCTAGTTTACAAGAAACACATATGAAGCAGATTGCACACATGCACGCGCGCGCACACACACACACACACACACACACACACACACACACACACAGTAAAGGTAAAGGGCTGGAGCAGAATCTATTACGTTTCAGCTGAAGTAAAAAAAAAAAGTAGGAGTAGCAACCACGATCTCAGACAAAACAAAAGCAAAAAAAGATATAATTTTAAAAGATAATGAAGGTAATGATATCTTGCTAAAAGGTATCATGGTAATATCAATGCCAAACATATATGCATCAAATGGTATAGCATCCAAACTCTTACAGGAGAAGTTAAATGAGTTACAAGAGGAAACAGATAGTAGAATTATACTAATGACTTCAACTTTCCCCTCCCAGAACTGGATAAATCTAACCAAAAAATAAAAAAGGAAGTTAAAGAGGTGAATAGAGTTTTAGAAAGGCTAAATATAATGGACCTCTGGAGAAAACTAAATGGGAATAGAAAGGGATATACCTTCTTGTCAATGATACATAGCACTTCTACGTAAACTGACCATGTATTGGGGCACATAAACCTTACAACCAAATGCAGAAAAGCAAAAATATTAAATGCATATTTATCAGATCATAATGCTTATATTCAATTAAGAGCCATGGAAAAATAGATTAATAATTGTAAAGTAAATAATCTAATCCTAAGGAATGAACAGGTCAAAGAACAAATCATAGAAACAATTTCATTAAAGAAAATGACGAGACAAACATACCAAAATTTATGGGATGCTGCCAATGCTGTACTTTGGAGAAAATTCATATTTCTAAACACATACATTTATAAAACAGAGCTGGAACAGGTCAATAAATTGGTCACACAAGTAAAAAAAACAAAAAAGAATTTAAAATCCTCAGTTAAATACCAAATTGGAAATCCTGAAAATTAAAGGAGAAATTAATAAAACTGAAAGAGAAACACTGACTTAATAAATACAACTAGAAGCTGGTTTTATTAAAAAAAATACAATAAAATAAAAAATCAAAGGGCAAATTCACCAACAATGGAGAGGAAATTAATTATTAAGAGCTATTACCTGATTATATGCCAATAAATCTGACAATCTAAGTGATGGGGGTGGTGAGATGGGTTAGGAGTGCTGGGAGCCCAAAATGTCAGGGTACAAGGTAGAGTTGCCTAACATGCATTCACACATTCAAACAGTCCTCCAGTCAAGTGGCAAAGTTTACTGTGATGCCAATAGAAGCAGGAAAGGTTTCTTAGGGAATTTACAACCTGATGGGATTGATGCTAAACTTATATGGAAAAGTGACAGGGAAAAGATGGCAAGTATGCTAATTAGGTGACAAAGCGGCAGGATTAGGGAGTGGTCAGCATATGCAAGTAGTCCAGGTGCTTTGAAAGAAGGAACCTGTGATCTATGGATGGGAAAATATAGGGAGTCTGCAGAGATAATTTTGCTGATCCCAGACACTGAGGGAGAGAAGACAATTTTTTGTTTGGCTGCCAGAGGCTGGTCCTTGGGGATCTGGTGCCAAAGAGAAAGTCCTTGGGTCAATATCCCTGTGTCTGTTCCGATAAAGTAATTACAGAGTCAGGCCTATAACAAGGGAAAAACTTCTCAAAGAAGTGGTGGGGGAGGGCCTTGTAGGATTCTGCATTGCTTCCAAAAACCAGGTCTAAGAGCAGTGGTTCTCAACCTTCCTAATGCCGTGATCCTTTAATACAGTTCCTCCTGTTGTGGTGACCCCCAACCATAAAATTATTTTCATTGCTACTTCATAACTGTAATTTTGCTACTGTTATGAATCATAATGTAAATATCTGATATGCAGGATGTATTTTCATTGTTACAAATTGAACATAACCCACAGGTTGAGAACCTCTGTCTTAGAGCTTTTGGGGCCCAGGTTCCACTACCCTATCATAAGCAAAATGAATATTTACAAAAATATAAATTGCCCAGATTAAGAAAAAAAGGGAAATAGAATACTTAAATAACCCATTTTAGAAAAAAAAAACTGAACAAGTCATCAATGAACTCTCTAAGAAAAATTTCCCAGAGCCAGAAGGATTCACAAATGAATTCTAACAAACATTTAAAGAACAATTAATCCTAATACTATATAAACTATTTAGGGAAATAGGCAAAGAAGGAGTTCTACCAAATTCCTTTTAAAATACAAATATGGAGCTAATACTTAAACCAGGAAGAGCAAAAACAAAGAAAATCACAGACCATTTTCTCTAATGAATACTGATGCAAAAACTTGAAATAAAGTAACTAGCAAGAAGATTACAGCAATATATCACAAGGATCATACATTATGACCAAATGGGATTTATACCAGTAATTATCTCAAATGAGATAACATTTGTAAAGCACTTGGCACAGTGTCTGGGATAAGTAGGCACTTAATAAATGTTTGCTCCCTTTCCTACCCTCCTTCATCGCTTGGTTTTTGTGACATCATGCTCTGAATTTTCCTCCATCACTAAATCATTTGACCCCAAACTATGGGTTTACAAGAATCAATCCTGTGCCCTCTTCTCTCGATCTACACCATCTCTCTCAGAGTTCAACAGCTGCCATGGATTCTATTATTATCTCTATGAAGATGATGCTCATATCTACCTATTCAACCCTAGACTCTCCCCATAGCTACAGTCCCACAATGCTAGTTACTTACTGAATATTTCTTCACTAGACATCATGTAAGCATCTCAAACTCAACAGAGTCCAAAAGTAAAAGGACAGCAGGTAAAAACTGTGCTGAGCTCAGTCCTTAAACAGAAGTCCTGAAGCCCATGGTCCTACGCCCCACTATCCAGAGGGTCTAATCAGTGGCAGAAGATACTGCCAAGATATCAGGAAGATTCAATCTTGCAAGATGAAATAAGTTTCCTTGAAGGCATCAGGCTTGATGATCCCGAAGGTCCCATCTAAAAGCTTTAAAAATTCTTTGAATCTATAATCATCACAACTGCTGTTGCATATGATCATGAATGCACCAAAAAGATAAGTGAATAAGGAAACAAAAAGGCTTAGACTAAATCACTTAATAAAACCCAATTATCTACAAATAACATTTATGTTTAACTTAATTTTAAAATAATCACGGGAAATTACAAAATCATGAATAAATAGATTATAAATGTTCTGAAATTTCAGGTACTAGAATTCAAATATGTACGAACTTAGTGTAGAAATTATTTCTATCTCAATGAAGTTGCTTTAAATTGGTGTATTATTATTATTAACACATCATGATTTCAAAGCATGATGAAATGTATTAATTAAGATATTTTAAGATAACAGAAGCATGAAAAACATGCAATTGTCCATAGCCTACCTCTTTTTCAATGTTTTACCTAAATCTCTGCTATAAACAAAACACAGGCCATCATTAAATTATTACATTAATACATCTTTAATTTGTGGCAGTGAGGTGGTGCAGTGGATAGAGCACTAAGCTTGGAATCAGGAAGATTCATCTTCATAAGTTGAAATCTAGCCTGAGATACCATCTGTGTAACCCTGAGCAAGTCACTTAACTGTTTGTCTCAGTTTCCTCATCTGTAAAATGAGATCAATCACTGTTATACAACACATTCTTAGAGAGCTACCTGCAGTTCTAAGAGGCTGACTTGCCCAGAGTCACATTCACCTGGTACTTGTATGAGAGGCGAAACTTGAATTCAGGTCTGATTCTGAGAATGGCTCTCTCTATATATACTACACTGTCCTGCATATTGTATTATATTAAGTATTACTTGAATACTTCAAGGTTTCATATTTGTGTTGATATAAATGCTTCCTCCCCAAGGCAGATCACAACTGTTCTGAATGTCATTAGGCTATCTTCTTCAATTGCTGCTATATAAAACAAAACAAAACAAAAAAACCTACCCCCCTTCAGTCAACCCGATGATGGACCTCTCTGGACTTAAGAGAGACTGGACTTTCAAAATCTAACATGCAGTACATCATGTGATCTTGCTCAAAGTCTTACCAGTTTAGCAAAACCTGCCAATTTGCATTCCATGGGCAAAGCCTTTTTTAAGGTCAGCTCTCTACCATAATGAAGTATCAGAATAGGATTTCAGTAAAGGATATTATTATATTATCCTTCACCAAAGTACTCATTCTGACTCTCCCATTCAACTAAGTCTGGGGACCTTGAGCTCTATCTACCAAGTGGAGACACTTCAAGTGTGGGCCCAGTGATGCATTTCATATCTACTATCCAAGTACAAGTACCAGTCAAGCTAAATTAGAAGAGATTCAACATCAGGTTGAGTCACAGGTTGATAGCATTTTTATGTCTATAGCAACTTTCTAAAATAGTAGAAGTTACTGAGGCATTGAGTCTGCACTGTCAGATGTTATATACTTTCTTATGACAAAAATATTATATTAAATTCACTTCAAATTTTCAAAAGATCTACAATTTCATCAGTATGAATGATCCATTATATAACCCCTCCACATGTCAGGGGCAAAATTTCTTAACTTTTTTTGCATTATAGACCCCTTTGGCAGCTGGTGGATGCATATTGACCTCTTCTTGGAATAATGCTTTCAAATGTATAAAATACATGGAGTTATGCAGGAAACCAATTATGCTGAAAAAGATACAAATACACAAATAAACACAGACACACAGGATGCCCCTCCCTCCCTTTTACTTCTCCACAACTGCCCTAGATATGTCTTCATCCTGAAAAATCACGTCAGCACTCAAATTCAAACCTCAAAAGTGCCCTGTCTCTGCCACTCTCTGGGTCTATACCCTCACTCTGTTTGGATGACTCCTCCTAGAACTTCCACTCAAGCAGGGGTGCCCTTCTACCTCATGACCTTTCTATTTCATGCCCCTACTTAGGGTAACTTCCCTATTCCTTTTTCAGATTCCTTTTACCTGCTGTCTTTACTTAGAATATAAGCTTTTTGAGGGCAGGGGTTATCTTTTTCTCCCCATTATGTTTGTCCAGTGCTTAGCATAGTGCTCAGTATACAAGATGTTTGCTGAATGCTGACTGATGTATTTTTAAAAATGTATTTAAATATATTTAAAATGTATTTAAGTGTATTTTAAAAACAAATTTATGGATCTAAGGTTAAGACCCCATGCCTTAAGGAATCCTTCTGGTGATGAAAACTCTAAATTTAGCAACCTGCCCTTTGGACAACACACAGAGGATCTGCCAGAGTTTATGCTCCTCAAGCATAGCTCTTTAACATCTCGGGGTTCCTTCCACATCACAATAAATGCAGGGATTACCTACACCAAAGAGAGCAGAGATCTATCAAAGTATGCAAAAAATAATAGTGCATTTACAACTTCATATAGCACAGGAGCTGAGTGTATCTTGGACCACAACCAAGAAGCCTTATTACTATAATTACCAATACAACCCTGATGCACTAAAAATATAATCCCAGCGCCTGGGCTCTCCTAAGGTGCTCACCATGGTCTTGGAGTATGTCTTATTCAAAGTTCAAACAGGAGTATTTACTATCGGTACTGAATTTCTTCAAAAGCTCCTATTCACAATCACAAAGTACTTATTGTCTTAAGCTCTAAAATACTACAAGCCTTCTCAGTGAAATTGATAATTATTTGAAAAAAAAATTAAGAAAATACAAAATACTTATTTCCCAGACTGAGATAAAGGGAGACTGGCACACTGAATTTCCATTCAACATTCAATTCACACAAGTCAATATTAAATGCCTAGTAAATACTAGACTAAGCACTGGAAATAACATAGATAGATGCCTGCTCTTATGACATCTATCATGCTAATAGTGTCATGCAAATACATCATGTTAAGCACTGAGAATACACAGATGCCTGCTCTCTAGCTATTCCTAGGCTCTCTTCTGATCTCTAGTCCTGCTCCAGCAACCAACTGCTGGACATCTCTATATGGGGCCATAATTTTGAACTCAAAGCAGAATTCATTATCTTTCCCTCCAAAACTTTTTTTTTTCTAACCTCCCTGTTTCTGATAAAGGTACTACTAACCTTCCGGCCTGGACTCTTCCTTGTCTCTCACTATACCATCTGATCAACTGCCTAGTCTTGTCAATTCTACCTTCTGTAACATCTCACAAACATACACCCTTCTTTTCACTCACATGGACACCAACCATATTAAGGTCCTCATTGCCTCTTGCCTAGACACCCGCAAAAGCATCCTAATTAGTTTTCACGTATCCAGTCTCTTCCCTCTCTAATCTATATTCTACATAGCCACCAAATCAATATTCCTGATGAGGATACTTTTTTGCTCAAGAAGTTTCAGTAGCTTCCAAGTGCCTCTAGGATAAAGTACAAACTTGTCTATTTGGCAAAAAGGCTCTAATCCATCTTTCTAAGCTTACTGCACATTACTCTTTTTCACACAATGGCGTAGTTGTTCTTTCTCCTATATGACATTCCATCTCCTATGTCTATACCTATGTTTTTGCAACAAGTGTTCCTCATGCCCGGGGTGCCCCCCCCACCCCTTCCTCTTTACCTCAGACCACTCCTAACTTTTTTTACTGCTCAGCTCAAATGCCATGTCTTGCATGAAGCCTATCCTGATCCCCACCAGTTGCCAATGCTCTCACCTTATCCTTAAAAATTACTTTGTAGTTACCTATCTGTGTTCATACTGTTTCCTTTCCAACTGGAGGTGATGGGTTGGTAGGGCGGGAATAGAGAGACTGTGAAAGAAGGGCAGAGACTGTTTCATTTTTTACTTTGTATACCCACTACACCTAGCATAGTACCTGTCTTGGTAGGCACTTAATAAATGCTTACTGAATGGAATAATGGGGAGAATATGCAATTCAAAAAATCATTATACAAGAAAGAATAACTACAAAGTGATAATAAAAATTTGAGGAAGAAGAGGTTGTTTTATCTATCTGGGAAAGCCAATGAAAGCTTCGTCCAAACTGGTATTTGAAGGAGGAGAGAGACTTCAAGTGAGATAGACTAGAATAACCCATTTCAATGGTGGGGGATGGGGGGTGGGGGACAGTGTAAAAAAAGGCAAAGAAATGAGAATGAGGAGGATAAGAACAGGAGACAGTGGAGTCCTGTTTGACTGGAACACAAAATATAGGAAGGGGAGCAATATGTGATAAAGTTGGACAAGCAGGTTAGAGCTGGACTGTACAGTACCCTGAAGGCCAAGATTGGAAGCACTGCTGTAAAAAGTGTGCTGGATTTAAATGGAAAGACCTGGTTATTTCAGACTCTGGCTTTGCATTTACTGTAACCCGTGTAACGTCAGGTGGCTTTAGTTCTTCAACTATAAAATGAGGCCACTGGACTAGCAGGGACCTCTTGAGGTCCCTTCAAATCTAAATGTTTCTAAGATCCTATTTTATTTAGTAGGCAAGGGAAGTCACTGAAGTTTTCTGGGTAGAGAAGTGACATGATCAACATAGTAACATAATATAAAAAGGCAGAGGAGTACAGAGTTTGGATTGATGAGAAGATAAAAGGTACACAGGTCAATTAGGAGGCAATTATAAATAGTAAGTAAGGAGAGATGACGACCTAAATAAGGTTTCTGCAGTTGGGTAGAGACAGGCATGAGAATTACAGAGGTATAAACAGCAGAGCTTGGTGACTCTGGCTGTGCAGGATAACAAAGAAGAATCAAAGAGCCAAGAATCAAGGCCACCAACTGAATGGTGGCATCAGTAAGAGATAGGGATGGAGGAAGGACCTTGGATTTCCCTGGCAGAGGGGGTTCCAGGCGAGGAACTTCTTTTGCCATTGCAGGTTGGTATCTTCTCAGCAACTTAAAAAGTCTTAGAGAACTGCCTAGGGCACTGAGGCAAATTGCCTTGGGTCACATGGTTCGTACCTGTCACAGCTGGGATTTCTAATTCACATCTTCCTGACCTCAAGATCAGTTATCTTGCCATTATGCCCCCTTCCTCTAGGGTAAGTAAAAGAAATAGGAATTTGGAGTAGAGAGAAGTTCAGGGGAAAATAAATAAAGCTGTGTTTTAGATATGTGAAGATTAAGATTATGACCAAAGGGACCTCCATTTGAAAAAAAAACCCACAAAGTTGGAAATATGAGACTTGGGATTTAGGGAGGTCAGCAATATAAGACAGCAAGGTATATCTACATAAAGGTGACAACCAAAGCTATTAGAGTAGATGAGGTATCCAAGGAGCAGAGAAGGCCTAGGTCAGAGTCTTTGGGAGTATCTACACTTAAGGAAGCTGAGGAGTCAGCAATGGAGGCATGAAAGGGGTGTCGGATGAATAGGAAGAGAACCATGAGAATACAGTATCATAGAAAGCAAAAGAAAAGAGGGCATCAAGCAAGACGGTTCTGTCCACTGTTCCATAATGAAGTCAAATAATGGAGAGGCCATTAGATTTAATAATAATGAAATAATTCTGTCCTTGCAAAGAACTGCCTTGGAAGAATTGTGGGACAAGAATTCAGACTGAAAAGGCTGCTAGATAATAAACAATCAGAGGCAACACACAAGAGTACTTTCTTTAAAAGTCTTGCAGGGAAGAGAAGGAGAAATATCAAATGGTATCTTGAAGACAAGGCAGGATCAAAAGAATAACATTATAGTGTGGGGAAGTGTTTTTTTTTTTAAGGTTAGAGCAAACCTAAAGTTTTTAGGTTGAAGGAGTTCAAAGTCAATAGAAATTGGAGAAGCATGGGAGAAGGGTAGGACAGAAAGGTAAGGAGGATGGTAAACATTAATGTGACATGATCATAAAAGAGATGGAAGAGGGTTAGCTTTAGCAAGGAAGATCAACTTATCTAAGAATAGAAAAAATAAGGATATTGAGAAACGTGGAGGAGTAGAAGAAGGGAGTTGAGTCCATCAATGTATATACATGAACCTATATGTCTATATAAACATAATATCCATCCATCTACCAAAGAGAGAGTACATTAATCAACATATACATTGGACAAGTGCTACAGGTAGCACTGAGCAGTTAGAAGACATAGGTTGGATCATATTTGGGAACACATAAGGCATTTTCTACAGTATTAAACTGCTGACCACTACAAAAATCCAGCTTTTTCATACAAATATTTTCAGAGATGATCTATGGTTCAAAATATTGAAGTACAATAACCTCGGGAAAATCTAAATTATAAATGACCCAAAGGGCACAAACAGGCTATAACATTTACAGTGGTACTGTATTTATGAGAATTGGCATAAAAGGCATCAATGACTACACGGATGAATAGAAAATAAGACTGGCTGGTCATGTAGTGAGAATGAAAACAATGGTGTGACTCTTTATCTGTACCTTACAAATACTAAAAGAATATGAGTGGATTTTTACAGAGAATTGAATGGGAGGACATGGTAAAAAAAAAAATCACACAGGATGGGAAAGCAAAGAGGTATTTCTATCTATACCAGCGGAAGGAAAGTTAACAGACCCATCTAAATTTCTAAGTGAAATAACTAACATAGATACCATATTTTATGATCTGTAAAACACTTTCCTTACTCATTTGATCTTCACTCGTTTGATCTAGACAATAGTCTTATAAAGAAGGTAACATAGGTATTTTTACTCTAATTTGCCAGAGGAAAAACCTGAAGCTGTCACATAGGCAAATTGAATTTTCTAAGATCATTTAAGTAGTTAATGATACAATTAGGACTAAAACTGAAGTTTTCTAACCCCTAGTCCACTGTGTTTTCTCTATAACACTGTCTCTCTTAAAGAGATCTCTTTGAATTATCTGAATTTCCCATATATCTGGAGCATGCCTCATTCTGATCAATCAGGCATCCTGCCTAAATGACCTGGGGTATACCATTCCTACTTCTTGATTTTAATGCCTCCAGATCCATCACTGTATAGTACAGTGAAAAGTATAGTATAGGGGAAAGAGGAGTGGATTAGGGATAGGATGCTTAAAAAAGTTTCAGGCTTGCCACATGCCAGCTCTATGACCCTGGCCAGGCCATTCTGTCCTGTTCCCTCAAGGTCCCCATCTGCAAAATGGAGATAACAGCCTTTGTTCTACCTACCTACCCATCTACCCACCCACTCCATACACATGGTTGTTGTGAGGAGCAGGAAACATAAGAAAGGATCTTGACAAAACAATAAGGAGACACACAAAATGCATACCCCATACACAGGGCTGTTGTGAAGATCAGAAGACATATGAAAGGACCTTGAAAAAACAATAAGGAGGCACACAAACCACTCATTTATAGTGGGTATAACAGAAAACAGGAGTCATTACCTGGCCTTAACAGAGCAGGTTAAGAGCAGACATAGCTGCAGAAAAAGCAGGGACAGACTGAGATACAAGAAGAGAGCACAGTCCTAGGCCTATCTCTCTAGGGCAGTGGTTCTCAACCTTCCTAATGCCACGACCTTTAATACAGTTCTTCATGTTGTGGTGACCCCCAACCATAAAATTATTTTCGTTGCTACTTCATAACTATAATTTTGCTGTTATGAATCATAATGTAAATATCTGATACGCAGGATGTATTTTCAGTGTTACAAATTGAACATAACCCACAGGTTGAGAACCGCTGCTCTAGGGAGTGTATAAGGACTGGATCTGTGATTCTGTTGGTACAGGGAGCTCCCAGGAGAGAAAATTTCTACCAATCCAAGCTAGCACCTTCTCTACAAGTTTAAGTCTTAGAGAGTTACCCAGAATACAAAGAAGTCATACAGCTAGGATATGTCAAAGGTGCGACTGCAACCCAGGTCCTGGTTCCAAGGCTGTATTACAGTATGCCACTTTTTCTACATAAATAAAAAAAAAATCAAAAAGAAGGAATTATGCTATAAAGCACTGTTAATAGTTAAGAGGTAACACTATTGTTCTCTCTGCATTACCAAAACTAAAAACAGAATATTACTATAGAAGAAAAAAGGTTATATACATCTATACCACATGGGTCCATACCTACATGAATGCTTACAAATATGAGGAACATGTGTATGTATTTATGTATTTGCATATACACTCTCAATTCATGTGACCCTCCAAATAATTTTGAGCATCTGAGTGTCACAGTTTCAAAAAAAAAAGTTCAGGAACAAAAGAATCACCTTTCCCATCTGCTGGACACAGCCAGAAACTAAAAGATAGGAAAAGTAGAAGAGTTCTTCTTTTTCTTCCACCAGAGTATCCACTAATTATTCCACAAGCACAAGGGAATCTGACAGAGTTGATTAATGGGAATTATAACTAACCAATGCTTTTTAATTTCTTAAGACGTCAAAGCAAACTGTTGCCTAAGCAAACTGCTGTTTTTCTTGCCTAAAACTCTTTCTTGAGGGTTCTGTGAAACAAAGAGCTGCTGCTAAATTCAGAGGCATATACACACCTGTAAAGTCCTTTGTTATATCACAGTCACTTGTTACCACATTTTCCATAGGTGTTCATTTGGAAGAGGCAGAAACTGGTACTAAATGTAACAATCTGGAGCCCTCAAATGTTATATAAAGTTCCAATAAATAAAAAATGCCAGTTACCCGCACATGTGGAACAGGATCTTTGGACTCAACATATACTTCTCTTAACAATGTGAGCAGCTTGTCGTCTTTTCTTTTAACTATTTCCTCTAATTCCGGATGGCCTAAAGGAAGAGGAAGGAAGGAAAGACAATTACAAACAAATAAAACCAAAATTAACGTAGGTCATACACATAGTCATGTAGTCAGACATTATACAGTCATCATTATTAACACTCTCTTAAAAAAAACACTATATGATAAAACAAAAACAAAAATTCTTAGGAAAACCTGAAATTCAAATGGAGTTTCAGACTCAGAGTTCAGTACTTAGTATCAAATCCTACAGAAATACTGTACCAAATGATGTTATATATCATAACATATAATGATATATGATAATATAATATAAAACATAATGTAATATAATAACATAACTGATTAACTTATATTAACACTGGTTTCTCACATATTTGTACATACCCACATTTGAATCATTTAAAGGATCTGAATACTTATGATAGAAAAATCTAAGTATCAAAGAAACTTTTTGTCTTTGTATTCTCGGCACTTAGCACAGTGCCTGGTACATAAAATTCTTAATAATAATTGTTGGCTGCTTGAAACCTAAATAATTACAAAAGTGCTGGCCTGGAATCTGGGATCAAGTCTCTGGGCCTCAGTTTCCTCATCTGTAAAACAAGGGGCCTGGATAAGATAGTCTTTGAAGTTCTTTGGACCTGGATAGTAATCTATAAAACGGGAATTAAAAGCATCACTGTTAAATCCCAGGCTAGAGGATTGGGAACTACATTTCCCAGCATGCATCACCTTGAATCTCGGAAAACGGACAAATGCACATGTCTGAAGATCAACTAATTTTGCCAGTGGAGGATCTGTAACATTAAAGGGACGGGTAAGGGACAGAGTTTCAATGTCATTATGGCTACACCTTCCTAAGCTTTCTGGGGCATGAAATGTTTTATTTGGTGTTTTAAACTTCCCTCCTCTAAGATTTCTGCGATTCGCGGAAAAAAAACCTGTTCTTTCCCCTTCTCGACCAGTAAAGAAGCCACATCTCCCTACTCCTTTCCACCTGCTGGAAATAAAACAAGTTCAAGGTCGTTTACTAGATAAGGGATGGAGGGGAGAAGAGGGAGTGTCTCTGGGTTTTTTTTTTCCTACACTGGCAAAGAAGGGGTAGTTCTTAACTTAATTTTTACTGTCTAGTGCTTATTTAACACTCCCTACGGACCGCTTCTCGGAATGCTTTTAAAATGCACACAAAAAATACGCCAGATTATAAAGGAACAAATAGAGGTATCTAGACTTGAAAAAAACAAAACAGCTTCACGGATATCGGGCGAACAGAAGCTTCGTCAGCATGGTGCAGTTTTAAGAGCACTGGCTCCAGTGTCAGGGTTCAAATCCCTCCTCTGACGCTTAACTACCTGTGTGACCTTGGGAAGGTTATTTCAACCTCCTCAAGCCTTGGTTTCTACCTCTCAAAAAAAGGGGGGGGGGAGGGTACTGTAACGCACGACTCCCCTAAGGCCTTTCTGGCTCTAAATGCAGAACCCTACAATGATTCCTACCCCAACCGACCGGAAGCCTTCCCCAAACTCTGTACTTTTCCTCTTCTATTTCCTACTTATCTTGCATACAGCTTGCTTTGTATAAATTTATTTCCACGCTGTCTCCACGACTGGATTGTAAACTCTCTGAAGGCAAGAACCTTCTTTTGCCTCCCTCGGTATCCCCGGTGCTTAGCACTATGCGTAGCACACAGTAGGCTCTTAATAAACAATAATTGGATCGAACTGAACTGAATCCAGTGCAACCGACATTGCAGCTCAACTTGGCAACAAGGCAGGTGTCTCCTCACCCGCGGGTGGCCCAAGGCACCCCACCCCGAACCCCCAGGACGCCGGCCCTCCGGGCCTACTCACGGTTGAGCTCCTCCAGGATGAGGGTCTTGGTGGTCGGGTGCATGGGGGCAGCAGACGGCTTTACCTTGCTGATCTCCATCTCCGCACGGTTATCTAGGTTGAAGTTCCGGAAAGCGCGGGTCACCCTGGCACCCATCTCTCTCTCTCTCAAACCATGATGCACTAGCTTCAGAACCCGCCAGCACATGGCAAGCTCCGGATAGTCAACGTTCTATCCAGTCAGGCACTGCCGAGTGGGCATGCGCGGGCCTTGGACAAGCCGGGCTACGCGGCGCGGAAATGAGAAAGCGGAACTTCTGACAGCGCCACCTGGCGCCTCCTCCCACGGAGCTGCCTTCCTTCTTCCCACTGTGAAATTTCCTTCCTCCCCATGCCCAGAAGTTATGAGCATCTTAGAAAGAATTTAGAAATGGGCAGAACGAAGATAATACTGTATACAGTAACAGCAATATTGTTTTAAGAATTCTTTGAGCGAATAAGTTATTTTGTCTATTATAAATACCCAAATTAACTATAAAAGACATGAAGACGCTATCTGCAGTCAGAGAAAGAACTGATACATAGAAGTATGTATAGAATAATTTTACATATATATAATATACCTATTTGTGTCTAATGGTAGCCATCTCTAGGGCGGAGGAGGAAGAGAAGAAAAAATAAATTTACATGATTATCTTGTATATTTGATAGGAATAGCATGTTGTGCATAGTAGATTGGCAGTTTCATGTACGTCTTTATTGTATATAATGGAAGTGCTTGTTTTATTCCATAAATTAAAAAGTTCATTAAAAAAGAAAGACATAATTCTTGATTGAATTGAGAAATTTTTATATCTTTACTTGACACAGCTATTAAAGTGTCATTCAGTACCACCTCCTCTGAAGCCTATAGACTCATAGAAAGTGACTTTCCTGAGGTCAGAGGGTAGTGAGTAAGGGGCAGAGCAGAAGTCTGAACCCATGCAAGATCCCTGACTCCTCCAAATCCAGTCCTTTTCCCCCAGAACATGGTGAGGGTCCTCCAGAGCCAGGACTGTTGAAATCTTTTTCTTCGTAATCCCAGCTCCTATGACAGAATCTGCACGTAGTATTTAATAAGTAGCATTTAATAAAGGAAGGTTGACTGATTGATTGACATGAAATTTTCCATTCTAATAGATGTTTTTTGAGATTGATTTGAGAATTTGTTTTGCTTGACCATACATATATAAATGTAATATATAACATGCATATTCAGTATCCATATGTATATACATATGTAGTATATATACAATATGTAGCATTTACACTATATAGTCTATATTCATATACATATCATATCCAGCATACACATGCACACACATGTTTAGAATCTATATGTATGCATATGTTCAGTGATCATGTGTACATACATGTATCCATATGTATATATATGTGGATATAGGTTTATACGTAGGGTAATTATGTATATACATATGTATACTTTATACATTTATATGGTCAAGTGAAACACATTCCCAAATTGATCTCTAAAAAATTGATATACATACATTTTTTTACAAAGGCTTTGTTTTACTTTTTCTTTTCAGGTGATGGTAGGAGATAGAAGGCTGAACCTGGAGTCAAGAAGACTCATCTTTATGAGTTCAAATCCAGCCTGAGACACTAGCTATTTGACCCTGGGTAAGTCATTTAATTCCTGTTTTCCTCAGTTTCCTCATCTATAAAATGGGCATAATAATAGCACCTGGTTGGGGGGTAATAATTATTGTAAGGTATTTAGCACAGTGTTTGGCACATAGTAAGTGCTATATAAATGTTATCATTATTTTCCATAGGGATTGGGAAAGGGGAGAAAAATTAACTTTTTATTAAAAAATAAAAATTTAAAAATTGTTTTCTATTTGATTTCCTACTCCTTCACTCTTTTATTTCTCTAGTTTACTCCTTTCCCGGTTCCCTTTCCAGGCTGTTACTCTGAACCCTTTCTTCACTTGTCCCAATTTGTATCTCCTTCCTCCATAGGTTCCCTTTCCAGGTCCTCAGGTTTTATTTTTTCTGCTTTGTTTTTGCTCATTTGCAGTGCCAGGTTCAAAGATTTAAACCCCAAACAAGCTCTGTAACAACTTCTTCTTCTTTCTTCTTCTTCCTCTTCTTCTTCTTCTTCTTCTTCTTCTTCTTCTTCTTCTTCTTCTTCTTCTTTTTTCTTCTCTCTCTCTCATCTGTCTGTCTCTGTCTCTCTGTCTCTGTCTCTCTGTCTCTCTCTGTCTCTTTCTGTCTCTCTCTCTCCTCCCAACACATCCTTTTCTCTTACTGAAAAAGAAGTAAGGAAAAAAAGGGAAAGGAATAAATACTTACAGAGAGTTATGTGCCAGGCACTATGCTAAGCCCTTTTTACAAATATTATCTAATTTGATAAGGTTGTAGATATAGAATTGGGGAAATGTTTACTCATTTATGTTATTTTGCTATCATTTTATTTTCTCTAATATACATATTATATAATACTATATGTTATGACTGTGTTAGCGTCTCATTCCCCACCAGACTAAATTCCTTGAAGGAAGAAACCTCCCCTTTTTTAAACTTGATACACTGTTCTTCACACAGTAAGCACTTAATGCTTTTTTTTGATTAATTTCCTATTGTTTCATTACAAAGCTCCTATTAGAATGAAATAATTTTCTAACAAATTTGTAAGCTCAAGAAGTGCCAAAAAAAAAATCAATATGAGAAAAAAAGGGGCATATTAAGGAACAAGCAACATTTTGAAAAGTTGCAGATGTCTTTTCCACTGGAACAATATTTATATTTGATTAGCTCCTTTGTGTGGGATGCAATCAGTTATGTCTAGGGGAGAAATGGTGGTATTTGTTTTTGGGTTTTTTTCCTGCCTAATAGCTTTAATTTGCTTTCCCCTACCCCTTTGGGACTCTGGATTAAAAGTGTTCAGTTATATTGTTAAATAATTGTGAATTCCTAATAATAACAAAAGTGCTACCAAAATATGAATTTCCATAATCCATTATGTTGTCATTGTTTCACATTAGTATTCACTACCTATGGGGTCCAGAATCATTCTGTTTGGGTTATTTGGGAAAATATCCTGAAGGTGGCAGACTGGTTCAAGGTTTCTTCCATCATTTTGACTTCTAGTCAAGACTAGTGAGAACTTAACACAAATCTTAGTTGATTTAAGTCCCCTTTGAGTGTGTGGCCTCATCAAATAGAAGGTATTTAATAAATGCATCTTCCCTATCATGACCTTCTCTGTTTAGGTCTCTAGTAGCAATTCTTCTCCAATGGTTTTTGTTTTGTTTTGTTTCTAATTCTGCCACATTTGTGAGTGGGGAGTAATGGGGGTAAAAGCATAGAAATTGAGTTGAAAGGCAATGTCTGCATGAAATCTCAGGACGCTCTCTCAATCATCACCCTTTCCTCTCATTTTTGCATATAGGTAGAATATAAAAGTTAAAACTAAAAGTAAAGGTAAATACTCCAATAGGAATATTTAACTAGTTGATCCCGTTCTCTGAGAATGTTATAGAAACAAAGAGCTGAGCCATTAAAACACATTTCTATGGCTTCCTGCCAAAATTCATAAGGTGTAGACATTAGTTTTCAGTAGCAGTAAGTTTTTTGATAACTGGTGCTGTTTCATTTTTTGTTTTTTTGCATCCCCAGCACTCAAAACAGTCTTTGACTAATTAAGTGCTAGATAAATGGTTACCTGAGATCATATGATCTCAGAGATGTCACTTCTACCTGTAGACATCATGGTCCATCTTTACCTTCCTGCTTACATGATTCTTGTCCAGGCCCTCCCATAGGTGCTCCAAAGAGGATCTACCCAATAATATTGATTCTTTCAATGCTTCGTGGATCCTTGGACAGTACTCAGACTGTCCAGCTATTTCTCATTCTGGCTTATTCCTTTTTTCTTTTCCCATGTAGCTTCACTGATGTCTTTTATGTTAGTCCTTTCATATAAGTCATCGTTTGTCACTTCCTCACAAATATATATGTGTGTATATGATATTTTTGATATTTTGATGAGTTCCTCACTCTGAGGAAGTGAGAAATAGGCCCTTGGGAAAAGGACACCTTATTGGGGTGGAGTTTCACTGCCTCTGAATTAGATGGAATCAGCAATGACACCTGGGCAGCCCTGGGCAAAAGTTGTGGTGCAAAGAGGGGAAGGGAGGGAGTTGAAGTGGGGTGATGGAGACCATTGTTATTTCTTGAAAAGAAGCTGGAGCATCTAGTCCTAAATAATCTCTTTTGTCTATAGAAGAGGTTGAATCCCAAGCTGGAAAGTTAGCCTCCAAAAAAGGAAGCTTCCTCATCTGGCACCACATTATAACCAAAGCTATTATCAAGGGTCAGATCACAAGGATACCCAGTATCTCCAAGTAAATGTCTAGTTTGAGCTGTGGGTGGCATTGTATAGTCAGGAAGTGTTGTTACCAGATAAAGAGGCTGATAGAAGGGGATATTGTGGTTTTTGTCTTTGAATCCTCAGCACTTATCACAGTGCTTCAATGCTGTATTATTAAACTCTTATTGTTTGGCTGGGGTAGGTGATTACAGCATTAGATTTCAAGGGGCTACACTGAAGGCACTAGGCTAGCAAACTGCCCTGCCCAATGTCTCCCACACTGTGGACCCCTTCCGCAAGAATTCTTAACTTTTTCTGTGTCATCAGTATCTTTGTCAGTCTAGTGAAGTCTATGGACCCTCTCTCAGAAATATATTTTTAAATGCATAAAACAAAACACATAATTACAAAGGAAACCAAAGATTAGTGAAAGTGAAGATGGATATTTTTTTCCTGTCCAAGTTATGGACTCCCTGAAATCCATGAGCCCCAGGTTCAGAACCCCTACCTCAGGGTTACCCACAGCCAATGGAAGGTAGTGTAGCTGGCTTTTGCCAGAGCAGCTACTCCAACACAGGACTGAGGAGAGTATGGTATCTCTCTGTTTGAATTGAACCTTCCCTAGGAGCTGTAAGTGCCATTAGGTGTACACTCTAGAACATCATTGAACTTTGGGATGCTATGATTTTTATGGAATATTGATAGATGTTGATTTTATTACCTCTTGCTGTACACTGTGACCAGTGTGTTTGAAAGTCAGGGAGTTGCTGCCTCCTGGCTGGGCTGTCCAGAGGAGAGACTGTCCCAGGCTTCCCAAAAGAGGCTCCAGTATAAGATTGTTAAACATTAGATTGAGGCATTCTTGTTAAAGGGACCCTTGATACAGGGATTACAAAAAGATTGAAATCAATGATTTCATTGATCTAGAGAACTCCCGGGATAAAGAAAATCTCTCTAACCAAGGAGGTCTGCACTATCACAGCAATTTATTGTCTAGAGAATTGCCTAAGGCACTGAGAGGTTAAGCAACTTGGGTGGAGCTTTTGTCAGCATCAGTCCTTGAATTCAGGTCGTCCTAGTTGTAAGGATAGCCATCTAACTACTAGGCCATATTCTCTTTCACACACAAAAATTACACAAATCTAGTACTTACCCTCAAAGAGATAATCTCTTGATCTTTCTATTCCTGCATGTAGTATAGTACTTTACACATAGTAGGAGCTTAATATTTGTTTGATGAATGAATGAATATAGGAAATAACTATTAATACAAGTCAGTAAATGGTAAGTTACAATTGAGGATAGATAGTAAAAGTTTACTGCGTTCAGAGGAGGGAAAGTAGTTTTCTGAAAGGATTCTTTCTGCAGCCTGGTTGTTCTGTTGTTTCTCCTACCCCCAAGCTTAAACTTTCCCTAGCAGTTTGTGGTTGAAAGTATCTCTAAAGGCTGCTAAAGGTGGGCCACCTTCATTTTATGATATCAAGTGAAATCCAGTAAAATTATTAGAATTTACTCAGAAAATTATCAGAAATTACTCAGAATCGTGCAGTCTCAGAGTTAGAAAGGATTCTTGAGATTGCTTATTCCAACCTGTACCTGAAACAGGAATCATTTCTACAATACCTTAAATAAGTGACTATCCAGTCTCCCACTGCCACCGGGGCCATCTGTAATCATCCTGATCTATATATCTTGCCACTGGGCCCAGATGACTCCGGAGGAAAAAGTGAGGCTGGTGACTTTGCACAGCCCTCTCTCACTTAAATCCAATTCACTTGCAAGTCATGGAATCACCTTTCTGATAGCATGGTCCTATTGAAGAACAAAGGACAAACAACAATCTAGCCTCTATTTGGAAAACCCCATGACAGAAGTTTTTCCTTTCATCAAGTTCAAATCTGCCTCACTGTGGCTTCTGCCCATTGCTCATAGATCCTCCTTTTAAAATGAGACAAAAAAGCCCTCTCTTTTGTGACAGTTCTTCAAATACAGAGTGTTCCAAAAGTCTTAGTGCAGCTTACCTTGAATAGCTTAAACCTGCACTAAGAATTAGTCAAGTCATGAGGCTACATGTGGCTTTCTAGATCCTCTGGTGGGGCCTTTTGACTTAGTCCAAGTTTTACAGAACAAATCCTTTTATTAAAGAGATTTGTTCTGTGAAGTTTGGATTCTGTCAAAGGGCTATACTTGAGGATTTGGGGGCCACATGTTGTCTTTTTCTAAAACGTAGTTCCCAGGATTGAACATAAGATTAAAGACACGGTCAGACCAGGCAAAGGACTACCAGACTGCCATCACCTTTGTTAAGGATCCTGGGCTTCTATTAATGTTGCCCATGGATGATTGCATTCTCACCTTTGCATCAGTTCCATAAGGGGGAGAGGATAGGTGTTGTTCCTAATCAGAGCCTGAGTTCTGTGAGACCAGGAAGTGTCTCTCTATTCTATTTGTCTGCCTACTGCATTGTTGGAGTGAGGCACTTGCATTGGGGACAAATCTGAGAGATAGAGCAAATGACTGGCAAGTTTCTCCCCACTGTAAATTTGGCAGCTCTGTTCTAATACTATACACCTCCAAATCTGCTCATTCATAAGAATTTTACTTACATATGAGATGCAGCTTTCAGGTCCTCTCATCACAGGAGTAGTGGTGAGGGACAGGTGATGGTGAATAAGCATAGATTCTGAAATGACACAAAAACTAATGGGCTTCCTTCCCCTGTCCCCAACGCCCAAGACAGGGCTAGCCTTACAGATGGGTGAAGCTAGAATTTGGCTAGGTGGTATGACCTGAGGCTACCAGGAAATCCCTCCCCCCTCAACAAACAAACAAAAAACCCAGTACTAAGTATGTTCCCTCCAGAATTTGACTTCATTGATTCATTTCTTTGCTTAAATCTTTTCCTTTCACTATTCATTTAGAAATGCGAATACTCCCGGGAAAGTTAACACATTATGTCACCAACACCTCAAAGTGAATTATTTTCCTCCCTGGCCTCAGTGAAGCATTGGGGAGGCCTTGAGAATGGAAGAATAACAGAGAGAGAAGATAAAGGCAGGTAAAGGGAAGATAGAGGGCCAGGAAAAGGAGATGAAAGATGCCCCAAACAAATTTTACCAATTTCACAATCTGTCCCTGGTCTGGCCCCAGCCCTGAAGGATTGTGCCTTTGGCAACCAATGTACTCATCTTGGCATTAAACAAACACTATATGCCATATATAGCCATGCACCATGTAGTGGCCACATACTCTTTCCCTTTCCAGAATACATATGGACTTTTGAGTGTCCTCAGAGCCAACTTCAAGACAATTTATACTCTTATTTGTGCAAGGCAGGAGAAGAATGTTGCTTAATCAAGCATAAAAAGGGCACCATTGTAACTGTAGTGGTGTGAGCCAAAGATAGGATCCCACAGGTTTTCTGTATTTAGCTTCATCAGCAAGACATGGACTCTATCACAATAAGCATAACTGAAAGATAGTTTGACCTACAGCGTATCTAAGCCAGTGGCATAGTGGGATGAGTTGCCAGACTATTCCTTTTTTTTCTCTATCAGTTTTTAAAAATACAAACCCTTAAAAGGAAATTTGTTGAAGCCAGATCTTCTGTAATCCTTGCAGAAGGGGACAACAAGCCAGAGCAAAAGCATTCTTGGCATCTCAGTACTACTTTTACACAGTAGAGGTCTACTTCCAAAAGAATGATGTTTTCTGGCATTGTTCTGTCTGAGGGTTGCTCTGGGCAACCACCTCACTAAAAGCAGGTTTGGCTCAGGGCGGAGCAGAAGAAAAAACTGGATGATTCAGCTATACTCTTGTGGGGTCTGGATTTTGGTTTTCTGGGTAGTATTAAGAGATAGATTTCTTTCTTAGGAACTATACAGGCTACAAGTCACTGTGAACTTCACTCACCCTTCTGTATAGTAGTAACTACTGCTTGCTGGGGATGTAAAACGGAAAACTGGGTTCATTATGGAAATTATTTATACAGGACATTATAGCTCTTTTCTTCTTGAAGGACTGAAAGTACCCCAAATTTTGAAGGTAAAACAAGTGAACAAAAAATATATTAAGAAGTAGAAATGGAAAAAGAGAGCAAAAATTCATATGGGAACAATAAACTTAAGTGTATCCAGTGTAATTCTGTGGCAGATAGGTCCTGGGATTTGATTATTTGGTTTTCTTATCTACGGAGAGCTTGAACTACACAGGTCTAGCTTCCCTGCCTTCATTTCCTTACCTCCTACTCTCTACTCTGTCCCTGGCAACCCCACCATTCTATGAGGTTACCATGCTCTCCTAACTGCTCAATCCAGTGATGTTTTTTCAGTCTTCATTCCACTTGATCTCTCTGAGGCTTCTGGCACTATTGGCTATCCATTTGTATACTCTCTCCTTTCTTTGCTTCTTTGACATTGTACTGTTTAGTTTCCTTCCTGCCTTTCTGACTATTCCATTTTGGACCCCTTTGCTTAGTTAGCATCTTTTGACCTCTATAAGTGGCTCCCCTTTAAAGGTTGGTCCTGGGATCTCTTCTTTTCTCCCTCTATACTCTTCTTCTTTGTTATCTCACCAACATGGGTTCAACTATAATCTCTAGGTAGAAGATTTCCTAATCTGTACATCTAATCTTAATCTCTCTCCTGAACTCTTGTCCAGCATCTCTACTTGGAAATATAATTGGCTTCTTAAATTCAACATGTCCAAATCAGAATTTATCATCTCCCCTAAACCTGTACTTCTTCTATATATCTCTCCTGCTATCAAGAATGCTGCTCACCATCTTCCTTTCCCTCCCACCACTCACTCAATTTCACCATCAAAGAATATATTCTTCCCTTTTCTTTACTTCCACATTTCTTCCCTTTGCCTATCACTGCCGAATTTCCACTGACACAGATACCATCTTAGTTAAGGCCCTTATCACTCATTGCCCAGATTATTGAAATAGACTCCTAATTTTCCCTCCTATCTCCAGTTTCTTCCCTCTCTAATTAATTTTTCTCAGAGGTACCAAATTATTATTACTAAAGCACAAATCTGACCATGTCATTTTATTCCTCAGAAATGTTTAGCAAATCTCTATTGCTTCTAGGATACAATATAAACTCAAATTCCTGGCATTTCAAATTCCTTCACAATCCGGCTCCAATCTTTTAAGCTTTTTGTTTTTATTCTCTTCATTCATTCTTCATTCTAGCCAAACTGGCCTGTTTTTTCCTTGAACCCAAAATTCCATCTCTCACCCCGCCATTTGCATTTGACATTTCAGTTTGGTCCTTGAGCCTAGAATACCCTTCCTACATCCTATAATCTCTAGGTTGCTTCAAACATCAGCTTCAAGATTATTTCCTGAGGGAAGTTCTCCCACCCCAGTCATTAGTGATCTCAGTACCAAGCATACACCCAAAGAAGTTCTGAAGTAGAACAGAAAGTCCAGTATATGGCAAAAGAATAATAGCAGCACTTTTGCGGTAGCAAGAACCAGAAACAACATAGTTGTCCAGTGATTGAGCTATAAAGTAGGTTGAACAGACCAGAGTGTATTAATATGTTTTATTATGCATTAAGAAATGATAAATATAAGGAATTCAGAGAAATATAGAAAAAAATCTACATGAAATAACATCGATTGAAATGAAGAGAACCAGAAGAACAACATACACAGTGACTGCAACAATGGAAATGAAAATATCGGTAAAAGGAGATTGAATTCTGAGTAACTGAAAATGGGGGCAGAGGAAGGTCTTAGTCAATGACAATTCTACTCTTGTGGCTGAGGGGTAAGGACTTACAATGGTAAAAAATGTTGCTTTCATGGTCATTTTATCAATGTTTTTGCTTAACTAATTTTATTTATTTTGGAAGGAGTTAGTTATAAAGGATAGTTCAGTTCTGGGATGTAAATAGATTAGTATATTCAGAAATGACTGGTATGAAAACAAATCACTAAAACACATTTTTAAAAGAAAACGGCTTCCGGTGCATAGCAAAGGACTCATTGTTTGTTTTCAGAGCTATAACTAACTAGCAATTCTATCTTCTGGGGGCAAATTTGCTCACGGTGGGCTGTAGTTTGTGGACTAGTGGTCTGCTTCCTTGTCCCTCACTCATACTGGGACCCCTCTAGAGCTATAATATACTTTTCCCTAGACTGAACATGATTCAGAGAAGCATATCCCCTCACCTAGAGCATCTTAGGCCTTGTCCCTAGAGGGCCTGAGAGCCTGATGTTCCTTCTCCCCCTGAGTGGAATGTGGCAGGAAGCCCGAGAAAGTTGTTTGGGGAACTGTATTCCCACTGGTCATTTGTCATTGTTCTATCAAGAAGTTGTGCTTTTCATCTGCTCTTTCAATGTAGGAAGAAGGGGAAAAACAGGGTTATTTGTTGCCTCTAATGATGAACAAACCAGTTGGATTTTGGCTTCTCTAGATGGTCCTGTCCTTTAGATGTCAGAAAAGGGCCATATCATATTCCTGTACGCTAAACTCTTTGCCATCAGTCTTCTTCATAGACATTGCTTTGCATGTTTAATCTAACGTATATTTGTTTCCCTGAAGTAGAATTAAAAAGGGAGAGATCTGTTAGATATCTAACATTGTGGAAGGACTTATAATTTATCTGTCAAGCCCACTTTTGGTAATAATTTCAAATTTGAAAACAGATTTTAATTGTATGTATTTGAAACTCTGTTTTAGATCTATTTCATTCTAAGCAGCACTTCCCAGTCTCTGATTTCAGTGTCTATTAAAGGATGAACAGGTCTTGTGCATATCTGTTACCAACCATCAGTCACATAGGTATATGCATATGTATACAGCTGACTGAGCATATATTTGTTATGTTTTCATGCAAGTGTATGCTCATGCATGTATCAGCATTTATAAGCATAACCCAAAAGGAAGCATTTGCTGTAAGAATGCTTGAAAATAAAAACTTCAGAGGAACTCAGATAGAGTAGAGGTCGTGCTTGTCCATCTCCCACAATCAACACAAGCTGTAGTTGACCTGGGAACTGATTCTCCTTGGAAATAAGATCCCAGATTTCACTGCATTGCCACTGTGGCAACAAAGCGACGGCACAGAAGGGACTGAGCACGTTTACCAGCTGTCCCTTGTGGCCCTGACCCTCTTTCATAAAACATGACTTAACAAAGGACAATATTTAGAAAAGGACCCATATGCTTATTTACTGAAAGTTATAGTGGGCTGGGCCTGTATATGTTCCCAAACAATCCCCTGTTGTGGTGCAATATCTGGTTTAATCCTGTTAACTGTCCTTCATTATGACTTGATATGCTGGATTCTCCTAATGCTTCTGCAGGCTGCTGAAAAGCTATTTGAAGTTGCTTATAATTATTTCCATTCATATTCTCATTGTAGGCTTTGAAGTTCGTAAATCCCCCATTTACATTCTGAGTTCATTCTAAAATTGAAAATCAGTTTTGTTTTGTTATCTTGCATTTTCCTCTGTGGAGCCTAATTTTTTTTTGTAAACATTAGGAAAGCCAACATTTTGCACACTCAATCAATGAAGCCAAAATTATTTTATATTAAAGGAAAATGAATGGGTTTCTGCATTTATTTAGCATAACAGCAGGGATGCCAACTTGACATTTTTCTGTACTTTCATTTCTGAAATGAAAAATGAAGGGAGGAAGCTGGATCCTTCCTTCGCATTGGCCTTGGAGTAATTTCTTCACCTGCCATTTTCTTTGCCACCACACTAATCCCAGAATGTTTTACTTTGTGCCTGAATAACTACAACAGATTGTAACTAGCTTCCTTTTCCTTCCTTGATCTTTTCTCTCATGTATTTGGCATTCTGCTGCCTGATTGTTCTTAAAACGCTGCTTCTATCACATTAGCCCCTTATTCAAGAATAACATAGCAACTTAGAGCTGGAAGGGATCTCAAAGTTCTAGTTAAATCCTTTCATTTTTTAGGAGGGCAGGGGTTCAGACCTGTGATTTCCACATGGTGAATTCTTGGTGTGGAAACTTCCTCTACTCCCTGCAACACATAGTAGTGAAGCTAAAAAGACACATAACAATTCTGTATCAGAGGCAGAATGGGAAATCAGGTCTTCCTGACTCCAAGACCAACTCTCTACTAATAAAACAGGCCATCCCTGCTCTAATTTTAAATATGGAGAAACTGAGACCCAAAGAGGCCATTTTGTTGATCAAGAACCTGTAATGGATCCCTGTTGCCTGTGACTTAGATGGAAAAATCTCTGGTCAGAATGTGAGCCTTCTTTCTTTGGGTTCTTAACAAATAAATATGTTTTTACCAAAGAATTATAGCCTGTGTTAGAATATGAGCTCCTTGGGGCAGCTAGGTGACGTACTTGGATAGAGTACTGACCCGGGAGTCAAGAGGACATGAGTTCAAATTCTAGCTTCAGACACTAGCTGTGTAACCCTGGACAAGTCACTTAACCCTGATTGCCTCAAAAAAAAAAATCATGTGAGTTCTTTGAGGTCAGGGACCATGTATTTGCCTTTCTTTGTATCCTTAGCACTTAGCATGGCATGCAGGGAGTGCTTAATAAATACTGATTGACAGATTAATAATTACTTCCTCTGTCAAGTACTGATATGATTGCTGAAAAACTGTAAATACTAAGTAATTAATTGCTAAAGAACTATTATTATTTTTAAGAGCAGTAGTGATAACAGGTGATCATTTATTCCTGAATACTCCAGACAAAGGAACTCGTAAAGTCAGAACCTTCTAAATCCATCTTGTCTTCTTTCCCCATTTTCCCTTTCTGTCTTTTTATATGCCTGTCCACATGTCTGTCTGTCTGTGTATATATTTGTTTCTTTCCCTTGGTCATAATACAAACCAAAATATACAATATTTTAAATTATTGGTTATGTGTACAAAGTCCTCCACTAATGTCCTAGTCTAATACCTCCCTGGGATGTGGTGACCGCCTTGCTTGTGCCAATGGAGTACAAGCTCTGGCAAGTCTCACCAAGATGGAAAAGCTCCAAGTACCAGCCTGGGGGCATCTATCATCCAAGGATGACCCTAGATAAGTTTAGAAAAGGTCCACAACAATTCACAAAGTTAATTTGTTAAGGTCAAGTTTCTTAGCCCGGGGGCCTGTTAACAGGTTTCAGGGGGTCATGAACTTGGGTGGGAAAAATTTTAGTTAGGAATTAGTGAATAAAATAGATTATGGATGATATTATTTCCATCCCCTGGGGAAAAAAAAAAGTTGGTCCAAAACACATCAGAAATTACTGAATTGACAGCCTACTTTCTCATCAGTCTTACCTATAAACACATATAGGTTGTTTGACCCTGGACAAGTCATTTAATTTTTTCAGTTGTTCTAACCAACTCTCTTCTCTCTCTCTGCTTTTTGGAGGGGAGAGGGTAGGGCAATTAGGGTTAAGTCACTTGCCCAAGGTCACATGGCTAGTAAGTGTTAAGTGTCTGAGGTGGGATTTGAACTCAGGTCCTCCTGACTCCAGGGCCAGTGCTCTAGTCACTGTGCCACCTAGCTGCCCCTAACCAACTCTCTAACATTATAAATTACAAAGAAGGTGCCAATAGACACTGGTAGAGGAAGTTTCCTATGCTAATGAAATTGTAAATTCTATCTCTATATATGTATGCTTATGAGGGAGTCATTAAAGAGGGAATAGTTGGCTTTAGGAAGATATTTCCTCCAGTGGTTTGTTGGTATTAACATCTTCATTCTGTTTTGCAAATCACAAACTCTAATCTTAAACTATGTATCTCTGTTTTAATTTGCTGTAGTTTCATCTTTTGTTTCACTATTACTGTGAAATATAAGCTGGAAGTTGTTAGAATCAGAGAGCATTCTAATTATCAGGGAGAACTCTGCGTCTCTTAGCTTCTTTTCAAGCAGAAGAGTTCATATGTTAAAAATTGTCTATGACAGATTTTGACCTAAAACACAGAGAATAGATTATTTTCTTCTATACTGACTTGGCAGATTGATATGGATTGTCTTTCCTGCCCCATTTTCATTTTAAAGGTCTCATGATCAAATACAAAACACACTCTCTAACCTGCTAAAACCTTTTCCTTTTTCTTCCTGAGCCTCATGGATCCCCCATATATTTTTTTGGCTTTTCATATTTATACGTCTTCCCTGCATAGAAGGAAGAATAACTGAACCTTCCATTCCAGGGAGGTCAAAGACTTTAGACTGTGAAACTTAAAATATTGTGAGCTGGTCAAATTGATTTGAATGGTCTAGCTGTAGCCCCAGCTCACAGGATACATGAAAGTCTCCTATTTAACTGATCCTGAGATCAAGCATTACTGCTTCCCAGACTGGTACAATTAGACTTAAGTTTCCTGGGTTCCTGCCTCTCATTCCTTATCCCTTATTAGGCAACTCAGAAAATACTCTGATTTCAGTACTCCAAATTATTCCACTGCCATGCCTCACTGGTCATAGGGCAGTCTCCTATTAGTTTCACATCATCTCTTTGTCTAAAACTCATAAGTTGAGCCCTGAGTGGGTTAGGACTTTTGAAATGGAGTGTGCATTTTTCTGTGTGTACAGTCACTACCCTGCCCATAGAATGAGGGACTGTAGCAGGTAGGGTGGTGATATACCTAGTCTGTTCTCTGTTAAAATATGTTCTTTCATGGAGAGAATATGTATGTATGTGCATATGTGTGTCTGTATACACACACACACACATACACACACATACACACACACACACACACACATTCTCTCTGTCTCTCTAGTTTTCCCTATCTCACTCAGGCTGAAAGAACAACAACTATTTTTGTTCTGATCCCAGTATTGATCCAGTATTAATTGATATAGATTATTTTTTTTTGGAGGGGGGAATGCAAGGCAATTGGGGTTAAGTGACTTGCCCAAGGTCACACAGTTAGTAAGTGCAATCAAGTATCTGAGGCCGGATTTGAATTCAAGTCCTCCTGACTCCAGGGCCAGTGCTCTATTCACTGTGCCACTTAGCTGCCCCAGACTGATACAGATTCTTTAACCTGCTCTGTTTTTCTGACCCTTTTACCCTGCAAACATTAATTCTTAAGTTTTACAATACAACTGAGATTTTATTGCTTCCCTGTTCTCCTCCTTGATCTTAAATACAATCTATGGTCATTAATTTTAGTATCTCATTTTGTATCTGTTCTTGAGAAGAGCATATAAGCAGTAATGAGATACATTATTCTAGTAGATGTTTTAATTTAATATGGTAGATTCAGTTATATAATAAGGTTAAGAGAAGAACTTTTGGGGGCAGCTAGGTGGCACAGTGAATAGAGCACCAGCCCTGGAATCAGGAGGACCTGAGTTGAAACCTGGCCTCAGACACTTTATGACGCTTGCTAGCTGGGTGACATTGGGCAAGTCACTTAACCCCAATTGCCTTGCCTTTCTCCCTCCAAAAAAAAAAAAAAAAGAGAAGAACTGTTCCAGATACCAAGTGCCATGATAGATTTGAAGCCTTGCCTTGAACATGTTAAAAAATATACACATTGGGATGTAGAAAGCTACAGTGTCAGTGGAGGGAAAAGCCTAGTATTCAAAAATCTTTTGTCTCCAGTCCTTCAATCTCCTGAATAATAAATAGTCAGAAAACTTCTGCTGGTTGACTGCGGCAGATAGTCTGATCCCCTTAGCCATAGCTATTGAAAAATGGACATTCTGAGTCTATATTCTGATTGTTTTGATATGGTCCAAATTCTCATCCAAAGAGTGAACTTCCTATTTTTTGTTCAACCCAACAAATTTTATCAAGGACAATTATATCTTCATCTCTAAATTTTTCAATTAATTAATTAATTAATTTTTAGTTTTCGACATTCACTTTTATAAGATTTTCGGTTCTAAATTTTCCCTTTCTCTGCCCTCCTTGCTCCCCAAGACATCATGCCATCTGATATAGGCTATACAAGAACAATCATATTAAACATATTTCCATAGTCATGTTGTGAAAGAAGAATCAGAACAAAAGGGAAAAACCATGAGAAAGAAAAAAGTAAGAAAATAATATGCTTCATTCTGCAGTCAGGCTCCATAGTTCTTTCTCTGGATGTAGATAACACTTTTCATCATGAGTCTTTCGGAACTGTCTTAGATCGTTGTATTGCTGAGATGAGCTAAGTCTATGCTTTGGATTTTGCTTTTGCAGTAGAGCAACTTTCAATTCATCCTGAACCATTTTTACTATAAAAAGGTCATATTCATAAAAGCATTTAGTCATTTGTATGAAATCAACCTGTATATTAACAAAACCCCATCATATATGTTGCTTTCTTGATTGATTTTTCAACATTATGTATTATTGGGCTCCTGAAGGAAAATTTTGCACTAACCAGTTTTAGACTTCTATAAAACCAACTCCCCATTTTAATTGTGCATATTATGCATTTGAGTAAGGATTATCTCAAGTATAAACAGGGGCTACCTTTGTAGAACAAGGCTTTCTTTTTTAAAAATTTATTATTATTTTTGATAACAAGGTTTTCTAAAGTAGCAACTGAAACTAAGGAAGAAACAATATATAATAATAATTTTTTTGTATGATGTTTGAAAAAGAAAAGGCAGCAGCCATTGCTATGGAGTCAGTCTAGGCATTATGTCTTAATGACCTGGACATATCCAGTATTGTGGTCTTCAGTGGTATTTCTGAGTGGCCTCTCTGTACAAGCTTCATAAATTCTCTATTTTTTAAAGGCGCCACAATTTATCAAATAATGTTTGCTATAGGTATCTTAAACAGGTTAACGTTTACTTAACCTCAATGCCTTCTCAGTCCCTCATATAGTGGCATGGCCTATATTTATGATAAGGACCTCCAAGGACTTTGTAAGGCTAGACTAGAACCTAACACAAGACATCAACAGAGAAAATCAAAAATCTTAAAGAGGGGGTAACTAGGTGGTGCAGTGGATAGAGCAGCAGCCTTGAGTTTAAATTCATTTACTAGTTATGTGACCCTGGGCAAATCACTTGACCCCAACTGCCTCAAAAAAACTCCCAACTTAAATAGAAGATGGCAGTCACTTGAATAGGCATAGAAGATGGCAGTCACTTGAATAGACAGTACAGTTTGGATTTCTATGGGAAAATCACCGGATTTATTATTAAGTATAAAACAGAATATTTCATTTTTATTATATTCCAAATTTTCCTAGTCCTTATAAACTATGTTGTTTTTGTTCTGATAGGATTTCCAGCTTTCTAATGTCTACAATATTGTTTACCAAAAACAAATTAACTCTTAACATACCAGAGTATTTATGTTTAAATATTTACACAGTCATTAACTAGAAGAACATTATATCTGTGTATCACAGAAAAATGCTTATACAACACAAGAGTTCTGATTTAATATTACATGTGTATCACCCTCTAGATAGTTTTTTCCTTTTTCCTTTTTAAAAAATCTTTTACAAAGAGACATTTGCTTCAAAGTTTTATCTAGAACAAACAGAAACAAACTTCCTCCAGGTACATCAGGGACATATTTTCCTCTACGCTATCTCAGTCTCTGATGGAATAGTTTCAAAATTTGGCTCAATTCTTACACATCATTGGTCTTGCCAAGTTCATGTCCGGATATGGTATTGCTGCTAGATGGGCACTTAATGCTGGGCAGGGCTCCTGAAGGCCAGTCCTGAAGATCATTGTTGCTTCTTTGAACATTGATGTTGTGTTGACTATAAAACCTAGCTTGGATTCTGACTCCTAGATTCTCGTGGCTAAATGACCTGTAATCAGAGACTATATATACTCCCTGTACCCAGAACAGAAAAAAATGAATAAAAATGCCGAGGATCTAAACATATTTTTTAGGGTACATATAGCTTTTGAGGGGAAGAAGGTTCTGAGGCTTCTTCTCTTACAACACACTCTCATTGAAAAAGAGTCATCAAAATTCCCTACGTGTGAATGAATCAGATGAAGACTGTCATTCTCAAACATTAACAATACTGCAACTCTGTAGTACTTTCCAAAATAATAATGCAGTCAACTTATTAACATGCTATTAAAATAAATCAATCTTAATAAAACATAAAATAAAACTTTCTATCAGTCCAATAAAATGAGTTCAGTTACATGCATCTCTCTCTATGTCAGTGGTGCCAAATTCAGATGGAGATGGATCCCTGCAGGTTGCATATTGACTTAGAAAAGCAAAAATTAACATTATGTTTTATTTGATTTTTATTTATTTTGTTAAACCTTTCCCAATTACATTTTAATCTGGCTTGGGTTGCATTTGGGAATTTTGTGAGCCCTATATGGCCCTTGAGGGGCAAGTTTGACACCTCTGATCTACATGAAAAAAATTCCATGCATGTATCTCCTAATTGTGGCATTTCAAGCTTTTTGAATTCAGAATTTTAATCTAACAGTTACCAAGGTGTGATCTCATTGGCTATAAATTACTATCTAGAAGGTAGACCAACTATGCCATGGATATTAACTGTCATAATTAACCTATCCATCTCAATATGAACCTGTATTTAAATTGCTTAATTCTAAAGCACAGTGGCTGGCACATAGTAGGTCCTTAATAAATGTTTATTGATTGATTAATCAATTAAAAGTTGCTCCATGATTCCACTTACTTTTCTAAATCTACCAGAATGCCAGCATCTGTGAAATTAAGCTTGAGCACCATTAGCAATCTTAAATCTCTCCAACTTCCTAGGGAGGAATTATCTACCTAGAGAGAAAGTTCCTTTTTGCAAATAGGTTCTGAAAGATATATTTCTTGTGTCCCTTTTCATTTTGCCCCTGATGGGCTTCTTTTATAGTCAGTCCTAGATTTTCATTCTCCTTTTGGTTTTGGAATTCTATATGAAATCCATGTGGGTTCATCATGAGACTGTATCAGTGATGGTCTCTACTTTTATCCTCCTTGGAAGTGAGTTTATAACAAGCATTTTTATAAGTGGGGTATACTTAAAACACTCTCAATCATCCAGACATCTTCCTTTTCTCCTCATATCTCAATGAGGTCTATTGCTTAAACTTTTGTTGCCATTTCTTCGATTTCAGACTTGCTCTACCCTGCCTGGCTTTGCCCTTCACTGTCCCACCTTACCTTTCCTAATGGAAACATTGCTATTTATCCCTGTGAATGTTCCTTAAAGCTGTCCTGGACCCTTCTCATCTCTTTCCACACTTTTTCTTGGTGACTGCATTAGCTCCCATGGCTTTAATTATAAATCTAGCCTCAAACTTCCCCTTCAGCTTCAGTCCCCCATCACAGATTGGATGCCTAATAAATAAATATGTCTAGATTTGAACTCATTATCTTTTCTACCATACCCTTCCCTCTTCCAAACTTTCCTATTTCTGTCAAAGATACCAATATCCATCCATTGTGTCAGGTTCATACATTATACATACAATGGCCAAAATAATTTTCCTTAAGCATAGATCTGGTCGTGTGAAGAAAAGAAATGGAAAGAAGCATAGTGGGCATAAGTAGGCTATAAAATATTACCAATGCTGTTTTCTTACAAGAATTGAGGTTACTTCCCATTTTAAATCTATGACTTTAGAACTTAGAATTATCACATGATGTAAAACACTGTTTATTGTACATGGAGTGTTATCAAGGCCCAGAAATGTAAGTTGTTCCAAAGGTAAAAGCTATAAGACTTTTATTTCTCTCTGAACTTTATTCAGCTCTGGATTTTTTTCCATCATGCCACGGTAGCCTTCTCACCCTGGAAATTCACTCCATCCCTGGCATTCTCATATTGGAAGTTCGCTTCACCTCCACAGCCCTTTCCTTTTTCGGTTTTTTCCCCAGAATCTCCATTTTAAGCAAAGTGTCCCAGGTCCACCATCTCTTCATTCCTGTACAGCCTCCAGTCTTGACTCTCTGGACGTGATCTGCTATGTTCCTTCACTCCACCCTCATTGTTCAGTTTCCTGTTATGTATCATCTTCCCTCATTAGAATGTAAGCTCCTTGAAGACTGGGGCTTTCTGCTTGTATTTGTATTCCCAGTGCCTAGGAACGCAGCACATCGCCTGGCACATAATTAGTATTTAATAGATAGATGTCTGTGATTTGTAAGTGCTTGTTGACTATTTTGTCTTTTTCTTTTCTTTTTGGAGGGGGGAAGGCAGGGCAATTGGGGTTGCCCAAGGTCTCACGGCTAGTAAGTGTTAAGTGTCTGAGGTTGGATTTGAACTCATCAGGTCCTCCTGACTCTAGGGCTGGTGCTGTATTCACTGCACCACCTAGCCATCTCTACTATTTTGTCTTTATTTGAGCCAACATAGAACCATGAACTGTTAGAGCTAGAGGGCCAAAAGATCTTTTTTTAAAAAAATTCAGTGATAATATATACAAGACAATAGCAAGAGAACAATTATAGCTGGATAATGTTCACACTTAGGTTATGAGAAATTACAATTTATGTGATAGAATTCACATTAAGATGGTTTTTAAAAAAATAACATGCCAGCATTTGACCACTTCCACACCATGAGGTATAAGAAGGAATACTTCCCCTTCAATTTCCATTTTGCATTTTAGCTCTTAGACACATTCTATTATCTCATATCCAAATTCAATGGACTTTTCATGCTTTATCCAATTGAATTGTCCACATTCCCTTTTCTCATCCAAATCCAATGGACTTTTAATATTTATCCAATTGAATTGTTTTAATACACCTCCTGGGGACTTGTAATGACAGAAATTTACTGTAGTTCAATTAACAGATATTTATTTCTGGCCTTCTTCCATGTCAGAAAATGTATCATGACTCATTGCAGGCAGGTATAGTTGTACTTTTGAAATTTTAAATCCATCTCCTTTGTCATTTTCCCATTTTCTTCAAACTCTTTTGCCTCCAGCTCATAAATCCTCACATCCAGTACCAACGTGAAATCATTCTTAAGTAGAAAAGAGAAGAAAAAGACTTAGGAGCCAAAACTCCATTGCTAAGAAAATGCTAGATTTGTTTACAAAGGCCATTGTTGGAAATACAAGCTATTCACTTTTTTAAAAAATAATTTTAGTTTTTATTTAGTTTTTTATTTTTCCTCAGTTATATGTAAAAACAATTTTTAACATTTGTTTTTAAAACTTTGAGTTGCAAATTCTCCCACTTCCTCCCTCTCTGCCTTCCTCATTGTGAGAATGCAAGCAATTCTATATACATTATACATGTGTAGACATGCAAAACATATTTGTAACAGTCATGTTGTAAATGAAAACAGATAAAAATTCAAAGAAATAAAGGAAAAAAAGGTATGCTTCAATCTGTATTCAGCCACCATCAGTTCGTTCTCTGGGGATGGACAGCATTTTTCATCATAAATACTTCAGAACTGTCTTGGATCATTGTATTGCTGAGAATAGCTATGTCATTCACAGTTGATCATCTTAAAATATTACTCTTACTTTGTACATGGTACATTTCACTTTGCAACAGCCCATGCAAGTCTTTCCAGGTTTCTCTGAGAGCATCTTGCTCATCATTTCTTACAGTATAATAGTATTCCATCATAATCACATACTACAACTTGTTCAGTCATTCCCCAATTGATGGGCATGCCCTCAATTTCTAATTCTTTTCTCCCAGAAAAGAGCTGCTATAAATATTTTTGTACATTGTAGGTCTGTAACTTTTTGGCTTTGGAGATACAGACCTAGTAGTGGTATTGCTAAGTCAAGGGGTATGCATGATTTTGTAGCTCTTTGGGCATAGTTCCAAATTGTTCTACATAATGATTGAATCAGTTCACAACTCCACCAACAGTGCATAAAGTCTCATTTTTTCCCCACATACCCTCCAACATTTGTCATTTACCTTTTCTGTCCTATTAACCAATCTAATAGGTATGAAGTAGTACCTCGGAATTGTTTTAATTTTCATTTCTCCAATCAATAGTAAGTTGGAGTATTTTTTCACATGGCTATAGATAGTTCTGATTACTTCATCTGAAAACTGATCATATCTTTTGATCATTTATCAGTTGAGGAATGGCTCTTATTTTTATAAATTTGACTTAGTTCTCTATATGTTTGAGAAATGAGAGCTTTATCAGTGAAACTTGCTTCAAATTTTTTTTTCACAGCTACTATTGCTAAATGTATTTGCCTCTATCCTATTACCCCCTCCCCCAATTTATTCTATTTCCTCTCTCTCTCCTTCCACCCTGTCACTCCTCAAAAGTGTTTTGCTTTGGACTACTCCATCCTCCAGTCAGCTGTCCCTTCTATCATCCCCCCCCTTGGCTTATCCCTTTCCCCTCCTACTTCCCTGTAGGGTAAGACAGATTTCTATACTCAATTGAGTGTTTATGTTATTTCCTCTTTGAGCCAATTCTGATGAGAATAAGTTTCACTCACTCCCCCTCACTTTCTACCTCTTCCCCTCCACTGTAAAACCTTTTTCTTTTATCTTTTATGTGAGATAATTTACCCTATTCTACCTCTCTCCTGAAGGATTATACTCAGTTTTGCTGACTAGGTGATTCTTGGTTGTGATCCTAGCTCCTTTGCCCTCTGGAATATCTATCCCAAGCACTCTAATTCTTTAATATAGAAGCTGCTAAATCATGTGTTAATCTGGCTGTGGCTACACAAAACTTGAATTGTTTCTTTATGGCTGTTTGCAGTATTTTCTTCTTGAACTGGGAACTCTGGAATTTGGTTATAACGTTCCTGGAAGTTTTCATTTTGAGTTGTCTTTCAGGAGGCGATCAGTGGATTCTTTGAATTTCTATTTTACTCTCTGTTTCCAGAATATCAGGGTAGTCTTCCTTGATAATTACTCAAAAGATCATGTCTAGGCTCTTTTTTCAGCCATGGCTATCAGGAAATCCAATAATTTTTAATTTATCTCTCCTGGATCTATTTTCCAGGTCAGTTGTTTTTCCAGTGAGATACTTCACATAGTCTTCTATTTTTTCATTGTTTTGTTTTTGTTTTATTGTTTCTCAATTTCTCATAAAGTTATTAGCTTCCATTTGCTCCATTCTAATTTTTAAGTTTTTATTTTCTTCACTTGGCTTTTAGATCTCCTTTTACATTTGGCCAATTCTGCCTTTTAAGCATTTTTCTCCTTACTGGCTTTTTGAACTTCTTTTGTCATTTGACCTAGTCTGTTTTTAAGGTATTTTCTTCAGTATTTTTTGTGTCTCCTTTACCAAGTTGTTGACTTATTTTTCATGATTTTCTTGCATCACACTTCCTCTTCCCAAGTTTTCCTCTACCTCTCTTACTTGATTTTCAAAATTCTTTTTGAGTTCTTCCATGGCCTAAGACAAATTCATATTTTTCTTGGGGGCTTTGAACATAGGATTTTGACCTTGTTGTCTTCTTCTGAGTGTGTATTTTGATCTTCCTTGTCACCATAGTAACTTTTAATAGTCAGGGCTTTTTTTCCCCCATTGCTTGCTCATTTTCCCAGCCTATCAGTTGACTTTTAGCTCTTGTTAAAGTAGGGCTCTGTTTCCAGGGTGGAGTGTGCACTGTCCCAAGCTTCAGGGGTTTTGTGTAGTTTTCAGATACTTCTAGGGATCTGTAAGTTTTTGGTTCTTCCAAGGTGATATGATCTAAGGAGAGGTGTTTACCACTCTCTTGGCCTATGCTCTGGTCTGTGAGCAACCAAAAATACTCTTTTCTGCCCTGGAACTGTGAGGGGAGTTCTCCTTGGCTGCAAGCTCTATTGTACTAGTGCTCCTCCTCACCCTGGGACTACCACCTAGGACTGCAACCTGGATCCAAGTGTGGACAAAGCAACAGAATCCTGCCTCAGTGCCAGCAAAGAGGCCCCTGTAATCTCCTTCTGGCCAGTTGTTTGATCCCCTTGCTGTCTGTGTGCTGAGAGCTCCATAAGCAGCAGCTGCTGCTGTTGATGCTAATTCAGTCATTTCCAAGGCCTGCCTCTGGTTTGCTGGGGTCTGTGCTGTGCTAGTGAGGCCTTCACTGAACTGTGTTCCTTTCTCACCCAGGTGTGACAGACCTTTCCTGCAACCTTATAAGTTGTCTTTCACATCTGTGGACTGAGAGTTCTGGAAACCACTGCTTCTGCTCATGATTCAGTCACTTCCAAGGCCTGCCGCTGTTTTGCTGGGGCCAGGTCTCTGCTGGCATGGCCTGTGCTGGATTATTCTCTTCTTTTTTTGATGCGATAGACCTTTCCTTCTAACCTTCCAAGTTGTCTTGAGCGGGAAATTTGTTTCATTCTGTCTTTTTTTTGAGTTCTCCTGCTCTAGAATTTGTTTAGTCACTTTTTAAAAAGTATTGGAGGGATTTGGGGGAGATCTCAGGCAAGTTCCTGTCTTTACTCTGCTATCTTGGCTCACCCTCCAAGCTGTTCCCAAAAGATCTTTGAACATAAGAAACTAGAGCCAAGACAAGTGAAGTGCTTTTCCCCAAAGTCTAATAAGAATGGCAGAACTGGGAATAGAATCTAGGTATCCTGGCTGCCAGTCCAGTGCTATCTTAGGACACTTGTGATTTGATAATATTCCTTGATTTAGAATTTCACAAAACTCTAGACATGGATAAAATTTGGACTTATGTTCTTTTGTGTAGCTTGTTATTATTAGTTTTTCAATAATAAGCTAGAGTGATTTATTTCTTAGGAATTCTTTATGTTTTTGAATACTTACAATTCTCTTATATAATTTCTGCTATATTTGAAATACTATAATTTGCTTTGTTCCTGGTAAAGAGGTAGATATATTTCTGTCTAACATAGTCAGAGAGTTTTAAATCTGTGGTCTTGTAGAAGTAATCTCTCCCATTAATAGCTGGCATGGGATGGCACCTGAAGGAAATAACCAGTTTCAAAGATAAACAACTGCATGAAAATCTTCAAAAAAATGGAAACTGTATGAAGGTGCCTGAATTGGCACTGTCTAGTCCTACCAAGAATAAAGGCAATTATCACCCAAATGTTCTCCCATGTAT
>CM053584.1:257407278-257423679 GCA_028627135.1 Pseudochirops cupreus
CTCTTTTGCCATTTTAGTTAGTCTATTTTTTAAGGTGTTATTTTCTTCAGTCAGGCTGTTGACTCTTTTTTCATGATTTTCTTGCATCATTCTCATTTCTCTCCCCAAATTTTCCTCCACTTTTCTTATTTGGTTTTCAAAATCCTTCTTAAGCTCCTCTATGGTTTGTAACCACTCTACATTTTTCTTGGAAGCTTTTGGTGTGGGAGTTCTGACTGGGTTGTCTTCCTCCTGTTCCATGCTTTCATCCTTTTTGTCCCCAAAAAAGGAATCTAAAGTTGGATTGCTGAGCTTTTTTTTGCTTCCTTTGCCTGCTCATGATGCCAGTCAGTTACTTGACTTTTGAGCTCAGTAGAACTCTGCTTTCAGAGGGGAGAGCTCTGTCCCAAATCATTGGGGTTTTCACAGCTGCTGGAGATATTAGGAGGCCGCCACCATCTCTGCAGCCCCCTCCAGCTTTGGCTCACTGAAAATGCACCTCAGGACCGCCACCCAAGACCGCAATACTGATCCAGGCAGCTCAAAGCAAGACCACTTAGCCTCTGAATGATCTCTTCCCCCCTCTGCAATGTGCAGGACTGGAGCTTCTGAAGTAGCCACATGGAGGCGGCTGCAGGGCTGCTGCTTCAGACCTCTTCCAGCTCCAGAGGCAGTTGGTTGGACCCTCTTCCCGAAATTTAGCCGAGTTCCACCAACCTTTTCCCTTTGTCCTTGGCTCTTATGGGTTGGTAATTCTGGAAACTGCAACAGCTGCCACTGATCCACTCTCCTGAAAGCTCCCACTGCAGCTTCTCCTGGACCGCCTGGGGCTAAAACCACATGGGGCTGGGCTCTGCTCCCAGCATGCTGCACCAGGCTGCCTTCAGCAGCAGCCTTGTTTCTCTGTCATTTTATGAGTTCTGGAGCTCTAAAATTTGCTTAGAGTCACATTTTATAGGTATTTGAGGTGGTTATGGGGGAGCTACGGAGTTCTCCAGTTTCTATACTGCCATCTTGACTCCGCCCCTCCATGTAGTTCTTCCTTTGCCATATTTTTCATCTCCAACTATTCTTTTCTTTTGTTACTACTACCTCTGTAAAGCAAGCACTTAATACTTTTTGCCTGGATTATCACAGAAGACTATGAACTGCTTTTCCTGCCTTTTGTCCCTTCTCTAATTTATTCTACGTATCAAAAATCTGCTTGTTCCTCCCAAGATTGATCTGAAGAGATTAATGGATGAATGACTTTCCAATACCTACAGAATAAAGTTCAAACTTCTTAGTCTGTCATTCAGTGCCCTTTCACTGGCCTCAACCTACTTTTCTAATCTTAACTCCTGCTATTCTCTAAGCAAACCTCTGTGTCCAAGTTTAACCCAGACTATGGACCCTTCACCATTTTCTTGCCACTGTCTTCACTCAAGCTATTCCCTATGCCTTAAAAATCTTATTCCTCTCCCCGTTAATCTAAGTTCACTACATAAACGAAATGTTAGGTCTCTTTTAAAAAAAGGGGGAGATAATGAATTTATAACTAGGAGGGACTTCAGAGACCATCCATAGCCCCTTCTTGAGGCCCAGAAAAGTTGTGATTTACAGGTGATCATACAACTAATAAGTGTCAGAGACAGGGATTTGAACTCCAATCTTTTTGACTCCAAATCTATCTAGTACCAAATAAGATAACCTTAATATCTCCCCTGTCTGATTTACACAGATATCTGAGGACAAAAATAAGATCATATATGTGAAGACTCAAAATCTAAGGTGGTAAGACACTCAGGAATGGAAACTGCATGAGATAAAGTTGGTATTGTGAATATAATAGCTTGAAGGGACCCCTAGAGTTTATCTGGTCCAGTTTTTTTTTTCAACATGTATATTCTTTGGAAGTCTGGTAAAACCAATGGACCCTTCTCAGAATATTGCTTTTAAATTCATAAAATATAAAAAAAACCCTAGATTTACAAAGGAAACCAATTCTATTGAAAGTTATCAACATATTAATAATATGATCTTAGATCTCAGGTTAAACCCTTTCCCTTATCTAGACCTCTCACTTTGTAACTGAGGAAATTGGGGTACAGAAAATTGCTTAAGGTCACATGGATTCCAGGTCCTCTGGTTCCAGATACCTCACTCTTCACAGTTGTGTTGTGTTCACTGGCCTTTTTACTCTTATTCATCCAGTAGGGCTCTCCCTAATCAGTCAATCAATCAACATTTAAAAAATACCTACTATGTGCCAGGCATTGTGAGTGGCCAGCTGGCCATAGCCTTTTGTAAGCTGAACTTGTACTGTTTGTCCTCACAGGTGGCAGGATGTCTTTCAGTAAGTGGCACCCTCCACCCAGCGGCCCAAGAAGGTAGTTGCTGAGTTGGGGGTCTGCGATGGGCCACGCTCCTCCAGGTCTAGGTTCGGGAGGGCCAGGCTCAACCCACAGCTGCAGCAGCTGTGGTTGCCTTTGCTGAATGCGCACGTGACTGAACGGACCTGTATGCTGCTGGAGCTGGGGTGGGGGGAGGAAGAAAAGAGTGGAGTGGGTGGTTGGTGGAGGGGATTAAGGACCAGGCGTGCGTGCCGGTCGGGGCGGGGGACAGAGGAGGCGGAGCCCTGCTCTGCTCAGCTTGGCTCAGCCTTGGCAGCGCGCGCTCCGCCCGGGGGTTGCGGAGGTGAACATCCCCGCGCTCTGGCCCGCCCGGGGCCAAACCCAGCCAGGCACTCTCGGAGGCAGCTGCAAACGCCTGCTTGTGGTCTCTGTTTACTAGGAAAGCAGAGAAAAAGAGCCGTAGTCTGGGAGGGCAGCACACACACACACACACACACACACACACACACACACACAGACACAGACACACACACACACACACACACACACACACACACAGACACACACACACTCACTCTCTCTCTCTCTCTCTCTCTCACTCACACTCGCTCGGCACAGCTGGCTCCCCAAACCAGAGAGGAGAAGCAGGCTCGATACTCCCCTCCAGCTCTGCAGCCTCGTGGGGCTGAGCCCAAGCCCTTTGTGCGTTCGTTCGCTCTGGAAAAGGTCGGAGGCTGGTGTCTGCGCCGCCGCCACCCACTGCCACCATCGCCGCCACCGTTACCTAATCAGACAGATCCCTATCCTCGGGTAAGCACATCTCTCTTTCCTTTTAAACCTGTTCAGCGTCGACTCCGGGAAACAGGTGGAAGAGCTGGGTAGGAGGCAGGCCATGTCCCCGTGGAAGGAGAAACACGAGCTTGAGTCAGGGTCTAGGGCCATGCAGCCTCCAGCCAGTGTCTTGGCAACGCCAGGAAATTACTACTCCAGTTACTTATTCTTCCCACCTTGGAGTTCGCTCTCCCCACCCACCCCAGCGTAAGATGTGCTGCCTCTTTGGTTGCCAAGGAGACCTGATTAAACATCAGCTTGGGGACTTCTATTCAAAGAACATCTTTTTAAAATGTCCTTCTTTATTGTGACTTTGGGGATAAAATACATTGAGGAGGTGGTGGTGTTAGTCTAGCATTCTTTAATTGGAGTCCTCGTGTGATATTTAAGTATTTAGACAACATTTTCATTCAACTTTGAGAGGGGATTGCAGGTTGTAATTGGTCCAAGGAGGGAGGGGGAGGGACGAGGGATGATCGCAGAACAGGATTTTTCCATGCACAAAATTTTGAATTGTTAGAAATTCTAATCTTACTACAAACAATTTTATTTCCATCATCACCAAATTCTCATGCCTCATATCATTTTAATAAAATCATGTAGTTAGAGGCTGACAATGAGCTAAAATGAGTGGATACTTTCTTGATATTAAAAATAAATAATTTTATCATATTCATTTTCCTGTATATTCATATGCATTAGTTAATATAATGTGTTATTGATAACACTTTAGATGGGTGGTTTTTAAGCATATGTATGTACTTATGTGTATATATGTATGTGTACATATGTATCTACACACACACACATATATATATGTATATATATATGTACTTGGAGCTGGAAATAAGATTTGAAGTCATCTAATCCCACTGCTTTTTACAGATGAGAAAACTGAGGTCCAGAAAAGTGATTTGCCCAAGGTCTTATAAGTGGCAAAGTGGCATTTCAACTTGAGATTCTTTAACTCTAAATCTAGTGTTCTTTCCAGGAAACTCTGCTGTGATGATATAAATAATTATGCTTAAACATGTTTATATTGATCTTCATTAGACATATATGTGTATGTGTATCTATCACCATTGCTTCTTCATCTTATTTGTTCTTGGATCTTTCCTAATTCTTTGCTCATTCTTATGAATACTACTGGGTTTTTTTTTTCCCCCAACTCCCTTGTTGGTTTCTCTGCATGATCATTTAAACACTTAAATTTTTTTTTCCACCATAATTCTATAGCCCAGGCAAAGGTAACTTAGTAGTTGGGGTACATTTAAACATGTGATCAGAATGCTTTATTTTAGAAAAATGAACAAAAATGTTGCCCACTATTAAATATTCAGATGTCAGAATGAGCATATGTAGTGATGGACCCTTAACTAAGTTTTGTCAATGAAAATTCACCTTTAGGGTGTTGCTTTTCCTTGGAGATGGTAGTAAATTGATTATAGAGAAAGCTAAAACATCTTTCTAGTTTTTGTGATGGAGTTAATTTTTGTGATAACCTTAAAAGCATGCCCACTAACTCTGGCAAGTGTTTTTGCCTAGGTCTCTTGTTGCGTGAGTTAAAAATTTTCATATTATTGCCTCAGATGTGTATTGATTTGGCCTACAGTATATGACCTGAGAGCATCAGTACATGATCTGAAAATTACATTTTGTAATATTATATGTAATTCCTTCATCAGTTCCACTACTTATGTAATAAATACCCAGTGACATATATGGAAATCAATGTTTATTTTGTTTTTGACTTGGATTTTTCTTTGTTCCATTTTTAAGCAAAGCAAAATAATGGTTTTCCTAGTGTTTTATTAAATCTAAACAGATTATATAAGGATAGGTCCTGTAATCAATGGTATTATTAATGATGCAAACAAGCTAAATTGGGAAGCTAAATTATTACTTATGTGAAGCAAGATATAATAAAATGTAATAGAATGCTATTGTGAGCAAGGAAAAGCAATTATGACCAATGTAGTCACAGCAATTTGGAGTTTTCTGATTTCTATTCACTTAAAAATCAGCCATGTTACTACAAATATGCCCTGATTTTAGAAAACTAATATATAAACTTATAAACTGTATATATTGAGACGTGGTGATTCACTTGACCAGTAGAATATCTTGCTTTCAAAAAGGGTGAGTCATAGAGTTCACTTGAATGCTGGAGTTATCCTAATGCTTTTAAGTATCTCTTACAAAGACAGCCAGGGAACAATAAACCAGTGCAGTGGGAATAGAGGAGGGGGAAAAGACCATTTGAAGGTCATTCAGAAATAAAGAAAAAGTTTCTCTCAAATTCAGAAAGCAAGCTAAATGAATAAATAATCCCACTTCAAATATTTTGCTTTGTTTGCAACTTTTCAAGAGCACATCTATTGACTTGTTTTTGAAGTGAGATACATCTGTATTATTAGCAATATTTTTACATTTCCAGTTGACATTTTCACCTCAGCCTTTCAAGCTCAGTATGACAAAAAAGTCATCCTATTTCTCCCATACTTGTTCCTCCTCCTGACTTTGCTATTTCTTCTAATGAGTCCAACATTCTCTCAATCAACTAGGCTTAAAACCTAGTTGTTATCTTGGGCTTTATTTTCTTCAGTTCTCACCATATAGGTGACCATTTTTCAAGTCCTATTATTGTTCAGATTTACCCCCATATTTTTGTTTCCACTGTCCTAATTTAGGCCTTCACTACTTCTGACTTGAATAATTTACAGTAGTTTTGTGGATCATAAGAACAAAGATTTAGAGCTCGAAGTGACCTTAGAGTTTAGGCTAGAGTTCATATACCTCATTTTATAGATGAAGAAACAGTGAGGTTAGGTTATTTTCCCAGGGTCATACAACTAATAAGTATCTGAGGTGGTATTTGAACTCAGGTCTGACTATCTTGGAACAAGCAATTTAACATTTCTGGACCTCAGTTTCCACATCTAGAAAATGTTGGCTCTAGAGTGACTGGAATATATTATTTTTAAAATATAGTCAGTTCTCAGTGATCAATATGACTGTCAGCTTTGTGGATTATGTAAGGCAGTTGGCTGAACCATCTTACTATTAGATGCTCCTGTAATTGGATATCCCAAGAGTCTGACAACAAGCGTGAATTGAAAGGAAATAAAGACTGCACAGCTGGGGTGACTAATATGTGTGTGTATGCATGTGTGTGTCTCTCTGTCTGTATATGTGTGTATGTTTCCCTCTTTTCCTTTGCCAGCCCTCCAGGGTGAGATACAAATGATTTCAAGATTATTGCTGGTTTGTATTATCTCTACTTCTTCACCTCTCCATTAGTATGGATAATCAAGAGCTCTCTTGTGAGAGCTTGCTTAAAGCCAGACACAAAACATTAGATTCTCTTAAGGTTTTCAGAATAGCTTCTGCAGTATCTAGAGTTTTGAGGTTTTCTGTGTATTGGGCTAAATATGGCATTATTTTTTTCTTTAATAAAAATCAGTTTTTAAAAAAAATGACTGCTCTTACTACTATATGCTAGGGTAGGTCCTGTTGTATGTGTAATGGACTGAAGTAGGAGCCAAGAAGTTTGTTTGATTTCTAGACCTTACAGGATCTTTTTAGAAATCAATCTTCACAGGTCTGTTTTTCCAGATGGGCTGACTGAGTTCATTGTATCTCTGCTGTCCAGTAATTAGTTGTTCTAGTAAAGCATGAAGTTATGCAATCATAAATATCCAGTGCAGTGAGCCAACATGAAGCAACATTTTGGTTAAAATAATTTTTAATATTAAATTTGACATTTTAGATGTCAATAGTATCACTTGTTTAAACCACAAATATCGATCTGTATGACTATGGTACTTTAAATATGCTTCTCACTTAGTGAATTGTTGCTTTGTGAATTAACCATGTTGACCCTGAGCTTTTCTGTCTCTCGCTGATTGGTCATGGACAAGCTGGCCTGAGAGAAACCAGAAGTTGATAATACTTGGGGACAACTGTTTTTGTAAATGATTCTTATGCAGAATTTTGTATTAGCCCTCCTGCTTTCTTAGTTGAAAGTTTCTTGGTATGTATTATAATGGTAGGGGCAAGATAGTGGATAGAGAGGTGGCCTTGGAGCTAGAAAGACCAAGGCTCAAGGTCTGCCTCTAACACAACGTAGGTATGTTATTCTGAGCAAGGCACTGAACTTCTCAGTACCCTAGGAAACTTTCTAAGACTATAACTGCTGAGAAACTGCATTTGTAGAGGGAATTTTGTTACCTAGGATTTCGTTATGGTCCAGTGACTTCAAGGGTGGAAAAAAAATACAATTTTAAAAAACATAAACATCATACCCTCTTCTCCAAAGCATAATCCTAATTTCTGAGCTTTCCCAAGATTCTTCATTGTACTTGCAGCAATAAAAGACTATTTAGGAATTTCAGAATTTGGTGAAAGTCAAGCCTTAGAATTTGCTCAATTTCCTGGGTTTATGTTTTATTGAGACAGAGGATAAGAAATGCAGAGGAAGTCTGTGGTATGGGGAGTTGCCAGGGTCAAATTCTCAAATGAATCTGTGAGCTTATTGTATTTATTCCAGAGTTGCAGCTCTTATACCATGCCTGCTTTTGTGATACTTCTTCCATGCTCTCCCATGAGGCCCACTGTGATAGGTGGGAGTCTTTCCTTTCTTTTAATATTGTTAGGCTACCAGTGGAGTATGTGGGTTTTCTATCAGTTATCTCTTGTTCTTGCCAAATGATCTTGCCAAATGATCTTGCCAAATGATTTTTTAATTATGCATTTATTTAATGATATCCTGTATTGCTTCTTCATGATTCCTTTTTTGTGATGTTGCTGCCTGCTCATACAGGGCTCCATTTACCTTAGGGTCATCGTTATTTTCTTTCTTAAGACACTTTTGACTTACAGTTATACAATAGTACTAGAAGATTGTTATTAAAAAAGATGCTCCTTTCCCCTACCCACAGAGAAGGGTGAGGTCGTTAAAAGAATTATGCAGTTTTCCAAAGGCAGTCCAGCCCGTTCTCCTCTTCTCGGTCAGTTCTGGGCCACACTTATTGTTTGTTTGCAGTGTTTGCCTTCAGACTGTTATCCTTCAATGTGGGAAGAGGTAATGTGATGTAATAGGAAGAGTTGCCAGGCCAAAAAACTTCCTCACCTTGGCTTACCTTAGTGATGAACCTTGCTATACTTAATTAGGGTGGTCTTCAGACAGCATACAAAAGCAATCACTGGGACCTTGCCAAGATTTTATGGCTTGGTAGGACTGTCAGAATTTATGTTGAGTTGAACTTGTATCTCCCTCCGCTGCTTATATAAATTGAAGTAAGACAGTAAGAGGAGGAAGTGCATTATAATAAAAAGAACACTGGACTTAACAGTCAGAGGACCAGCTTAGCTATTTTGAGGGCAGCTAGGTGGTGCAATGGAGTCAAGAAGACTTGAATTCGAATGCAGCCTCAGAAAATTACTAGCTGGGACACTTGCTAGACTCCAAATGGGGTCATGAAGAGTCAGACAAAACCAAAAAGAACTGAACAACAGTTAGCTATGTAATTAGCTGTGCAGGCTTGGTCAAGTCACCTAGCCTCTCCACCTTTATTTTCTCACCTGGAAAATGAAGGAGTTAGCGTAGATCATTGCTAAAGTTACTTCCAACTCTGTTTCCTATGATTGTACAAATAGAATGAAAGTCTGCAAACTTAATAGGTTTCTTTTCCTAAAATAATAAGAAAGGTTTGCGAGTAATAATAAGGGTTTATGAGTAAGTATGGTGTATATCTATCTATATATGTGTGTATATTAAGATTACGTCTCATAAACTTTGTGATAAAGAGAATGATGACAAGTGAAGGAATGAAAACAAAACCTCAAAGGTATTTGTTTACTGTTTGTATCTGATTTATTTTTAGACACAACTTGAAATTGCTTACACAATTTAAAGAGAACAAAAAATGCGATGATTTACAGTTTTTTAGAAAGTGATGAAACAAAACAAAAACAGTAATGAAACAGTTAAAAGGAGCAGAGAAATTGATGTTACTAGGGTTATTTTATTAGGTGTAATGATTTTCCATACCTTACCAGGTGTCTAGGGAAAGATTTAATTTCACTTGCTTCTGTATTTTATAATTTAAGGGGACATGGCATATGGAGATATTTTTTAGTATAAGAATGATGAAAAAAAGATTCCTTTAATCTTTTTCCCTCATGAATGTACTTTCATCTTGTTCTGTGGTTAACGGTTGTTCTTCATGTATAGCCTTTTGTGGTTGGAGTGCTCTTTTCCTTGGGTTTTGCAGCATCTTTCTTAAAGAGTCAGCTCGGCTCTGGTTTTTCCAAGGTCAGGTCTCTTGGCTGCTGTTGTATCTGTCAGTTTGCCAATGGATCCTGCAAAACTCTTCAAAAATAGGAGCCTTATCTTCTGTCTCATTCTGTGATATTTCATAATACTTCCCTTCACATACTCCATCTTCTAGCAAGAGTGACCTGCTATTTCCTGAATTCAACATTTCGCAGTCCTGTGTGCCTTCATCTGCTGCGTCTGATGCTCAGAAGGCACTATTTCCTTGCTACCCATCACTTCTTAGAATGCTCAAGGTTTCAAAGTTTCAAAAATTAACTGTTGGAAGATTTTCTTGATGCCCCTGAGTTCATACTCTGCTACTCTTCAAATTATTTCATAAGTAGTTATGTCTGTGTGCATCATAGTCTCTCAGTAGAATATAAACTTCCTGAGGGCAGGAATTATTTCATTTTTGTCTTCATATCCTCACTACTTAGTACAGTTCTTTCAATGTAGTAGGTGCTTAATAAATATTTTTTATTTGAATTTGGAAGTACAAGAAGGTATGTTCATCTTAAAGAAGATTCAGAGGAGGCATGTTAACTGACTTTTAAGTATTTGCAGCACTTCATGCAATAGAGAGACTTGGATTATTCTGCTTTGCCTTAGCCGAGGAGTTCTTAGCCTTTTTTGGGGGAATGGGCCCTTCTAGCAGTCTGGTGAAACCTATAGACCCCTTCTCAGGATAATGGGACTGCAAAGGGGACAAATTATGTAGAAATACAGTTATCAAAATATTTTTAAAGATTCATGGATGCCAATTTAGTTACCCCCACCCTAGAGGATAGAACTAAAATTTGTGGGTGGAAATGGCAAAAAGACATTTAAGATTAATGTAGGGAAAACTTCTAGCAATGAAAGTGGTGCAGAGGTGGGGTAGACTGCCATAAAAGGCAGGTGATGGATACCCTAACCCTGGAGTCTTCAGACTTTGTTGATAGAAGTTGTTTCAGTTTATTAGTACATCAGGTCAACTCTAGGATACAAGGCCTGGGTCAGTGGGCACCTAGATTTGTAGGTCAAGGAAAATGTCATAGAAAAGATCCATCATGGTTTCAGTAAACAGTCAATAAAGTCTTTTATGATTTCTTTGTGGATAAGGCTGTTAAAAAAAAGGAGAGCAGGACAGTTGGGTAGATTTATCAGTCTTTGAGAAACCTTTTGCCAAGAGCATTGATTAATGAATGGATGTTAGCATAGCATGAGATCTCTACTGATGCACCGTTGAGCTCTCATTGGGAACCTCTTAATTTCATCATTTTTTAAATCAAGGACTTATATGAATACATGATTATCAAATTGGCAGATGGTTCACAGCTGGAAAGCATAGCTAAAGCATAGCTAACAACATTTGAATTATTTTTGACAGGGTACATCAGGATGAAATTAACAGGATGAAATTTAATAGGTATAAATGCAAAATACTGGACTATACCAGGATAGGACCGAGAGACCTAACTCATTGGCAGTTCGTGTAACCTAAGGGTCTTATTTGACTATGGACTCAATGTGAACCAATGATGTAGCTGCCCAAAATTGATACTGCCTTAGGCTGAATTAATAAGAGTGCAATGCTTGCATAATAAGTGGCACTCCCACTGTGCTCTTCACTGGTAACACCATATTTGATATATCATATCTACTACTAGGAAGCACATTGTAAGAGGTATACTGACAAACTAGTGTGGTTCTAGAGAAGAATAACCAGAATGATTAGAAGAACTGGAGAAACAACATAGAAGACAGATTTAGAAGTTGTATGATAGTTGTCTTTAAAATTTTAAAGGATTGTCATGTGGAAAAGGAATTAGACCAGGGGCTTAGTTAATATTTTTATAATTATTTCAATATAAATGTTTTCCTTTGTAATCCTATGTGTGTTATTTTATTTATTTTAAAACTATTCTAAGAAGGGGTCCACAGGCTTCATCAGAATGCCAGAAGGTGTCCATGATAGAAAAAAGGTTAAGAATCCCTGGATTAAACAAATTCTAACTTGTTTCAGAGGGGGAGATTTTAGGATCGAAGAGTAGAAGTTGCAGATTTGGAGATTTTCAATAGGGAGGCAGTACAGAGGCATATTAGAGCCTTGGACTTGGAGTCAGGAACACCTGAATTCAGTCCCTATCCTAGGCATTTACAGATTTTGTGTTCCTGGGCAAGTCACTTAATATCTCTGGACCTCAGCTTCCTCAGGTTTAACTCTCTTTCCTCTGAGGTCTCTTCCAACTCAAAATCTATGACCCTATAATCCAATTCCAGGAAGAACTTTCCAGTAATTAGAGTGTTAAAAAAATAACTGAAATAGGCTTATGGAACAGGTTGTAAGCTGTGTCAACTAGTGGTATTCAAAGTGAGGTTGGATCACCAACTTTCTGGAAGGTTGTTATATAGAGGTTCCTGAATGGAGTATCTGTGTGTGGGGGTGGAGGGGGACTGAGAAAGAAAAAGAAAGGATGAGGGGGAGAGAACTATTAGGTTTCTTTTTGAGTCTAAGATTTTGTCATTATTTTCAGGGGCCTGGCATTTTTAGTGAGGACTGATTGTTAAATCCTCAGTATGAGTATTTACACCTCGGAAACCTGAAAATAACTTACTGTTTTATTGTTTGTCTAGATTTAAAAGTGATAAAGAGAACATCCAGAGAAAGAACTATGGAGTCTGAGTGCAAATCAAAACATACTATTTTCACATTTTTTTGTTTTTGTGGCTTTTCCCTTTTGTTCTTTTTTTTCTTTTACAATGCAACTAATGTGGAAATATGTTTACATGATTGCACATGTACAACCTATATCAGATTGTTTTCTGTCTTGGGGAGGATGGTTGGGAGGGAAGGGGAAAAAATCTGAAACTCAGAATGTTACAATAAATGAATGTTGAAAACTGTCTTTATGTGTAATTGGAAAAAATAAAATACTTTTAAACACACAAAAAAATTAAAAAATATGACAGAGAAATTGTTAAAATGAAGACTAAATTTAAAAGTGTGTCATGAGCATGTTTTTTTTCTTCTCAGAGAGTCCGTTGTTAAACATTTACCAACATATCCCTGGCCATTTGATCCTTTGTACATCCAGGATGACACTGGTATTAATCAATGCATTTTGTGCATGACTAACTAGTGTAGCTACCAGTGAAATAACTTGGTTTACATTGGAAAGTTATGTTATCAGCAAATGTGTGAGAGTAAAATCCTTTCCCAAAGTTTGGCTATAGGGTGGTATTGGATAAGAGTTTGGTTGTTAGAATTTTTTAAATAAGGAAAAATGGAAGGCATTGTACAGAGGTTCAACAGCTTTTTTTCCCTTAGGTAAAAAGTTAAATAAATGATTTGTCTTACTTAGCATGGTCTCTCCTTTGTCTCCTCCCCATACTTCTCTGGCTCGCAGTCTGGATCCTGCATACCTGTAGACACTGATGACCCCTTGTAGCTCCACCTCCACTGTGCACTCCCTCCACTTTGCTTCTCTTTGCCCCTTTTGAGGTGTGACAATTTTTCTGTATTTCTCAATTACTTTTTTCTAGTCACTCATCCTCATAGATGATTTTACAGTGTTCTCCAATTGGGAAAGTAGACATTTAGAACTTCTCAGACCATCTTGCTCTCTTAGTGATTTTAGTAATTAGTAGTTTTGTAATTACCATCTTAGTAATTTTCATGTTGAATACCTCTTGTTTGCTGAATTGTCTGGAAGTCAGTCAGTTCCAGGTGATGGATATACCCTGTTGTTCCACACTGGTGATAATGGGCATGAACTTTTTCTAGATTTAATCTCAGAGTTTATTATGTTTACTTTTCTCTGCCATATTTGTTTTATGCATGTTAAAATAAATTATTGGTCTTTATTTAACTTGTTATGAACACATCATATTAGACCTACAGTGAAATTATCTAAAAACTGTTAAGAAAGGGGCAGCTTGCAAACTTGAATAGAAACTATTAGATCAGCACAAAGTTATCTTTTGCTAACCATGGCTTTGCCTGAGGCACCATTTTTTTTTCAATTCCAACGCTAAAATTAATGACAAGAAATTTATTTTCAAATGAAGTAAAAAAAAACAACCCTTGTTGTCATAGGTTCATAGAATCTAGAGCTGGAAGAGATCATAGGATCACAAAGCTAGAACTTATATGGAGCTCAGGGGCCATCAGGTCTGAAATAAGTAAATATAGTGGGGATCTGTAATTTCATCAGTGATAAAATGACTGGAATGGGCAGTCCAGGTTGGCCTGAGGATCAAAAAGTGGGGCAGCTTTTTTTTAATTAAACCTGTAGGGCAAACAGTGAGTATTAAAGAAAAGTCAAATGACATTGCGATCTGAACATAAAAATTGGGTTCGTAAGTCAGTGAAGGTCATAAAATCATAGATTTGTAGCCAGAAGTGATCTTGAAAGTCAGCAAATCTAACCAGTCTCCATTGGTGTTGAAAAACACTGTTCACTCAACACTGTCTGCCAGAGTAAGGTGCCTAGTGGGTAGTGGATCGTCCTTGGCAATAGGAAGATTTGAGTTTAAGCCTTTCTTCCGATTTCATGATAGCTCTGTGACCATGGGAAGTTACTTATCCTCTTTGAATCTCAGGTAAGCCTTTTCATCTATAAATTTTAGAGAAACAGACTGATTTGAATCCATGGCAAGGATTTTCACATAAATTCTCCATCCTGCTGAAAATCTAAGGACAAGACACCTTCTCCCCAAAAGTAGGTTAGAAAAAAGTGGAACCCTAGCCAATGTCATCTACTCTTTGAATTATGTTTTTTTTTTCAACTGATAAGCATGCCTCTTTTCATCTTTATCTTCATTATCCCCTAATCCATTAAAATATAGTAAAGAACTCTAACATGGTAAGGATATTACATTTTCTCAGGATGGAAAAACTTAATCTTACATGTTATGAGAAAAATGGTGCTGTTCTTATCCCCTAAACAAACAGTTTGTTACTACATAATTGGGTTTTACCCGCAGAAGAAGGTATGCTTTTAATATAAAATGATACTACATCTCTCCCCCTTGCCTCTCCCTCACTCTCACCTTTTCTATGTCTCTTTTCTCTCAAAGGGAAAGTTATTATTTAATGAAAAATATTCATAATTGAAGCAACCAAATGAATGGGCACTGGATACTGATTTTATAATTGCTACAATATTCTTGGTTTTGCTTCACAGTGTACCATTTTCTCTGAAAGCAGGCTGGTGTTTAGTGGTCTAGTGTTAAAAATGTTACTTCTGTGACAAGGCTTTCTTGTACATAGAATCAGATTATTCTAAGATTGAAATTTTCACCAGTACTTCCTGTACTAATCCCATGGAGAATATACAGCTATGGAATTGTGATCAGAAGCCATAAGAAAATGTTACAGTGAAATTTGCATTCATAAGTTATCAAAAATATTATTTGTCTGTAACTGTTTCTTTTTATCTTCTTTTGGGTGCTTAAGACTAAAAGTACCCATCTTGAGCTATGTACTATCACTTTTTGATGGCTATTGCTAATCATTGGTGGATATGGTTTGAAAAGTCTTGGTCCTTCTTAATACCTCCAGAGGTATGTAAAGAATTGGATTTGGAGTTGAAGGACCTAATTTCAAACTTAGGATTTATCACTTACTGCTTGTGTGACCTTGGCCAAGTTATTTGACTTCTTTGGGTCTTAGTGTCCTCATCTATAAAATGAAGGGGAGTGGTTAGAGTTGATGACTTAGAAGGTCTCTTCTGGCTGTAAATCATGGATTCTTTGATTCTATGACCTTCATTGACATGATCATAACCTTTATGTTCAGATCCTGGTGCCATTTTGATTGTATCTTTGATAACTACTCTTTGCTCTATGGCTTTAATCAAAAAAAAGCTACCCACTTTTCACTGTTGTAGGCCAAGTTAGATTGCCCATTCCAGTCATTTCCAAAAAGATTGCAGCCATACTATATAGTTTTTTAACTTGTGTTTAATTTCATTGTATTCCTTGTTGTTCTGTGTTGCCCACATAGAACTGCCTATATGTTATTTGCATTCCAGAATACCATCTACATCTGTCCTGTTGTTATCCAACTGCCCCTGTTTGTCATGACAAATGCTCTTATAAGTAACATTCTTCTTAGGGATAGACAAATAGAATAAGTTGGTGCCATCGACCAGATACTGTAATTCACTGCATAATTGTCGGTACTGCATAATCATCACACTGTTTTTCAGTCCAAAAATTGATTTATAACCTTTCATCATGTAATTGTCACATGACATAATTCTGTTTGTCACAACACTTAAAAGGTAAACAAAGCAGCAATATGGCATATGAATACGCATTTCTCTCTCACACATTGTGAACTTCCAAGCCTAGAATTCTCAGTGCATGCTTATTGTCAGTATATTTCAAAAAACCAACTTGCATGGTTTGTTTAGAGTGCTGCAATACTAACAGTATTGTCACTCAACCCAATGAAGAACTGTAGGCACAACGGGAGCAGGCGGGCAGGTGAAGCTGTGATGAGTAAGTCACATGACATGATAAGACTTGCATCTTCCCATGCTAGCTAGACTGTATAGTTTATATGCCAATAATACACCTTAGTAATAAATGATTTTTAAGTAATACTGGCACAATTGTAGTTTTTCTGAAGTTTCACATAATGGTCACACTCCATTTTTTTGCAAAAAAAAACTGGCATAAAATCTGATGATTATGTGGTGAAATACAGTATATGGTTTTAGGCTAAAGCTAGGCTATAGGTTATCACTACCCAGGTACCCTAGGGATATGAGGTCTCTCTCTCCTATCTCTCTCTCTCTCTCTCTTTCTGTCCCCCCTTCCCCCATCTCCCACTCTCCTTGTCTTTTTCTCTCTTCTCCTTCCCTCTCTCTGTGTCTCTCTGTCTTCCTCTCTCTCCCTCACCCCCCTCCTGCTCTCTTTTCTCTCTCTCTCCTTTATCACTCTCTGTTT
>CM053584.1:257424179-257452230 GCA_028627135.1 Pseudochirops cupreus
GCCCCCCCCCCCACAGAATAGAGACATACCCAGAAGCCCTGTCATACAAATGCCACTACAGATTGGACCTTGGTTCTTTACACTCTTCCTACAAAGTATTTTTCATACTTGATTCATTCATTTCCTTACCCTATTACACTTTCCTTATTTTTCCAATCACCTTTGCAAAGGACAGCAAAAGAAATCAAGTCTAAGGTCAATTTTTTTCATTTATTCATTAAGTTGTGAGTAAAACATATGCAGTTACATAATGCCAGCAGTTCTGTCCTAACCAAGCTCCTTTCTAGCCCTTAACTGATTTTTGGTTCCTACTGTTGGTGCTGCAAGAATAACATATTTATTTCCAAAGCAGGGTTTTGGTTGTAAAGATGGAATTGTTTGGAGATACAGCTGTTTTGTTTGCTCTTTTGTGAAGCCTTCCATAGCTCGCAGGTTTGAATTGACTTTTCAGAATCAATATTCTGTCCTTACTGAGAGCCAGGGAAGGTGCAGCTCCTGTGTGAGGGTTTTTAGCAATGCTCTGGATTCATGTTTTAGTGATGGTTGTGTGGATTCTTCTTCTGTTATTGGCTTTAGTTCCATTTACAATCAGTGGGGAGTTTGAGGAGAATTTTAGGGGAGGGAATTTCTCAATCTGAAAATGCTTTCACCATGAATCATCACCCCCAGGCTTAGGTATTGTACAAATACTCAATTGGGGTGTGTGTGTGTGTGTGTGTGTGTGTGTGTGTGTGTGTGTGTGTGTCCGTGCCCGTGTGTGTATGTAAGAAAGCTTGTAATTAGGAGACTTACAGGATTAATAACTGTGTTTTTAACACTTACAGAAATGACCAGGATCATAGATGGTGAGGCTGATTGTTAGAAATGCAGTTTAGAGGCGCCATTTTGAAGTTTCAGCTTGTGTGTATTTTAGCTATTATTATTAAAAGGAGTGTATCAATTTCTGTAACATTGGGTTGGTTGCTAGTCAGCTTAATCTATATCCCAGTTAAGTTTTTAATTCCTAGCAATGTTTTTCATCCTGCTTTCACAACTACCATAATATTAAATTAAAAGTTATATGATAATGGCAATAATTGGACTTGATTTACTAAATGCCTTTTCCCCCTATAATATCAAGTAAAGAGCTTCATGTATCTCTTTGCTAAATGAATGAATGAATAAGCAAAGCATTTATTAGGTGCTTGCTGTGGTCAAAGCAGGGGGAATCAGAGTGGGTACAGATAGAAAAGTAAGACAATTTCTGCTCTCAAGAAGCCCATCTTTCAAATAAAAGGAGAATTGCAAATAAAAATTGCAAAGAGGCTGGGACAGCACACATAAGCAACTTATTGCTGATCCAGGGGAAAGAAGGCTGCAAAGTGACGCTTTGACAAATGGCAGCAATTTTCACAGGGAAGCTACATTTACCATCAGATGGTTGTGATGTCGCAGCCATCATTAGGTGGTTAGCATTTGGTCAGACTCTGCCAAAATCATCTGCTAGGCCATCTGCCCTCAATTGTGGGAAGTAATGGTCACAGCTGCTGACTCTGGTGTTTTTCCTAGCATGGGTGTTGTTGATAATGACTGCATGGGGAGGTCAAGTGGTCAAATTTACAGAATAAATAATAGGGAGTCAAACAGATACAGGCATGCAAGCAAAAAAAAAGATTCTTATTTATATAATGAAGTCAGGATGAATTTGATTTCACTTACTAGTCAGGAATTTAATCATTTCTACATTCATCATCATGAACAAAACTTCCTTCTGAAAAAGAGCATTTATCAAGTAGCCGCCTTGACTGTGCATTTCTTTGGGACGCTATTTTCATTCTGCATTAGTACCTGCATAATTATTTAAAAATAATGTTTTAAAAATTATTATCACTTCCTACCACTGCCTACTATTCAAATAGAACCCTCCTTTTTTTTAAAACAAAAGTAAGCAAAAAATTGACATGTCAGCCACATCTGTTGGTATTATAACAGTTACCTAAAGTCAAATTTGATTATTTAATAATCTGAATTAGCATGTCTTTCAGTGTTTTTCCTTTTGCATTAATGCTGTCAAACTCAAAAATGGCAGTTGACATATTGACTTAGAAAACCACAAATCGACATTATCTATGTGGTATTGTATTTTTATTTATTTTGTTAAATATTTCCCAATTATGTTTTAATGTGGCTCAAGTTGCATTCTAGAGTGTTGTAAAGCCTTGTATCTGTATGTTTGACACCGCTATTTTACATGCTTGTTGTCGTTGAGTACATTGTTCTCTTGCACTTGTATTTTCTTTATGGGTCCAAAGTCTTCATTTGAATATTCTCAGACAGGGAAATTACTTTTGCTGTCCTTTACTCTTAGCTCTACCTACTTATGTCTGCCCTGATTTAAATCCTACTCTGAGATTAATGACTGCAGTTTGGTTTAGTTGATTTTTCCCATAGATAGCAGAGACCAGCAATTTGGGCCTCTCTATGTAAAAAGGGAATAGTTCTATCAGAGAGAGAGTTTACAGGTTATTTTTTTTTAAATTAAAAAGTAATCATGATGGAGTTAGAATAAAAAGAAAGCGCTGAGGTATAGGATTTTTAACCAGAATAAAAACTAAGCACATTTAGAATATTTATTACCTCTCTACAGTGATATTTCATTTCATTAATACTCCAGGAATAATGTTTATTTATGGCAGTTACAACTATGGTTGAAAAAAAACTTTAAAAAATGCAAAATGGTGTTGGATTATGCCACACACCACTCAATAGCAGTATTTCAGCTAACTCGTATATGTATGGAACAATAATATATTTATGCAAGCTGTTATATATCTGAACACAATTAAAGGTAAAAAGGGTGCAAGATTGTGAAAATGGTATGCTGTGTCTCCAGAATTATCATTTATACCATTTGAGGCCCACTTCCTTTCTCAATAGTTGTACTCGCCTTTGCTTAGTAGCGCTTAGTATCTTTTCTTATTTCTAATCAGCTTCCCACTTTTAAAATAGAAAAAGGGCAAAACATTTATACTTGCTGATTTTGTTTAATATGGATAAGTTTGCTAATATGTTATTATTGTTAGTCATCTTATGATATTTTCAGACTGTATCCTGGAGAATCATAAAGAATTAGAGCTAGAAGGAACCTTAGGAACATCTAGACAAATTCTCTTGTTTTGCAAAGAAGGAACTTGGGGCCCATGATGAGGAAGTAACTTGTCCAATGTTTTTCATAGGTAGCAGGTGGCAGAACCAGAACTTGAAACCTTCACTTGACTTTTTCTCCATTTTTTTTTCTTGCTCAGTGCAAAGGGTCTAAAAAAAATGAGGATACAGTGAGAATGATATGATTAGCAAGATGGAAGAGTTATTTTCCATATAACTCCCCAACCTAACAAAGAAATATACATTACAGCTATAGAATTAAAGATAAAACAAGATAAAAATAAAAACACGGAACAAAGTAAAAGCCTTCTTGAATATCATTGTAGAATTAGAATATTTAAAACACCCATATCTACCCTCAGTCTGTCTGTTATGCCAGGTACAGCCAATGTAAGCAGCCTCACAGGCTTGTATTTCAGGATCCATCTAAGGACCCTTCCTGATTCTCCCATGGTGGAAACTCTGAGCCCCTTCCCAGTCCCACCAAGAAACATATGAACCAACCCAAGAACTGAAGAGAATTCAACCAACAAAAGGGAAAACAACTGAATGATAGAAAAGAAGAGGTTTCTGTCCCAAGTAAAAGAGGACTCAAGAATTAGTTGGAATCAGTCTTCTCTTCACAGAGATCATTACTATGGACAGACTGAATAATTTTCATTAGTAGATATAGTCAGTGTGGTAGAAGGGGCAGCAGCCAAAGAGTGAGGAGAGAGGCCAGGGACAAACTGCAGGGAATACAAGAAAAAGGCTGAAGACAAGATTAAGAGAAAAAGACTGAGTGTAAGCCTAGCTCTTAAAAAATAAACTTGCAATGAAACTCATAAAGACAAAAGGAAAGATGTGTAACAATTTTTAAAATTATATATAACACATCAAATAAATATTATACAATGAAGAAAAAGGAATAAAAACTCATCAGTAATAAAAAGAATTCTGCAAATTCACCTGAAGTCATGGAATAACAGCAAGAGATTCAAGAATGGTTCAACAGATGAATAAAACTTATAAAAAAAATGATTAAGATATAAGTAAGACCAGAAATCTGAACTCTCAAAGCAGAAATAACAGACAAACAACAGAGTACATAACTTAAGAACACATAATGGAGTATTTCTGCAAAGTATACTTATAAAGATTCTGAAAAGGAAAATTGACAATTAAGGGACTCAAAAATATATATGGAAGAAAAACAAAGGAGAGCAACTTTGAAAGAACACATGAGTTACATTCAGGCTAAAGCAGTTGCTGTAGAAAATAGAATGTGCAGACAAAAGTTAAGGATCACAGATCTCCAAGAAACATACAATGTATTAAAAATCTCAATACCAGAAAGCTTTCTAGAACTTTTTAATTTAGATGATGAAATCGTACTTGAACAATTCTGCAGCTTGCCACTAGAGTGTGTGGGATAAAGACCCCAAAGACCCTTACCCAAATAAACTTAGAGGTTTCTCCAGGTAGAAACTTGTCTTTATTCTAAAGACAAGTCTCGCGAGAGCTGGGTATCGCCTATTCCAGACAAGCCTGGGATAGGGAGGTACCCAACAAGAGTCAAGTAAACAGTTATGTATCCTTACACAAACAATTCTGAGAAAAACCCCCCAAATCCCCAGGTCTCCTCCCATCATCCCGACCCTAGAGCTGGACCATCAACCCCTTGGTGGGGTTGTATGGCCTCACAACCTGGAAAATCCCTCTTACCCAATACAAAGACATATGGCTGTGATTATCCATGTTTAGCAGAAGGGGGCCATCACAAAAAGCCCCTTACAGGAAAAAGGGAGGGGGAGTAGGGGCACACAACCTGATTTCCCTGAAATCAGGTGATTTACGAGAACATGAAACTTAAGCCTAAAGAGGTCTAGGACCTACCTCAAGTTTGGTGACTGTCTCTTTCATTTTATGAGAATGCTATCACCCATTTCTTTCAAGAGAAAATCTCCTTCTCCTATTTGAAACTTCAAGGCATATAGAGGTTATGTTTTAGAATTTCATTGCTAAAAAACAAATTTCACAATCAGTCAGGAGAAATCAGGCACAATAATGGAATATTGTATTTCCAAAAACAAAGAAGCTTAAGATGAAACTTCAGAAAGCATGTTCTGCAAAATTAAGACTAAGCGTTAATAAAAACAAAAACAAAACTTTCAGCAAAAAATTAGCTTTAGAGAAATTTGTTCCTGAAAAACCATTCCAAACAAGAACTGTAAATAAATAAGAAAATATATAAATAAGAAAATAAATAAATAAATAAGAAAAAAAATAAGAAAAACTGAAATAAATTATTTTATGTTTTTCAAAGACCGTTAAAAAAAAAAAGATCATTGAGGGTGGTGGATCAGTGGAGTATGGTACACAAGACACAATAGTCAATGACTATAGTAATTTACTGTTTGATAAACCCAAAGACTCCAGCTTCTTAGATAAGAACTTACTATTTAACAAAAACTGCTGGGAAAACTGAAAACTAGGCATAGACCAACATCTTATGCTAGATACCAAGATAGAGTCAAAATGGATATACAATTTAGATATAAAGGCTGATACTATGAGCAAACTAGCAGAGCAAGGAATAGTTTGCCTGTGTAATTTATGGAGAATGGAAGAATTTATGGTCAAACAAGACAAAGTGAATATTATGAAATGCAAAATGAATGATTTTGATTACATTAAATTAAGAAGTTTTTTTTCACAAAGCCAATGCAAATGCAACCAAGATTAGAAGGAAAGCAGAAAGCTGGGAAACAATTTTTACAACCAGTGCCTCTGATAAAGGTCTCATTTCTAAAATATATAGAGAACTCAGTCAGATTTATAAGAATACAAACCATTCTCCAATTGATAGATGGTCAAAGGATATGAATAGGCAGTTTTTAGATGAAGAAATTAAAGCTGTATATAATCATATGAAAAAATACTCTAAATCACTGTTGATTAGAGAAAAGCAACTCAAAACAAGTCTGAGGCACCACGTCTTACCTATCAGATTGGCCAACATGACAAAACAGGAAAATGATAAATTTGAAGGAGCTGTGGGAAAATTGGAACACATGCATTGTTGGTGGAGTTGTGAACTGATCCAACCATTCTGGAGAGCAATTTGGAACTATGCCCAAAGGACTATAAAACTCTGCATACCGTTTGACCCAGCAATACCACTTCTAGGTCTATATCCCAAAGAGATCATAACAAAGGGGAAAGGACCCACATGTACAAAAGTATTTATAGCAGCTTTTTTTTGTGGTGGTCAAGAATCAGAAATTGAGGGGATGCCAGTTAATTGTGGAATGGCTGAACAAGTTGGGGTTTATGAATATAATGGAATACTGTTGTAAGAAATGATGAGCAGGCAGAATTCAGGAATACCTGGAAAGACTTGCATGAACTAATGAAGTGAGCAGAACCAGGAGAACATTGTACACAGTAACAACATTGAGCAATGGCTAACTTTGATAGATTTAGCTCTTCTCAGCAATGCAAAGATCTAAGATGACTCCAAAAGACTCATGATGAAAAATACCATCCACAACCAGATAAAGAACTTTGGAGTCTGAATGCAGATGGGAGTATACTGTTTGCTCTCTTGGTCTCTTTATTTGTTTGTTTGTTCTTTTTCGTGGCTCCTCCTGTTGGTTCTAATTCTTCTTTACAACATGATTAATGTGAAATATGCTTAATATGAATGTATGTGTGGAGCCTGTATCACATTGCATGCCGTCTTGGGGGGGGGAGAGGGAGGAGGAGAAATTTGGAACTCAAAATCTTAGGTAAGTGAATATTGAAAACTAAAAATAAATAAATTAATATTTTTTAAAAAGGAAAAAAAGGGTACCTCAAAACAAATAATTGTTACTTAAGCTATGAATTGGGGGGGAGGGTGTTGGAAGAGGAAGTAAGATTTGAACGATTTATTTATTTGGGAGGAGAAAGGGAAGAATCAAAAGGAAAAATAAGAGTTACAAAGAAGTGAACAAAATTATAAGGTTTGGGAGAAACCTGTCTGCAATGATCTTTGAACTCAACAATACAAAATCTGACACTGCTTCTATTTCTTCTCCCTCTATTTGCCAGGAAGTGATGGGACCAGTTGCCAAGATCTTAGTGGTTGTAGGTGATGTTAAGATCTGTCTTTTATAATTCTTTTGTATATTCTTGCCACCTCTTTTTCATCTCTTCTACATCTGTTAAGTCTCTATGATTTTTCTTTCATCATGCCTATTTTTGCATGAAGCATTCCCTTGATGTCTTTAATTTTCTTGATGAGATCTTTTGTCTTTCCTATTATGTTGTTTTCTTCTATTTCTTTGCATCGCTTGTTTAAGAAAACCTTTTTATCTCTCCTTGCTGTTCTCTGGAATTCTGCGTTCATTTGGGTACATATTTCCCTTTCTTCTTTCCCTTTTGCTTTCCTTCTTACCTTAGCTTACCTCGGCCTCCTCAGACAGCCATTTTTCATTTTTGCTATTCTTTTTCTTTGGAATATTATTCATTGCTGCCTCCTGTACAATATTGCAAACTTCTGTCCATAGTTCTTTAGACAGTCTGTCTAATCCCTTAAATCTACTCATTACCTCCACTTCATATTCATAAGGGATGCTGTTTAGGTCATACCTAAATGGTCTGATGGTTTTCCCTAGGTTATTTCATTTAAGTCTGAATTTTGTGATAAGAAGCTCATGATTTGAGTCACAGCCAGCTCCAGATCTTGTTTTAATTGACTGCATAAGGTTTCTCCACCTCTGGCTGCAAAGTGTTTAATCAGTCTGATTTAGATATTGACCATCTGGTGATGTCCACTTGTGGAAATGACTTTTGGGTTGTTGAAAAAGAGCCTTTGCAATGACCAGTGAGTTATCTTAACAAACTGTTAGTCTCTGCCCTGCTTCATTTTGTACTCCAAGGCCAAACTTGCCTGTTATTTTAAGTATTTTTTGATTTCTTACGTTAGCATCCCAATCCCTTGTGATGAATGTAACATCTTTTTTTGGGTGTTATTTCTAGAATATAAGTCTTCATAGAACTGATGAACTTTGGCCTCTTCAGCATCAGGTGTTGGAGCACAGACTTACGTTACTGTGATGTTGAATGGTTTGCCTTGGATTTAATCAGCTATCGTTCTGTCATGTTTGAGGTTATACCCCAGTACTGCTTTTCTCACCCTTTTATTGACTATGAGAGCCACTCCATTTCTTCTAAGAGATTCTTGTCCTTGGTAGTATATATAATGGTCACTTGAATTAAATTCACCCATTCCCATCTATTTCAGTACACTGATGCTAAAGGTGTCGATGTTTAAACTTTCCATCTCTTGTTTAACCACATCTACCTTACTTTGATTCATGGACCTTACATTCCAGGTTCCTATTAAATATTGATTTTTACAGCGTTGGACTTTGCTTTTTTTTTCACCAGACACATCTGCAGCTGAGCTTCTTTTTACCTTTGGTGCATCAGCTTCATTCTTTCTGGAGCTATTTGTAGTTGTCCTTCACTCTTCCCTAACATGTTAATCACCTTCTGACCTGAGGGGACTCCTCTTCTGTTGTCACATCTTTTATCATTTTAATACTATCCATGGGGTTTTCATGGCAAAGATACTGCAATGTTTTTCCATGCTACCTTCTCCAGTGGATCATTTTTTGGTCAGAACTCTCCACTATGACCTGTCCATCTTAGATAGTCCTGCATGGATTCATAGTTTAATTGAGCTACACAGGTCCTTCTACCATGACAAGACCAGTGATCCAGGATTGGGGGAAGCAGCAGAGAGAGCAGTAAATAAGCCTATGCAGATCTGTTCATAGCAATAAAGTGCCAAATAAAATATTACACGAGTAAAATCAAAATAAAAGAAATAGTAAAAGATAAACAAAATCCTAACAACCATAATCTTAAATGTGAAGGACTAAAAAAATTCAAAATAACAAAAGAAAATGGCAGCATGGATACGAAAATAAACTCCAACAATGTTCTGCAAACAAGAAATACATGTAAAAACTAAAGAAATATACAGAATTTAAATGAGTGACTGAGATGAAATTTACTGTGTGTCAGAGGATTCTATAAAGGTAGGAGTTGTAAGTATTCTATTAGACAAAAATGTAAAAATTCAAAGTATCAAGAGAGATATTAAACAGGGAAACTATTATGCTTAAAGGTCCCATACCCTGTCATCTAATATCATTATTAGACATATCGATTCCACATAACATTTTGTCATTGTTCAGTAGTTTTAGTCGTGCCCGACTTTTCATGACCTCATTTGGGGTTTTCCTGATAAAGATATATAGTGATTTGCTATTTTCTTCTCCAGTTAATTTTACAGATGAAGAACTGAGGCAAACAGGATTACAAGATTTGCCCAGGGTCACACACCTAGTTAGTGCCTGAGGTCAGATTTGAATTAAGAAAGATTCTTCCTGATTTCACTTCTCTCCCCGACCCCTGCAATCTATCCATTGCATTACCTAGCTGCCCCAAATAATATAGTATCCAAGTTAGAAAAGAAAATGTTAATTAAATTGAAAAAAGTCATAGTAACACAATAGCTATAGGAGACTTTAAAGTTCTTGTTTGAGATCTAGATAAATATAAAAGAAGGGTAAGCAGAAGGAAAAAAAGTAGATTTGAAGAAACCATAGGAGAAATTAGATTTGAAGCACTTAAAGTGTGTTCTGAATGGCAACATCAAGAGTATGCCTAGAATCATATGATAACTTTACTAAAATACGCCGTGTACTAGGGCAAAGAGAAACTATCAATGTCAAAAGGTAGAAATGTTAAACAATTTTTAAAACTAGAATGCAGTAAAAACAGTGATACCAGGAATATGAGCAAAAGATAAAGACTTAATGTATAAACTTTAATGACATCTTACATAATTAGTAGGTCAAAGAACAAATCATCAATACAATTATGAGCTATTTGACAGAGTATAGTAATAATGAAACAACATGTCTGAGTTTTTGGAGAAGTTTAATGCATTATTTTTAAAAAATTCTTTAAAACACATCAAAAGAGGAAAAATAATTAATGAATTGAGCATGAAATATTTTAGAAAGGACTTGAAATCACCAATTAAAATACTCGAAAGAAGAACAAAAGAAAAAATAAGCTAAAAGGACTATAAAATGATAAAGAAAACTAAAATTCCTTTCCTTGAAAAGCCTAATAAATCAACAAAACTTTAGCTAAACTAAAAGACACATAAAGCCCTACTCTAACTAAGAACCTATTCTTGTCGCTAATAGAACACTGATTGGTTCTGGCCCGTTAAGCCTTCCACTGTTAACTGTTTTCAAGACTTACAGGGAAACTATTGGTCCAATTGAAATTCTTCCACTCCCAGACCTATCCTTTTTCTCCCTAGTGGGCTGGTCAGCTAGGAAGCTGGGTAACTGCATCCCTACCCAAAAAAAGAAAGCCAAATTCATTAAAAATGAATTAATATGTTTCCTAATGAAGAGAAAATGGAAAGTAATTATCAGAGCCTATTGTATATGCTAGCAAATCTGATAAGGTAAAGGAATGGATAATTAGCTAAAATATAAAGTACTCCAATAAAAGACAGGGAAGATATTTTAACCCAGTCTCGAAATTAAAATTGAACAAGCTGTAAAGGAATTATAAAAAAGGGGGAAAATCCTGGGCCAAACAGATTTCTAGACCATTCTATGAAGCATATAAAGATCAATTGTAGTACATAAATTATCCTCACCAACTGAAATAACACTATCAAAATTCATTTTATGCAACAAATATGATCAAATATGAAACAAACTAGGGAGGAATACAGAAGAGAAAGGGGATTATAGACCATTATCACTAATAAATGCTGATGCATATCTTAAAATAAATTTATAGCAAAAAGACTGCAGCATAAAAAGAATACTTGATTTTAAATCTGAGGTCTAGGTTTGAATCTCACTCTACCACTGACTGCTTACGTGACTATAGTGAATCATTTAACTTTTTAGGGCTTCAATTTATACATAAAGTAGGGGCGGGAATGGGGTTGGCTAGATGACTTCTCAGGTCCACCCCCCACCCCCAGCTCCCAAACTTTCTTAATAATTTGTATTTATACCAGAAATATAATGATTCAACATTAGGTAAACAATGTAATTATACTAAAAACAAAAACAAACCTAAACCACATCATTATATCAATAGAATCAGAAAAAAAAAACTTTGACACAATATAGCACTCATTTATAAAAAAAAAAAACAACCTTAAATCTAGGCGTATAATGACCAGAATTTAATATCATGCTAATAACCAATATGTATATAGAATTTTGAAGTTTAAAAAGTATTTTCTTTAGAATAACCCGGTTGAGGTATGACATATTTCTAGATGGAAAAACCGAGGTTCAGACAGGATTAAATAAATTTCCCACTATCATATAGTTAGTAAAGGATATGCATCTTGTGCATCTGGATCTTCTGACCAAGTCCAGTGCTGTTTCCACCAAACCATAGTATTTCTTATACTCGAAGTGGTGTCTTAGTACAGGAATAGAATTCTTGCAGAGATGGGGAAGGCAATGACTTGATACATATTATTGATGGTTCTAAAATAGTTTTAGAAATAAGTTATCTCCTACCCATCAGACTCCTACAAATTTTTTTCCCTGGGTGAATAATTATTTAGGCAGTGAGTGGGTAAAAAAATCATATTTTAAACTTCAGTTTACCTAAGTTACTGTCTACCTTTTCTAGTTCTTCTGTCTGTGACACCCACATACTGATCTTCAATTCCTCCTATGTTCTTAATAGCACAGACAAGACATAGTTGTGTACCTTCCTAGTTGGCTAGCTCACTGGAGAGACCAGATGTAGGTCAGGGCATGGAGGAGTTGTCTAGTGGGCCAGTTTATTCCCTTTAGGTCTTTGGAATGGATGTCAGGGCAAGGATTAATGGGCCAGATTCAATAGTCATTCTGTTGGGAAAAATAGTGGCTCCTTAGTTAGGGCTGGCCTTTGTGGGCCTAGAAACCTATCTAGGAGATAAGAACAATTCTCTGCCTGAAATGATTGTATTCTAAGTGAATGTTTAGCCATGGTAATGCCCTGAAGTTCTAATGCACTAGCCTTAGTATCCTTTCCAAATTTAAACTTTTCAGGGACATCCTTTATTAGAATGAGGACAAATTAGAACCTAACATGTACAGTAGAATAGATATCCTTTAGCCTGTGCTACTTTTAGCTAGTAAGTGCTTTGTGTATCTGATATATTTCTTCTGTTTTGAATTTTGCCATTTTTCTGATTCATACTGCCTAATACACACTCATATCATTTTTTATTTCTTGCCACTTTTACCTGATCACTAAGTAGTTTGAACAGAGGAAGGCCCTAGTGCCTACAATATCAGGATAAAATACATACCCAGCTAGACATTTGCTTTCAAATGGGACCTCTGAGAGCAAATTGTACTTGAAAGTAGGGACTTCCAGTAGAAGGAATGAATTATAGGAAGGAATGTATTATAATTGAAATCTTTGTTGAAGCATTAAACTATTATAAATAAGTATTTGCTTCTTATCTTGTTTGGGCATTGGCTATGGAAGAAGCCTTATTTTCAGAGAATACTTCACACTACTATATGTCTGTGGCTAGTTCATGTAATAGTCATTTAAGTGCCTACTATGTGCTTGGGGTGGGGATACAAAGAAAAGAACGAAATGATTTTTAACTCAAAGAGATTAGATTCTGTTGATCAACTCAGTAGGTTAAAGTATGATGCCATTGTGGATCAAGATCATATGTTCAGTCTTCTCCCTTCCTAGCTGGCTTCACTCTTTCCTGTATACACAACCTATTCAATGAGAGTCACAGAATATGTCAGGAAGGGGAAGACTCAGACAGAATTTTACAGTTGAAAGAGAATATTAGGTGAGAGGAATATGGATGGAAGAGTACAAGACTCTCACTATTACTGTAAAAACAACTCACATAATTTATGACCACAGTTCCTGCCTTCATGTTACTGATTCTGGCTCTCTTGGTAGCTTCTTAACTGTAGGAGAAGGGACTGGAAGGCTCTGAACCAGTGAATGGGAAATGAAAAGGAAAGTTTGCAGGTAAGATACCACTCTTGAAAGATTTCTTAGATCCTTTATTTTAGTTTTAAGCTGGAAGCAGCTTTATAATGTTATGTGACCACCATTCCAGTGAATTCATAGAAATGTAAATGATGAATTTTTAATTATTTTTTCTCTAAGGTTTTTATATAGGGTTTTGATTTCAACCAAGTTCCTTATGTCTCCTCAAACTTGAGCTGTTTCTGCTCATGAGCATTTCTGACTGAATAGAAATGTACATCAGAAGAATAAAATTGAGCCCCATTTCCTATCTCTGCTATCATACACCCTGGTAAGAAGTGTGATTAGCTTTTATTTGAGAGAATTAACACTTTAGGATTTATTTTGGGTACAGCTGAAGAGCTAATTAGTTTTTTGAAAGGTGTGATTCCTACTGTACCTCTCCCCCCAAGTGCCAGGAAACTAACTTTGAAATTTGATTTTCAAAGTTCTTGCTCCCAGTTTTAAATTTTAAAGATGCTTGTGAAAATGCTTAAAGAGAATGCCTTTTTGTGGTTTGTGGGCTCCAAAAGTGAACTAAGTTAAACACACCTTTAAAAGACCCAGTTTTTAAGTGGAAAATGATAACCATAAAGTTAATGTTTGGGGTTGATTTGTCAATTTTCTTCCACAGGGCTTGTTTAGCACTAGTCCGTTATCCATTCCCAATGGGTATTGGTTTCACCAGTTCCATTTGGGGCTACTGTATTTACGAAGATGGTTAGAGTCCAGAGAAAAAGCATTAGAATTGCATTTTGCAGTGTGGGAGTGGGTGGTGATAATCAGGAAGTAGGGAAAGCACAACTGTATAGTATTTTATATTTTAAGTTTTTCATAATAAATCTTTTGGAGCAAGATTTATTATGAAAAGCTTGAAGTCCAAGGAAAACTTCCATCTCTAAACTTAATGGATTTGTGAAATTGATTTTTTTTGAAACCAGATGTGTGCTTTTGCTTTATATTTATTAAAAGTTTTTAGATTCAGTCCAGGGTTCTAGACCATCAAATCTTTTTGTCCTCTCCATACTAGAAGCTACCTTTTCTTGTTTTCTTGTCTTTTAGAAATTGGATGGAAATACATCCATACTACCCAAGCCTACACAAGTAATAAGCATCAAAGGTGGGATTTAAACTCAGGTTCTCTGACTTCAGAAGTTTTTCCACTACAATAATATAACCTATGTTTGAGATACCTTTAGGAAAAGACTGGAGAAAACCATTTCAGCCAAGTGATAGGTTAAAAAGACAGATTTTAAGATCCTGAAGAGTGAATAGGAGGTGAAGAAGTGGAAGCAGTGAGTGGTAGTCACATCTCATCAGTACTTTCTGCCACTCTGAGTAGATCCTCTGGCTAGAGGGGGCAGGGCCATGGGCTTTAGCACCTCTATTTGAGGACTGTGCTCAGGACAGTTTTTCTTCCTATTTCCCATCAGCTATCCTACTTTTGGACTTTGTTGAGTTTGAGATGCTTATATGATGTCCAGTGGAGAAATATCTAGAAGAAGCTAGCATTGTGTGAACTATAGCTCTAGGGAGAGTCTAGGGTTGAGTAGGTTATATGTGGGCATCATCTTTATAGAAATGATAATAGAATCCATAACAACTGATGGACTCTGAGAGAGATGGTGTAGAAAGAGAGAAGAGGGCACAGGACTGAGTCCTATAAATCCATAGTTAGGGGGTGAAACATAGATGATAATTTAGTGCAAGAGGAAAATAAAGAGAATATGATGTCACAAAAACCAAGAATGGAAGGAGGGGAGGAAAGGGAACAAGTATTTATTAAGTGCCTACTTATGCCAGACATTGTTCCAAGTGCTTTACAAATATCTCATTTGATCCTGACAACAACTCTGGAAGATAGATGCTGTTATCATCCAGATGAGGATAAGTGACTTGTTGAGGTTCATAACAGTTAGTACTGAGTGTCTGAGGTTGTATTTCAACTCAAACCTTCCAGACTCCAGGCTCATTGCTCTACACTGCCCTTCGCTAAGTTGACCTGGTCCCCTTTGTGGCCTGTAAAGTCTCACTAGTGCAGGAAAGGTCCGTGTGGGCAGCATCTACTGTTGCAAATCATTTGTTTGAACAGTGATTGCTTAGTCTTTTCTAAGCCATGGTATTGAGAATAGATCAGTGCATCTGACACATATGTGGTCTATCTCGTTCCAGTTTACTGATAAAAATGTTCAACAGCCCAAAGATAAGCACAGGTCCTTGGACCTTTCTACTGAAGCCTACTTACAAGTTGGCAAGAAACCAATAATGACTGTTCTATGGATCTGAATATTCTACAATTTCCCAGCCTATTTAATGATACTTTAATATCATCTGCATCTCTCTATCTTTTCTATCAAAATTGGGTAAGAAACTTCAAAAACTTTTTTTCTCTAAATTTTAGATAATGTAATCATTTAAAGCATTCTCCCAATCTACCTTGACGTTAAACTCTATCGTTCCTGTGTCAGATTGTAAATAACCTCATATTCTTCAGTCTCCAACTTACTACCTGTGTGACCCTTTGGAAAGAAGCTTAACCCTTCTCATCTGACTTCCTCCTTATGAAATGAGGGGGTGGTATTCTTGGTGACTTCTCTGATCCCTTCTAGCTCTGAATGTCTAATCCTTTAAGCCCCTGCTCTGAGCTGAGTACCCATGTGCTGAGTCCATATTAGACTTGTGTCTGTCATAGGCAGTGATCTCTAGGCTTATGAGAAGAGTTAGGATCTCTGTTCATTGTGTTAGGTGTAGATGGAAGGAGTAAGTAAACCAATGGATTTTGTCATTACAGATTAGCAGGATCTGAGTGCTGAGAAAAAGAAGCAATGTACATCACATCATCTGTTATTATTTCATGGTTGAGCAGTTGCCAGACTGATTAGATGATTTTTTTCTCCCAAAATGGCCTTGCAGGACATCTCTAAAAGAGATTGGCAAGGCAGGGGCTTGGATATGAATAGTAAAGGGAGAGGGGGTGGTACACGCCTGTCTGGTATTGGGAGGGATCTGAATATAGGTGATTGGTTCCCATTGAACAAATGAAAGTTCATTACTAAGAATTTTTTCATTCTTTATACTAATATTACTAGTACATAGAAAAATGTCTTGAATATAGTAGGCTCTTAATAAATACTTGATTGCTTATGAAAAAGCTGTGTATACCACAAAAAAGGTAAATAGAATCATTTCAGGAGTTGGTCCCTTAGAGCCCATTTACAGGCTAATAAAATATCTGATCCTCTGATATCAGAAGACATACTAGGTAAGTCAATCTTTATGAACCTCATTTCCTCATCTGCAACATGGCACTAATATAACATTTTTCAAGCACTTTCAGGTTTTCAGAGTGCTTTTTCCACAATACCCTGTTAGGGTAGATGAAGTTGGTATAATTATTCTTGCTGGGGCTAAGGGGCTTTGCTTTGGAGTGGGTTAGGGCTTCTTCAAAAGCTTAAGGAGGCTATATTGCCTGTCAAGCTAATATTTGCTCTTTCTAAGATAGAATGCCAGGGGCTTTGGCTGACAGGATGCATCTGCTTTTGTGCAACTATTAGGGTAAGGTTTGGGAGACTTGCTTAAGGGACAATGTATCAAACTAATGTTTAGTCTATATGGCATGTGAAGCTATATTACCTGTGTCAGGCTTATATTTATGATATATTCTGTGTTAAACTAAGTATATGCTTAGTGGGAAAGGACTGTGGGGATTTTTAATTCATCAGATCTTTCTTGTGCAAATGACTAGTGACCGTGGAGAGAAACTACTTCAGTCAAATTAGAGGAGCCTGGACAAAGGTATTGGGCACCAGTAAGAAACTGTGGAATAGGTTGTCCTGTGTGGGAAATGATATAAAGGTTAAAAGCAACTGTTATGAATATGTGGTTAGGAGAGGGTGGAAGAAGAATTGAAGGGAAAGATTTGGAATCACTGCCTTGGGTAATGGGAAAGGCAGAGGTGTTATAAAAGATCTTGGCAAGGGCAAACATCCATGTGGTGGCAGCTGGTTCTACAAACCCAAGTTTCTTCCCAGTATACCAGTTAGGCACTTCTGTAGCTCTTAAAAATAAGCTCCCTAAATGATTGTTGAATATTTGATAAAAGAATGTCTAGAAATGAGAGGTGCTCACTAGCTTTGCCCACATGGCCCCAACTTTATGCCATATATAAGTAACTATTGGGGGAATTGTATTCCCTTAAGCCACCTATTAATAATAACTGACATTCACCTGTTGCCTTAAGTTCTTCCAGTATACATTATGTCACGGGGACCTTACAACAACTCTATGTGGTAGGCACTACAGGTATTATTAACTTTCTTTTTGCAGATGAGGAAACTGAAGCTCAGCAAGATTAAATTATTTTCCCATGGTGGCACAGTTAGGATTTGAGGCAGGATTTGATCCTAGGTCTTTCTGGTTTCAAGTCCACCACTCCATTTCATGCTACCAATTTGTAGGAGGAAGAGTGTTATCCTGTAGTCTGTTGAGTACCTAGTTCTTGTTTTTTTCTGCTTTTGAATTTATATACTAATAAGTAGTATGTTTAAAAATGTGATTTCTGCAAGTAGTTTCTCCAGACTTAGAAAACCATTTATGTTAAAAATTCAGAAAATATTAATTTTTAGTTTTAGTTTTAAAAGATTGATTGATTTTATTTTTTATAATTAAATTGGTGGTAGAAATATATTTTACTGATTTTACAAAAGATTTACAAGGTGATATATGTTTAGGATCATGGAGTCCACGATACTATTTTGCTATGTATATTTCTGACCTTGATGGCCAGTAGAAAGTTCATAGGAAAAAAACCCAATGGAATTAATATTACTCCTGCTGTAGCCTTTCCTTGTCAATTCATTTCCTGTAGGTTGTTCGCTGTTATATCAAAGATCAGAGCAGCTAGATTCAACTCCCTGTGATTATTAAAGCAGTAATTGCTGATCATGTTGACACTAGTTGTATTAACTAGTGCTTAAATAATTAAAAATGTTGCCTACCAGACAAAGCATAGATTTCAGGCTTCTCTGTTTATATTAAGGACAATACCTACTGTTAGTAGTCCAGGTAATAGTAAAAATGTTTTTCCGTATGATTTTATTTTATTAATGTGTCTGAAAATATGATTTTATTTTAATAATGTCTGAAAATACTTATTCCCTAGATACAGTGAAGCTAATGACTTGCCTTCAAGAGTAAAAACTGTGTTGTTTTTTTTTAATGAGAAGTAGAACAATATGCTAACATTGTGTCATAGAAATTTTTAGACTGCTGGCTAGAAGGTCACAAAACTTACTAGCCTCAATATTGGTTTTCATATTCTAATGAGAAACATATATTCACCATCACTGTAGTGCAGTCACCAGATTTGTGGATCAGCAAGGCTCATAGTCAACCAAAGTGTATTGCTTCCTTTTTCTTGGCTCCTTCATTTTAAATCCCTTGAGGCTTTGTTTCTTGGGAGAAAGATTTACAATGGTAGAATTCTGCTTCATGAGAGAAATTAGAATATGTATTGCTCAAATCATCCTTTAAGGTTTGTGAACCACTTTATATACATCACCTCATTTGATTCTTACAACAATTTAAACACGTACTTTCATTTTCAGATATTTCCAATGTCATTGAAATGTTTGTTTTTTGACCTACATATCATAGTTTCCAAATTAAGGAACTGAATTTGTTGAGTTCTTGATTATAAATTACATGTTATCCAGGCAATATTTCTATTTTTACTTCCCCAAAAGTCCCCATACTAATGCCTTATTCTAGCACGGAGATTACCCTGCTTCTTTGAAGACTAATGGTACTAAAATTTAGTGATTTAGGCTTACAATCATCATAATAAGTTTAACATGACAACTCAAGTGATTTCTTCAGAGGAAAAATGGATTTTTTTGAGATAGAAGACTAAGATGTGTTACAAACAAAGACTTTAGAAAATTTTTTATCTTACCATGACTTTTTTTGAACTGATGTATGTCTTTGCATAGAAAAGAAAAATACATATATTTTTATATCCTACCACAGTTTTGAGACTATACTCATAGTTTTCATAATATGCTTTCATTTCATGTTTCATAGTTTACTCATGGCTTTCTGTGACTACAAAGTAAAGATGATATTCTTGAAGGCAACTGTAGTAATGGAAAGTTGTGTATATAAGGTTGCAAACAGAATGAAATTGCACCTTTGAACATCATGCTGCTCTTTGTCAGTAAATCTGTTTGATATTAGATTTTTTTAAATGGGAAGAACTGAAATTCATGAAAGAGAGAATCTGCTTCCGTCACTGCCAGGTATAAAAACTGATGGATTTGTCATGCATATAAAAAAGCCTCCCACCGTATTATTCCCTCAGAAATCCATCCTCCTACCTGTGAAACCCACCCAAGCCTATTGACTAAACCTAGAAAAACAAACTGAACCCTCCTCCTCTTCTTTCTCTCTTACACCTCCAGTTTACACTGAAAAATTCATGGAGTCATTCGAAACTTTTTAAATTCACATAGCATAATATGGAAAACTTTCTGAGCCCTTCAATTTTAAGATGCTCCTTAGTGTTCTTGCATGTCTGTACCTAAATAAGTACACTAAGGGTTTAGGTTTGATCAGTGATCTGTACTGTCTTGAAGATACTGTTTAAGATTCTGCTCTCTTACTTCCCTGGAACATAGAACCAGAGAGTCATATGATCTTGCTTCATTTAAAATTTTGATCCTCTTTTAATGTGACGGGTACTACCAAAGGATTGACTAATATTAACCATTTCATCTTAAAAATCTCAGTTTATATGACTGTGGAGAGAGTGTGATGTTTTCCATCTAACTACCTCAATGCAGAATTTTGGTCTGAGTCATTTCCATCTTTCATGGTGCACTTAGAAAATCTTAGAAGATTGTTTCTAAAATATTCCCAGATGTGACTAATACTTCAAAATTGTTTATAAGTGTTCTTAACATAATTGTACATGTGACTTCAAAAACACAGCTTTGCTATTTTTCTGTGCTTAGCTTTTTGAATTTTTCTCAGCTAAAAATGTTGTTTTGAACTGTGAAAGAAGAATTCAGCAGAATAACAATTATCCATCATCCTAATTTAATAAACCTTTTTTAAAGTATCCTCTGTGTGCAAAGTGCTGTGGTAGGCACTGGTGATGCAAAGGTGAAAAAAAGTGAAGTGGCCTTTTCTTAAGGGTCTTTACAGCCTAGTAAGGGGATTTGCAACGTACAGAAAATAAACAAGAGTCATGGTAGAATGTGACAAGAGACAAAGACAGATCCAGTCCTTTTCTATTTTTCTATCTCTGAAAGCATTGGTATTTGGGTTGTATGAATGCACCGGGAAAGTGACTGAATCTCCTTTCAAAGATAACAAAAAGTATGGCATTGTAGTTTGCATTTTAGTGGTTGAGAGGCATCATGGTATAGTGTATTTACAGCTGGATTTGGAGTCAAGAAGATCTGGATCCAAAAGTTCTGCTTCTATATACTGACTCTGATACATACTGGCTGTGTAAACCTGGGTAAGCACTTAAACTTGCATTGCCCTTCTCATCTCTCCAGGGCTATAATCTGCTGAGCAATAAATGTTTTGCATTGGTAGACCTCTTTGTATCAGACGATCATCAGTTATCATCAGTCATTTTCCTTATCAGGAGTTTTTTTAAACAAATCAAACCTCTGGTACCAAAAGGAAAATGACAGATGCTTGAGGGGATGTGGAAAAATTGGGACATTAATGCATTGTTAGTGGAGTTGTGAACTGGTCCATCCATTCTGGAGAACAGTTTGAAACTATGCCCAAAGGGCTATAAAACTGCATGCCCTTTGATCCATCAATACCACTACTACATCTATATCCCAAATAGATCAAAAAAAGGGGAAAGGACATATTTGTACAAAAATATTTATAGCAGCTTTTCTTGGGAAAGATTGGGAAATTGAGGGGATGGCCACCAATTAGGGAATGGCTAAATAAGTTGTGCTGGATGATTTTGCTGAAATATTATTGTGTTATAAGAAATGATGGGCAGGATGGTTTCAGAAAAATCTGTGAATACCCTTATGAAAAGTGAAGTGAGCAGAACCAATTGTATACAATAACAATATTGTAATGATGATCAACTGTGAAAGACTTAAGTATCTCTGATCAATAAAATGATCCAAAACAATTCCAAAGGACTCATTATGAAAAATTTTGTCCATCTCCAGAGAGAAGACTTATCAACTGAGTCCAAATTGAAGTATAGTTTTAAAATTTTCTTTGTTTTTCTAGCTTTTTTTTTTTGCAGTATGGCTAATGTAGAAATATGTTTTGCATGATTACACATGTATAATGGACATCATATTTCTTGCCTTCTCAGTGGATGGGGAAGGGACTCAAGGGAGGGAGAGAATTTGAAACTCACTGTTGTTTAGAAATGAATGTTAAAAACACATAAACAATAAATTTTTAAAAAAGGAAAAAGAAAAAAGCAAGACAGTTTCTCTTCTCAAGAGAGAAGGGGGGAAACAATACATATGGAAAGTTTTTCCTACAAGTGAGATGGAAAGGTCCCATGGCCCACAAGTATATTAGCAAAATAGAGCTTAATGTATCTTTTGAAACGTTTCCGCGAATAAAATTGTATCTGTTTCTGACGCTGAGAGGACCACAGACTTTGGTGTCAAGAAATGTCTTTTCAGGGCTGTCAGGAGCTGTCCTCGGTAGTGATGAGAAGGACCAGTTGTACTGCCTCAGACTATTACCTTTTAGAAGCATGGTCAGGGCCTGGGTTTGAGCCCAGTTGAGTAAGGGGACTTATTCTCTGAGGTCACATGACCTGGTCACCTGGGAATAAAAGAAGGCACTGCCATATCGACATCAAATAAAAATGGTTACCTTATCTTCAGAAATAAGACAAGGAGAAAAATAAATATCACAGGAAGTTGATTTAGACTTACAGGGTTGCATCTTCAAAAATCAGTTTCGAGATCAGGATTTAATGATCAAATTGGTTATGGTGATTCATTAAATGAAGCTGTTTATAGCAGCCCTCTGGTGACCAGTTACACATCATGTCTAAATTATTTTATCTCTGGTTCCTTTTTTTTTTTCCTCATGGCACAGTATTACTTTCTTTTTTATGAGAAATTATTGCACAATATAGGAGAGGGAGATCTGCATATATATATGCATGAGATTGGAAGTGTAAATTAAATACGATTTCTTCCATACCTAATAATAGCTAATATTTATATGGCACCTGTTGTGTGCCAGCACCATGCTAAGTGCTTTGCAAATATTCTCATTTGATCTTTACAGCAATTCTGTGAGGTAGGCACTATTATTGTCCCCATTTTATAGTTGAGGCAAAATGAAGTTAAGTCACTTTCCCAGGGTCACATAGCTAATAAGTGACTGGGGCAAGATTTGAACTCAAGTTTTCTTGACCCCAGCTCCAACATCCTTCCTATTCATTGTACCACTTAATTGCCTCAGGCTACCTAACCTAGTGTGCTGTGGCACACTTGGAAATCCATTAGTATAATTAGTCAAAACCAAGTGATAGCACCCCACATATCTTTGAGGAAATTAATTTTTCTTCTTCTGCATCTTTGCTTAGCACTTTGGATCCAAATTTTAGGACAGAAGATTTGCTGGAATATCAGAAATCTTTTACATGTGTAAAGTCTTCAAAAAGAACCTTGAAAATAAATATGATTATCAGGTCTGTCATTTCAGTGATGCTTTAGGAGGTCAAAAATTCTTTCAATTCCCTAAATGTGTTTGCTAACCCACTAATGTGATTTTCCTAAAGCACAAATTTGACCATTGACTATTCCTCTCCCTCTCAATAAAATCTTAATGGCTCCCTGTTTCCTCTAGATTAAATATTAGCTCCTCTGTCATGTGAAGATCTTTATAGGGGTAGCTAGGTGGCACAGTGAATAGAGCACTGGCCCTGGAGTCAGGAGGACCTGAATTCAAATCTAGCCTCAGATACTTGACACTTACTAGCTGTGTGACCTTGGGCAAGTCACTTAACCCCAAATGCCCTGCCTTCCCCCTCCAAACAAAGGCAAAAAAAGGATCTTTATAACTGGGCCCTTTCTGCTTTTCTAGCCTTTTGGCTCTCCCCATGTATTCTCTTGTCTAATCAAAGTAGCCTTCTAGTTATTTCTTAAATAGGATACTTAACCTGCTGTCTCTGTGCTTTTACATTGGCTTTCTTCCATTCCTGTGAAGCTCTTCCTCCTCATTTCCTTCTCTTAGAACTTTGTTTTTCTTCAATTCTCAGCTGAAGCAAGATCTTCTATATAAGACCTTTCTTGCACTACCCCCTCAAATGCTAGTATCTCCCTCTGCAAGGTTACCTAGAACCTGATTTGTATGTATTTTGTATATATACATATATGTTCGTATCCCCCCCCATTAGAATATAAGCTTCTTGAGGGCAAGGACTATATTGTTTTTGTCTTTGTATCTCTAGCATCTAGCACAGTCTGTAGTAAGTAAGTAATAAATGCTTGTTGATTGGCCAGTGAAAATAATTATTGGTTATCTTCTTTTTTTTTTTTCCTATTATGTATGTACTGAGTTCTTTTTTCAAATTGATTTATTTTTAGTTTTCAACATTCATTTCCACCAGATTTTGAGTTACAAATTTTTCTCCCCATCTTTCCTCTACCCCCCACCCCAAAATAGCTAGCCTATTGAATGCCCCTTTCCCCAGTCTGTTCTCTCTTATATCCTCCACCATCCCCCCTCTAACTTTCTAGTAAGGCAAGATGGATTTCTATACCCCAGTGCCTGTATATCTTATTTCCCAGTTGCATGTAAAAAAAAAACCACAATTTTTTTATACACATTTGTTTTTAAAACTTTGAGTTACACATTTTTCCCTTCTTCCCTCTTCACCCACCCCCACTGGGAAGATAAGCAATTCAATATAGGTTGTACATGTGTAGTTATGCAAAACATTTCCATAGTAGGTATATTGTGAAAGACTAACTATATTTCACTCCATCCTATCCCACCCGTCATTTATTCTATTTTCTCCTTTGACCCTTCCCTTTTCAAAAGTGTTTGCTTCTGACAACCCTCTCCCCCAATCTGCCCTCCCTTCTATCATTCCCCCTCTTATTCCCTTCCCCTCTATTTTCCTGTAGGGTAAGATCCCCAGTTGAGTATGTATGTTATTCCCTTCTTAAGCCAAATTCATTGAAAGTAAAGTTGTCTTGTTCCTTTTCACCTTTTTTGCTCTTCCCCTCCATTGTAACAGTTTTCTCTTGCCTTTTTTATATGAGATAATTTACCCTAATCTATCCCTCCCTTTCTCCTTCTCCCAATAAATTCCTCTCTCATCTAATTTTATTTTTTAGATATCATCCCTTCATATTCAACTTGTCCTGTGCCCTCTGTCTATGTATACAGGTACATACATATACACACCCTCACATATATATTTATACACACCTACACCCTCCTATACATATATATATGTATGTATACACATATATACATATATATTTCCTTCAACTGTCTTCATACTGAGAAAAGTCTTTTGAATTACAATGATTGGTTTTCCATTTAGGAATGTAAATAGTTCAACTTTAATAAGTTCCTTATGATTTCTTTTCCTTGTTTATGTTCTCATGCTTATCTTGCTTCTTGTATTTGAAAATCAGATTTTTCTGTTCAGCTTGTTTTTTTCATCAAGAATGCTTGAAAATCCTGTATTTCATTGAATGACCGTTTTTTCCCTTGAGCCATTATACTCAGTTTTGCTGGGTAGGTGATTCTTGGTTTTAGTGCTAGCTCCTTTGACCTCCAGAATATCCTATTTCAAGCCCTTTGATCCCTTACTTTAAAAGCTGCTAGGTCTTATGTTATCCTGATTGTGTTTCCACAATACTCAAATTGTTTTTTCATGACTGCTTGCAGTATTTTCTCCTTGACTTGGGCACTCTGGAATTTGGCTATAATATTCCTAGGAGTTTTCTTTTTGGGATCTTTTTCAAGAGACAATCAGTGAATTTTTTCTATTTCTATTTTGCCCTCTGGTTCTAGAATATCAGGGAAATTTTGCTTGATAATTTCTTGAAAGATGGTATCTAGGCTCTTTTTATGGTTGTGGCTTTCAGGTAGTCCAATAATTTAAAAATTATCTCTCCTCGATCTATTTTCCAGGTCAGTGGTTTTTCCAACAAGATATTTGACATTGCCTTCTGTTCTTTAATTTCTTCGGATCTGTTTTATAGTATCTTGATTTCTTATAAAGTCATTAGCTTCTGTTTGCTCCACTCTAATTTTGAAGGAATTATTCTCTTCAGTGAGTTTTTGAAATTTCTTTTCCATCTGGCAAATTCAGCTTTTTAAGGCATTCTTCTCCTAATTGGCTTTTGTAATGGTAATATAATTTGATTGAAGATTCCTTTTTATTTGGAAAGGTAACAGATACTTAGCACTTAGTAATTAATCAAGCCTCTGTTAAGAAACAGAAGGTATGTTGCTAATGTAACAGGAAGAGGTTGAACTAGGAAATTGCTGAAACAGGAAGGAGCTAATGCCATGTTCGTGTGTGTGTGTGTGTGTGTGTGTGTGTGTGTGTGTATGTGTGTTTGTGTGTGTGTGTGTGTAAGCCCCTGTTGGGTCAGATGAAATGATTTTGATCCTGGGACCCAGTTGAAACTTCTGCTGAGTCCTAGGGCCAGCTGGAGCTGCTGAGTCTGAGGGCCAGCCAAGCTGCTGAGGATTTCTGAGGACCAGCTGGAGCTGCAGAAGACTGAGAAAGCATGACTGTGGTGTCCATATTTTGTCTGTGGCTTTGTTTAAGCCTTGACTTCCTGGGAACAGAGACTGTGAAGGATTTAAGGTGGACTATACACTGTGAGCTTCAGTGTGGAACAGGGACTGCAGGGAGAGCTGGACAAAGAGCTGGAAGCTGTCTGCCTTTGACCCCAGGTGACAGTTTGGTGAATCCATACAGGAGCTGGGACCATAGAAGGGGGTCCAGGGAATCTGAGAGCCTACCTTGGGTCAAGATGAAGAAATCTCTCTATGGATACTGAGTAGTGACTGATTGAAGTTATAACTTACTTATGACCTTGAAATTGTAACTTATTTGTGACTGAGGGGTGGATGGCCTGTGTATTTTACACTACCCCTTAAGAGAGTGCTGAGTAGTGACTGATATTGTGACTTAGTGTGCCCCATGAGTGGAGAACGTTGACTTTTGCATTTTGTGACCCTTAAGGAGGCAAGCCTCCTTAAGAATGATTGAATGATTGAGTTGATTGAATGATTGACTTACTAAATGATTGATTGACTAAATGATTGTACTTTGTTCAAAACTATGTGACCACTGTGGTGAAAACTATGTGGCCATTTTAGTGATAATTTGTTGTGAATGCTGTATTTTGATGTTCTGTGATAAGTTGTAACATTATGAATGCTGTACCTTGATTTTCTATGAATGTTTTGCTCTGATTTGTTATTGAATAAATAGAGTGTTCACTATACTATGTAATCCGAATCTTGAAAGCTGTTCACAACAGCAGCCCTCTGGAAAGCTGCTTGAGCTTGGCTTTACAGCTTTTTGGGTCTCTTTTGCCATTTGCGTTAGTCTATTTTTTTAGGTGTTATTTTCTTCAGTCAGGCTGTTGACTTGTTTTTCTTGATTTTCTTGCATCATTCTCATTTCTCTTCCCAGTTTTTCCTCCACTTCTCTTACTTGGTTTTCAAAATCCTTCTTGAGCTCCTCCCTGGCCTATAACCAATTCATATTTTTCTTGGGAGCATTTGATGCAGGAGTTCTGACTTCATTATCTTCCTCCCATTCCATTCTTTGATCCTTTTTGTTCTCAAAAAAGGAATCTAGGGTGGGATTGTGTTTCTTCTGATTGCTCATGTTGCCAGTCAATTACTTGACTTTTGAACTCTTTGCCAATGTAGAACTCTGCTTTCAGAATGGAGAGAGCTTTGTCCTAAATCACTGGGGGTTTTTGTAGCTGCTGGAGCAATTAGGAGAGTGCCCTCTCTGCAGCCCCCATAGACTCTGGCACCTGGCCATATGCCCCAGGACCTCACCCAAGACCGTGATTCGGATCCAAGCAGTTAAGCAAGAATGATTACCCTCTGAATGGTAGCTTGGTTCCCCTAACAACATGTAGGCCAGGAGCTCCTGAGGCAGCCATGTGGCACTGCTATTCCATCCACCCCTGTTCCAACAGAGTTCCACACTAACCTTTTACTTTGTCTTTGGCATTTATGAGTTGAGAAATCTGGAAACCGCTTCACTCTCTTTAAGTCTGCTCTGGTTGCTGCTGGTCGAGGCTGCCCTGGGGTCAAAACTACATGGCTCACATGGGCCTGGTCTTGGCTTCTAGCCTGGTGCAATAGCCCTTTCCTGCCTTCCTACCAGCTTGCCTTCAGTGGGAGATTTGTTTCTTTCTGTCACTTTGTGGGTTCTGTAGCTCTAAAATTTGTATAGAGTAATTTTTTACATGTATTGGAGGAGGTGGGAGCTGGAGCTGCAGGGAAGTCTTATTTCTCCTCTGCCATCTTGGCTCTGCCCCGGTTATCTTCTTGGTAAGAGATAACTCTACCTTTCCAGGACTAGCAACATTGTGCAGTGATCAGCTATGACTTAACTATTTTCAGCTTTACAGTGATCCAACACAGTTCCAAAGAACTCATGATGAAAAATGCTATCCACATCTAGAGAAAGAGCTGACAGAGTCTGCAAACAGGTTTAAACATACTATTTTCACTTTATTTTTTTCATGTTTTTTTTTCCTTTTGGTCTGTTTCCTCCTTCACAATATGACATATGTTTTAC
>CM053584.1:257452730-257470564 GCA_028627135.1 Pseudochirops cupreus
ATATATAATACGTAATACTGTATCCAGCACAGTTGAATGGCCTAGCAACCAGCTGAATAAAAAGAAAGACGGGATGTATTTGATAGTCTGTTTATTATAGAACCATTTCATACATAGCCAAGATACAAGAAAATCATAAGGCTTATATTCCCTATAGCAGAAATTCTTAGGTAACCAGAATGCAAGGATCCTCCTTTGGAATCGACCACTCCCTACCCCAGCCCAAGGCTATTTATTCATTAAGACTTCATCCTAGGACCATGTCCAGAGGCACAAACAAACAGGGAATCACAAACAAGACTTGCTAATTAACTACCTTGAATTTTCTTTAGTTATTCATAGGACCAATGGAGGCATCATCAAACAGGATTATACTCCTCCTGTATATCTGCCTAGTGACCTCATGCAATAGGGGAGCATTTCCTTAATGGGGCCAGGGGACCCCTGAAAGTCTAGTCTACTACAGTGTAACATATCAAATTGCTTACCATTTTAGGGAAGGGGAAGGTGAGGGAGGGAGGAATAAAATTTGGAACTCAAAAAAAAAAAAAGGCAGTGCCCAGAATAACATAGCTAAGTATCTAAAGCAGGATTTGAATTCAGGTCAGTTCAAGTATTCCTGAATTCAGGTCTAGTATTATATCCACTGGGCCATCTAGCTGCCCCAGTGTGCTTATTGTTTTGTACCTTGCCTCTTATTTATTAGATATCTGTGTCTTCTCTGTCTTCGTAGATTGTAAGCTACTTGAGAGTGTTAATTTATTTTAAAGTCCTTCACAGTGCGTTATGCATGGTAGGAACTCAACAACTGTTTTTCAATTAATGATGGATGTCAGTGATGAATAAGGATATTGAGGATAGCTAAACAAAGGAAACCATTTCATGTGAAGAAGAATTAAGGGAACTAGGGATGTTTCATTTGGAAAAAGGTGGTTTGCGAAGGATGTGTCAACTGTCTTTAAATCCTTGAGAAGTTGTTTGGAAGAAGAAATAGATTAATTCTTCTACATAATTTCAGAGGGCAGAATTAGGAGCTACTGGAAGACTTAGTTTAATTTAATTAATTTATAGCAATTATAACTCTAATTCAGCAAGCATTTATTACATTCCAACTATGTGCCAGGCATTTTTGTGGGTACTGTGGATGCAAAAGTGAAAAAAATCTACCAGTGAAACAGCAAGCATTTATTAAGGCCTACTCTGGGTGAGGATCTATGATAGGTACTCCAGATACAAAGACACCAGTGAAACAATCCTTGCCTTCAGGGCACTTGAAATGTACTAAGGTCAATAAAACTGGTACACAAAGAATTCCATGGCAGATCAAAATGTCATAGTGTAAAAGGAAAAGATCTTGAAAAAAATGAAAAATTTGTGGAGCAGGAGAGGGAGTAGGGATTGAGTGTAATTTTATAGAGGAGTCCCATTCCTATTCTCCACCCCCTTCCCCACAGAAAGAGAAAGATTTCAAAAGGTGGAAATGATGAGTCACTGAATTCCAGTCATGGGAAGGGAGATGGTCTGTGTGAATACAGGGAGGCAGGAAAATAGCAAAATGAGATAAGGGAAGAGGTAATAGTCAAATTTGACTATAACTTAGGGCTTTTAGGGGAATAATGATACAGTTAGAGACCATATTGTGGAGATCCTTAAATCCCAGGCTAAGGCATTTGTGATATCCCAAGTGGGTCACAAAAGGTTTTTGAGCAGGATAACGATATGTACAGGTATGAAAGATATTTTGGCAGTTGTATGAAGCATGGATTGGAAAGGGGAGAGCTTGGATGTAGGGAGACCAATTAGGAGGCTATTGTGATAGTCTAGGTAAGAAAAGAAAAAAAGTTATGAACTTTTTGATGTCTGTGTAAATGGAAAGAATGGTATATTTGTAAAAGATTCTTTAGAGGTAGAATGGAAAGAACTTGGTAGAAGATGGTCTATGGGGGAATGAAGGGGAGAAAAAAGTCAGAAATGACTAGATTAATGTTGATGGCATAAACAGATACAGGGGTAATGAAGAGAGGTACAGGTTTGGGGGGATGGATGACGAATTTAGTTTTAAATATGTTGAGTTTGAGAAGCCTAGCTTCTAGGTAGAGGTGTCCGCCAGGCAGATGGATATATAGTGCAGTAACTCAAGAAAGAGATTTGACTGGGAATAGAGACTTGAAAGTCACCTTAATAACAGTAATAATTGAACCCATGAGAGCAATTGAAATTTCCAAGGGAAAGAAAAGGAAAGGCAAGGATAGAGTCATGGGGCATGATTAATTCTGTGAGAGCCTGAGAAAGAACAGTCAAGTAGGGGAAGAATTGGGGAAGAACAGGTGAAGAATGAAGGAAGCATTTTTAAGTGCTTACTATGTGAAAAACTTTGTGCTAAGTACTAGGGATACAAACAGAAAAGTAAGCCCTTCCCAGCTTTCAGAGAGCTTTAATGGGTGAAATATGGAAGGTTTATCTACTAGTCAGATGGAAAAGTCCTGTGGTCCTTGCAGTGTAGCAACAAAGCAGATGGTAATACATTTTCTTTAATGCCATTTCCATTACTAAAATTGTATCAGTTTTTTAAAATATTGACTCATTTGACAGTGTCAAGGACTTTGGTGGCAAGAACTTTCTCTTCTGGGCCTCGAACAGCTGCTTGAAGATCTCTGGGAAGGGGGAGCAGAACTCACTACCCCAGCACCCTTTCACTTGCACAACCTGGTGAAATAACTCCTCCTAAATACAGTTGATCCTATTTTATTTAATTTCTCTGTTTTTGATTCCCCAAACAATACAGAATTTAAGATTATTGTACTGATTTGTCTATAGAACATATGACTAATTTTAATGCAAAGGGTTGGAGATAGGAAAAGGACTTTCAGCTAGGGTCTGAGCATCCTCAAATGGTATAGGGCTCCTTGATTTTTCCAATGTTGTATGATTGTTGCCTTGTCCCAACTGAAAAAAGAAATAATAATATAGTGGTTCTGATACAGAAAGTTTTAATGTGTGATAGTGTACTAGTTGTTTTTGATACCTGGCAGGTTCTATTAGGGGCAGTCTGGTATAATAGAGAGAACACTGGGCTTGAATGTAGAAGACTAGGTTTGAGTTCCAGATCTCCAGGTAGCCCCAGTCATTTAACCTTTCTGAGCCTTGGTGTCTTCCACTGTGAAATTGAAATAATGGTTGTCCTAGCCCCTGCACAAGATTGTTGCAAAGATATGAGAAAATGCACATAAAGGACGTTGTAACTGGAAGTATTATGCAAGTAGCAGCCATGATAATAGCAACAGTAGTCACTAGTAAAATTGTAAAATGAAAGGCTGTAAATTTAATCTGATTGAGCTAGAAAAATGCATGCTATAATGGTTTCTGATAACCAGGACTTTCCTCCCAACTTTTTCCTCTCTCTTTCTCCATGTATCAGAAATAATTTTTAAAACCTGAAATGTGATATGCTTACCTTTGTGAATTGTCACATATAAGAAAGATCTTAGGCATTTTCCTTTATGGAAATTATAACTTATCCTACTTCTTGGGGAAGCTAGGTAGCTCAGTGGATAGAGCTACCTGGAGTTGGGAAGACAGTTTAAATCCAGCCTCAGACAGTCACTAGCTGGGTGACCATGGACACTTAACTTTTATTTGCCTCAATTTCCTTATCCTTAAAATGGGAATAATAATTTTACCTGCCTCTCAAGGTTGTTTATAAGGATCAAAAGAGATAATAATTATAAAGCACAGTGCCTGGCATATAGTAAGTACTATACAAACATTAGTTAATATTATTATTATTATTATTACTTCCTTTCAAAATTAAAATATCATAAATACTCTTTTATTAGGCATGGTCAGAGAAGGGCTTATGGGTTAATAAAATATTTTGCTTAGTGGAAGATTATTGCATATACCATATGAGGGGTAGCAATAAAATAATTAGATTTAGTTTTAAAATCTCAAAACTTATCCATGCATATTATGTCATCCTCTGAATTTCAAAGAAGACGGAGCTGAAAGAATATTAGTTTTTTCCTATAATGTCATCATTGCTTGAAGAATTTCAGAACCCTTTTATAGAATTAATTTCAGGACCCATGGCGTAGTCTTGTGAACATTTCCAGTAGTTGTAAAATCACCATCCCTTAGTGAATTTGATTTTTAGAAGCAACTTAAAGCCATTCCAAGACAAGGATTGTGGAAAAGAGGGATGTTTAAGCCAGGGGTGATTTAAGCCATTTTTACTTTAAAAGGGGATGAGGAAAGGAGAGAGAACAAAATGAGATAAGATAATAAAATGAACCTAATTTTCTTTAATGACTGATAAGGTAGCTCAGCAGGTAATTCTAGAAGAGGAACTTCAAAGATGCCTTGATTAAGTACTGCCTTTGACTCCTCAAGGTGACTACTTTAAAGGGCAAAAATCATTCCTATGGATACTTTCCATAAATTATTCCTAACTGTAGGGAGCCATCTCCAGTTGTCTGGATCCATATCTTGTCACTGGACCCAGATGGTTCTGGAGGAGAAAATGAGGCTGGGGATTTGCACAACTCTCCCTCACTTAAATCCAATTAACTTGAAAGTCATGACATCACCTTCCTGATGTCATGGTCCTTTTCAAGAAGAAGGACAAACAACAACCTACTTGTAAATATTTCAGGTACAGCTTAATTTTTCTCAGATAATTGAGAAGGCACTCTAGCATCATAGAGTGCTTTAGTGAATTGAATTGCTGTATCAGTTGTCATGGAGCTGGAGAAGCTTCCAGTTGGTAATCAGCTGAGGTTTACAGCATCAACACAATACAGTACACATAGTAGACACTTTAAGGTTTTTTGAATGAATGGATATGTGAATGGAATTTTCAGAAATAAGGAAGAGTAGCAGGAGCCTTTTTTCTATGCAGATTTCATTTTGTTTAATCTCTTCTAATGTAATGGCTTGGCTCAATATTATCTTGTTCTTTAACTAATAAAACTGACTCATTTGCCTAACTATATAAATGGACCTTGATTTGGAGAGGCAGCTTGGTGTGGTGAAGAGAGTATTGCAATTAGAAAAAAGAGAGACTTGGGTTTAGGTCCCTCAACAGTCACTCCTGGCTATGTGACCTTTGTTACCTAATCTCCCTCAGCATCCTTTTCTTCCTATATAAAGTGAGTACTAACTTCAAAGGGCTATTGTAAGACCTAAAGGAGACAGTTTGAGGCAGCTAAATATTGTAGTGGATGGAGTGCTGACCTTGGAGTCAGGAAAATCTGAATCTGAATCATGCCTCTAGTGCAGTGGTTCTCAACCTTCCTAATGCTGCGACCCTTTAATACAGTTTATGCACTGGATTAATTTAGCAGTCTATGGCAAATGAATATTTAATGACGATAAATAGCATTAGATGAGACCTATCATCAGTTCTTTAAATGTCTGCTTAGAGGTATTCTGTTCTGCTAGGGCTCTGCTCTGTTGTTAGGTAGAGCCACCTTTCTTGAAGTCTTGCCTCCAGGATGTATGCATGGTTGATCTCCATTCACATGGTAGTCAAGTAACTGCCATTACTGGGGATTGAAGCCCAGTGATGCTGCCTAGTCAGTGGCAGCGTCATAGGTGCCACATGAAGCTGATCATGCAGTTAGAATGTCATTACGAACATAGAATATTTCAGATATTTCTCTCAATTCAATTCCACAGTTATTTATCAAGTGTCTGCTACATGTAAGGTACTACTTATGCTTGGCATTGGGAAGTTAAAAGCAAATCTGAAACAGTTCTCTACCCTTAGGGAGTTTTTATTCTATTGGAGTCACACAACATGTACATAGTTTAGGAAATACAGTGTAACTTTAGGGAAAAAAGGGCACAATTACTTAGATTGAGATCTTAGAGGAAGAAATGTTCATTTTATTCCAAAATAATGTGAATCTGAAAGAAATGATATATTCTGTAGCTCTTAGGAATCTGAATTTAATCATCCTTGACTCTGCTACTGATTCAGATTCTATCTGGGGATCATATATTCATACATTTAAATATTATATAATGGAAATACTTGAATTTGACCTGCAGAAATATTTATATAAAATACACAGGTGTATAAATTTTTTAAAAAATTATTAAATTTAATTTCAGTTGACCTTTACTAAATGAATTATTTTGGATCAAATGAGATATTATATGTACAAGTGCTGTATAAACCTTAAATGCTACATAAATTCTATTTCTCCTTCTCTTCCTTCTGTTTCTCCTTCTCCTCTTTTTTTGTTGTTAATATTACTATTATAGATCACCTGAGATTTTGTAATCCTGAACATTAAGAGGCTCAAATTTACATTTTAAAAAGGGGCATTTACAATTTTGAATTTCATAGTAAAAAGGCATAATAATGAAAACGATCAGATAGTTTGGTATGCATTATCTTCATTTTTTCAGTTGATTAACAATCTTTTCAAAGGACAACTTTCATCATATCTTTCCTTTGCTCAGACATTCTCAAAGGTTTCCTGTTGTTTTTAGGAAAATGTACAAATTGGTCATCAGGCAATCAGGTGCTTCCAAAATCCGGCCTCAGCTGAACCATTTGGCTTTTTCTCCCCTTTAAATATGTAAGTTGCTCATTCCTTTGACAAGAGCTTATCAAACTTGCCCGGAGTTAGTGTGATATTGTGGATAGAGCGCTAGATTGTAGTCAGAAAGGCTTTAGTATTAATTCCACAATTGGGCACGAACTGGGCCAGTCATTTAATGTCTTTGGGCTTCAGTTTCCTCATCTGTAAAATGGAGATAACAATAATGGCACCTGTTTCACAGCATTGTCACAAAAATCAAATGAGATAATATGTGTAAATGCTTTGCCAGATTTAAAGAGCTATAGAAATGTTAGTTCTTCCCGTCACTGTTTTTTAAAGCAAAGCATGCTATCATGTACAGAGAGCCTAGCGAGGTGACTTACCAGACTGAAGTAGAATGTTTGACTCGGAGAACAGTGGGAAAGAAGACCAATATCCAGGGAAATATGGCGTCATGCTTGAGAGAAAAGAATGAATTTGGAGTTAGAGAGCTTAGGGTTGATGCCTGTCTTTGCTACTTTATTGTGTGGGCATAGGCAAATCACTTTACTTTTCCTTCTCTGGAAAATGAGTGTTTGTTGGACAGAATTATCCCTGGGATCCCTTCCAACTTTAAATCCAATTATATTATGAAATGTCCTCTAGCCAAACAAAAGGTTTCCTGCTTAAATCCCAAGTTTTCTGAATGTTTTTATTTGCTAATATTGTCTTCCCCAATTAGAATAAGGGTAGGGACTTTCTTTTGTCTGGTATTAATGTCTACAGAAACTGGGAGATGTTGCAGTGGGTGGGTGGAGTGAGTAAAGAGAACAAGCATTTAGTAAGTTCCTGCTATGTCCAGGGATTGTGCTAACTGCTTTACAAATATTACTTCGCTCCATCTTCACTGCAACTCCATGAAGTAGGTGCCCTTATAATTCTCATTTTACAATTGAGGAAACTGAGGCAGAGAGTGGTTAAGTGACTTACCTGGGGTCACATTGCTAATAAGAGTCTGAGGCTGAATTTAAAACCGGGTCGTCTTGACTCCAGGCCCAGCTCTCTGTGTATGCACTGTGCTATCTGTTTGCCTGGGTGTAGTGCCTGACCTGTAGGAAGCACTTAACAGTTGATTAGGACCTTGTCTTACATTAAACCCTAGAATAGTATAAAGCCCCCTCAGTGTAATCAACAACATCATGAAAGAAATGGATGTAATTTTCCACAATGGAAAATTAAGCATATGCACAATGCACGTTTCCAAAATCATTCCTTGCACATGGATCTATGTAGTTCAGTGAATTAGTCCATCAATATGCATGTTTTGTGCAAGTCCTGCAGATGGATGGTGGACTGAGAAGTGAACAGGAAGAGAACAGGCTTGGTTTCATTTAGGAAGGAGTATTTGAAGATCCCAGATTACTTGCTTCTAGAAAAGTTCATCTTTTTTACTTTAGTTTTGTTTCAGTGACACAGTGCCTCATGAAAAGACATGAGCTTGGAGGAATTATAATTAGATAGCCTGAAAGGCAGTGAAAAGGCACAGGGTGTTTGAAAGTGGGCTTTTGCATGTTACCAGTAGTGATTTGTACTAGAAAAATGCATCAAGGATATCATCAAAGATTCATTTGAAGCAAGAAATGAGTTGGGTGAGTCATGTAGAGAAGAAGCAAAGACAGGACAGAAATGAACAGCTTGAGTGATATCTTGGTATTAAAGAACCAAGTGAAGTCTCAGACTGTTAGCTAGGTCTTCCATGGGGAGCCATTGGGAAAATATCCACAAAAAAAAATGTATAGTGTGAGATGGCAAGTAGATGTTGTGTTCTGAATTGGTTGACAAATACCTAAATGTGTATAATCATGTGCTAGGTCTAAAAGTGATTCAGAGTTAAATAAGATACGCTTCCCATCTCCATAAACCTTCCAATTTAGCGGTTTTAATATGACGCATTTTTTTCCCTAACAATTTAATGGCTCCATGAGCTCTGTAGTGTGAGTACCAAGTGGAATTGGTGGAAATTATTACATGTTCATGCCTTTTCATCGTTTGTGATACTCATCTATGCCTACTGAGGAACCCTTCATAGAGAACCTTGTTCTAGTGGCTGCCTATTAACCCTAGTCAGCTGTTCTATCTGCATGAAAAATCTTTCACAGTCTGGCTATAGCCTATGTTTCTAGGCTGATTACTCTTTAGTGTCCAGTCAAACTGGCCTTTTTTTTTTTGCTCCTTGCACATAGTATTAGATTTCCTACCTCTGTTGCTATGCACAGGTAGTTTCCTATGTCTGGAATTTATTTCCTCTTTGCCTCTGCCTCTTGGAACCCCTAGCTTCTCACACCCTCTAGCTTCCCTCGTCTAAGAGCTTCATCCTTCAGGAGGCTTTTCCTGATGATTCTCCCAGTTTTTGGTGCCTTCCCCCACCGACATCAATTTGTGTTTATTTTGTATGTATCATATGTTCACTTATCCAAGAAGGTATAGAATCTCTCCAAGAGAATGTAAGATTTTAAAAGGCAGGGATTGTCTGATCTTTGTATTGGTATCCCAGTTTGTACCTGCCACATAACAAGCACCTAATAGATGCTTATTAACTAATTCATTTAACCAGTGAACTGGAGGCCTTCTCTAGTCCTTTGAATGGTTTGAGCTACCAGATTGCTCATTTGCCATCTGTAATCTTCACTCCCTGACCAGTTCACTTATGTGTCTGGTCATATACAGCTTTGCTGATTTTTTCACACAATTATTTGTGTAAAAATCCTTGTAGGTAAATAAGTTACCCTTTGAGTTACCTATCATTTTGATTCTTCTGAGACCACTGTCATTAATATTAAAGAGATGACATTTTGTGCAGAAGAGAATCTAATAAAAATGTAAGAAAAAACACTTTAAGAATAATTTGTATATAAGGAAAATGCTTAGAAATTTTAGTGTCAGAGCTATAGAGATGGAGATGGAGAGAACAATTTCGAATAGTGTGATCTGAGAAGTTCTGCAATGAAAATTTTCATGACAACGATTAAAAGGAAAAAAATTTCTGAAATTTTATAATCGTGGCATTGATTATTTTGACAAGAGCGGGTATCTGATGTTAAGTAGTTAAGTGATGATAATGAAATGACAGAATTCTATCCACTTTGTTGCTTGTGCTTTTGTTATCTTGCTTCAGTGACAGTTAAGTTTAGGGGAGGGCTTGGTGAAGTGACTGCTCTCTGTTAATTATTTTTTACTCATCCTATATATAACTTAGTTTGAGTGTATTTGTTTTCATGTTGTCTTTTCCATTACATTGTATGTTTCTTGAAGGCAGGGGCTGTTTTTTGCTTCTTTTTATATCTCTGACACTTAGCACAGTGTCTGGCACATAGTGGGAACTTAATAAATGTTTATTGATTGATTGATCCCACACCATTCCCACTAACTGCTTTACTGCTATGAATATCCTTAAGTTAAAAGTTAGCCAGAATATAAACATGATGTATGGAATGGAATACATATAGTATGGAATACATAATTTTATTCCCAAACATACATACATGGAATACATAATTTTATTCCCAAACAGAATATCAGAAAAGGGAATGTTAGTCATTATAGAATTATGGTTTAATGATAACAGGATCCAGTAATTTATTACTAGTGCAGTCAATTGTAAACACAAGTCTTGTTGGCACATTTACAGTTTCTTTGCAATGGCTACTAATTTCCCATATTACATTTCACTTCAACTGAAAAATATGATCAACATCAAAAGGTCTCTCTTTCCAGTGGTCTCTTTGTGGGCAACTCCCATTAAGATTGTTTATTTCTGTAGCTGTTGTCACTGCAACTGCTCTGGTAACTACCACCCTGCTGCTTGGGTGCCTGGGAAGAAGAAAGATGCTAGCTGCCTTTTGAGATCTCACAAGGCTCTGTACCAAAGGAAAGAAAACACAGATGGGAGCTGGACTCGATCCAGGCACAGATTTCCTTAGGGAAAAAGTGGTTTGTAGCCGGGTGAGGAATCAAGACAGAGCTGCCCTTGTCCACCTGACTCTCTAGAACACTTAGATATATGAGATACATAATAAAATAGTGACCAGGAGCCACTTCATGTTCCCTGATTGTTTCATATGTAGAAACAGATTTAATCTTTCAGGGCCTTGTTATTTCCCTCTGAGCTAAAGCTAATGACCCTTTCAATGAACATATGTAATGTTGGTTTGCTGTATGATAGAGATCCAGGTTTGATTTCTAGCATTTGTATTTCCTGTTCTCCCTCTATTCGTTCTACAATTTAAAACCTTGATATTTAACTTTTTTTAAAAATTAATTTTTTTTGATGAGCAAAAATCCACCTTCTCTCCAGAATTCTACCTCTTCACCTTGGATTCACACCACCACTCCGCGCCCCCCACTCCCATGCTGTTGAGAAAAAAAGAAAGACAAAATCCCTTTTATGAACTTCTATAGTCAAGCAAAGCAAATTTCTGCATTGACCATACTTTTTTTAAAGGGCTCATTTTGTACTTAGTCAAAAGTGGATAGGTATGTTTCATTATTAGTCCTCTGAATTCATGATCGGTCATTATGCTCATCAAAGTTCCTAAGTCTTTCAGGGTTTGTCTTTACAATATTGTTATTGCATATATTGTTCTCCTGGTTCTTTACCTCACTCCATCAATTAATCCAAATTCTCTGACACTATCCCCTTCATCATTTCTTACAGCACAATAGTATTATGTCACATTTATATATCATAAATTGTTCATCCATTCCCCAGTTGATGGAAGTTCTCTCAGTTTCTGATTCTTTGCCACCTCAAAAAAAGCTGTGAATATTTTTGTGTATCCTTAGAGTTTGTTTTGTTTAGGAATAATCCCTCCTGAAGTTATCATATTTCTAATTCCCTCTTCTATCTTTTCCCCTTTCCCTCCTATTTCCCTTTAGTCTGGAATTTCTTCCCTTTTTGTTCGTATTCAGGCTGCAGACTGGACTAGAAGGTAGGACTGAGACTCTACTCTGCTTCTGGGGTCTGAGCCACATGACTGTTACTTGCTTCTGAGGCCCTCCTCCACTCCTTACCCTGCAATGCCACACCTCGGTTTAAGTCCCCTCCTCAGTCTACCCTGGATCTATGACCCAGAACTGAGTAGTAAGTGGCAAAGCTGCCAAAAGACACCTCTTTCTGCCTTCTATAGGAATTTAGGCCCCAGTATTTTGGTTCTAGGACCTCTTCTTTTCTTCATGTATGACACAGCTTCTTCCTGTGCTGGAATGCTTCAAGATCTGGTCTTGGCCAGAGCCCAGCCTCAGTGTCCAAAGATCTCTTGTTTGTCTCCTTGTGATCACCTAGGTTGGAAATGTGTCTTGGATTTCTTAATTAGGACTCAGTCTGCTGCATTTTCTACATCTATTTGGAGGAGTGTTTTGTGGGGGGAGAGAAAGCTTGCTATACTTCATCCTGATGCTCTACTATCTACTCTCTGCCTTCTACTTGATACCTTTAATTATTATTATTTCATTACTCTTGTCTTCCCAGGAAGCTTATGCCCTTCATCAGTCACCCACTATCTTTCATCTCCACCCTCTCTTTATCTGCTTAGCCCTTTCCCTGGTGCCTATAATATGCCCATTTCTCTTTTTCATTAAAAAATCCTTCACTTGACCCTCTTCTCTCTGTCTTCCTTCCCTTTCCAAGCTAAAATATCTAGGAAAATCCACCTACAAAATACTGCCCTTGCCTCTACTTCACTTCTTTACTCCTCAACCCCTGCAGTATCACTTCTGAATCCTACTTCAGACAAAGCTGCCTTCTTCAAGGTTAGTGTTGAACTCTTAAACCCTAAAATCCAGGAGCCTTCTTTCAGTCTATATTCTTGACCCCTTTGTATCTTTTGACACAGTTTATTACCCCCACCTCAGTCAGTAAGCATTTATGAAGCACCTACTATGGCCAAACACAGTGTAAGCATCAGGGGTATAAATAAAGGGGGGAAAACAAACCAAACAAAATGAAAGCTAGTGCTTATTCTTAAGGTGTTCGTGTACTCTTCTTCATCAGCCTTTCCAATTCTGCTCTTCCTTGGTTCTCTTTCTTCCAGTCTGATTCTTTGATTCCTCCTTCCCTTTGTTGGGTAGGTATCCATTGATTGTCTCGTCCCTAACCATGGAAGTTCCTCAAAACTCTGTCTTGTTTCCTCCCCTCCCCTGCCTGCTGCTACCGTTTTTCCCCTCTCTAAACCCTCTCTCAATAATACCAGATTGCATTGATTCAATATAATTTCTTATTAGATTATTTCCAAATCCACATGACCAGACCATACCTCTCTAACCTATATCCCCAGATGCTGTCTGGCTTTCTGTACTTGGATGTCCTATAGGCATTTCAAACCCAGAAGCCCCACCTCCCTGCTCCCTCCCCCCAGCCTGCTTGTCTGCCTTCCCTGTTTCTGTTGAGTGTACCATTTACATGTTAAATCACCTGTGTTCATGACCTGTCAACTCCTCGCTCACCCTTACTCCTCCTTCTCCACCATTTCTTAAGCAGTTGCCAGGTCTTGTTAGCTTACCAACACAACATTGTTTGAATCTCTTCCCTCCCCTCCCACAGCCATCACCATAGTTCAGGCTTTGATTACCTTTGTACCATTCTATGACAATCAGTGGTTCTCAACCTTTCCAATGCTGCGACCCTTTAATACAGTTCCTCATGTTGTGGTGACCCCCAACAATAAAATTATTTTTGTTGCTACTTCGTAACTGTAATTTTGCTACTGTTATGAATCATAATGTAAATATCTGATATGCAGGATGTATTTTCATTGTTACAAATTGAACATAACCCACAGGTTGAGAACGCTATTGAATAGCCTCTAACTGCTCTCTTAACTTCCTGTCTCTCCTCCCTCTGCAATCTGACTTCCACTTGGCTGCCAGTATAGTCTTCCTAAAGTAAAGGACTGACCACATCACTCTTCTGCTCAAAAAAATCATCAGTTGTTCTCTACTGATTCTAGTATAAACTCCTTGAGTTGTCATTTAAAGTCTTTAACCAGGGAGCTTCAGTCTATTTTATACACAGAATTCCAGATGAATTGGACTAATTACTATTCCTTCAACTTGGCATTCCATGTCCTGCCTTCATGCCTTTGCCCAGACTCTCACTCATTCATCTGATGTGTTCTTTTCTGACCTCTGATTTTTAGAATCCTAAGCTTTCTTTCAAGGCTCAGTGTAGGTTACCCTTCCTGATTGCCTTTTTTGTTAATTTTCTTCTTTCTCAAAATATTTTATATCAGCTTATCAGTGCATACCTTTTATCTACTACCCTCCTCACTGATCCCCCAGTAGAATGTTAGTTCCTTTAGGGTAGGAGTTTTTAATCTTGTCTTTGTATCTTCAGTGTCTAGCACATGGGAAGTAATTAATAAAGGATTATTTAATTGAATTGAAGGAGTATACTAGTATGATAATCAAGTACTTTTAGAAGTGTCAAACAGCTGATCTTATGTTAAAGCTATCAAACTGGTAAAAGAAGCAAGAGACCAGTTTTCCCCCCCTTGCAGTGTTAACAATGAAAGGATATATAATATTCACTCCTTGTATGCAATCACTTAGAATATTTGCTTAAAATACCCAAGTGTTGCATAATGGTCACTCAATTTACTATTCAGAAGTTTACCTTTAAGTTGTTTTAATTTTTATCCCTCTTGCTATCATATTTTCAAAGTTCACTTTGAGAATTCTGTCTGAAAGGAATCTTTATAAAGCTTAAACTCTTGTAAAGAATAAAAAAAGTTAATACTTAAAATAGCCCCAAATAGCAAGACTCATACAGTCTTCTTGGAATTCTTTTACAAAGCTGACTTCTCTCTTTATTCTGCAAAAAGAATTTTTTTTTACCTTGGTAGAAGGTCATTAAGTAGAAATTGAATATTGTCAGCATGTTAACTAAAATTAAGCACTGTAGAAAAGAGAATAATGATGAACTAAACAATCTTAAAAGCTTTTTCCTTCCATCTTATTTTTTAATGTTTTATTGATTCCGTAAGTACTTACATCACAGTGATTTTCCCTTCCAGTCTGAACCCTCTCTTGTGACAAACAAAACCAGTTGGTTAAAAATATCTGATGGAAGGTACATCTGATAACGTATACAAAATTCTTTTTTGGTAGCTCCCCACTTATAATAATAAGTAACTTTCTATGCTGGGAGAGGAGTCAGATGTTTCATTATCTAATCTCAAACACCTTCATTTATTTTTCCATTCCTCAATGCAATTTCTTTTTAGTACCCATTTTAATTTTTAATAGAGAAGAAAGGCTAGAGGCTCTATCCAGCAATACATACATACATATATATACACACATACATACACACAAACATACATATATATACGAGTGTGTATATTCCAAAGGTACTTTCAGTTCACATTTGTACTGCACCTGAAACTCATTTATGAAATTTTGTGCTGTTTATGGTCTCAAAACATTTCTTATTTGAATGTGCAGAGGAAACATCCCAGGAGGGAAAACTTATACTCCAAGTTCTTAAACAAATGTTAGTACTTTTTCTTTTTTTCTTTCTTTTGCACCAGTATCAGGGATATAACCTAGGAATGATTTGTACCCAGCAAGTATTGGCTAAGTACCTGCCATATGACAATGCTATTCAAAACCTTATGTGGGTATGTGTCAGGGGAGAAAGGACAGGGATTGAGGCAAATCTAAATACAAAATCTCTACCTTTGAAAAATGGACTAGAATTGTTGGGGAAAAAGCTTCATGGATCTACTGGTTGAAGGATGTCTAAATTGTGTATGAAATCTCCCTTGGTACAGAAGCATAGCTTCCACATTTTATTTGGGAATTCTAATACCTGCCAAGCTGTTTGAGTAATGTTGTGAAGACCCTCTGAATTCTTTGCCTAAAAGGAGATCAAAAGATGTATTACTTACTTTAACATATTTTCAGATATTTGCTGTGAAAGTTTATGTCCTCTTTTGAAGATATAGAAAGAAATTAGATACTTTAATCACAGAATCTCAAAAGTTGGAAAGGCTCTCAGAGGTCATCCAGTCCAAATTGTACTTGAAGCCTACTTGACCTTTTAGACAAGTGGCCATTATGTTTCATCTTGAAATCCTTCAGAGATGAGGACCTCGCAATCTTGAGGCAGCTTGTTCTACTTTGGGGCAGTTCTGAACGTTAGGAATTTTTCCCCTCAGATTAAACTGACATCTGCCTCTATCTAGCTTCCACTGTTACCTAGTTTTGTCCTTGGGAGCCAAGTAGAATCATGGTACCAAAATCTGAGTTGGAAGGGACCTCAGAAGGCAAAGCACAATAAAACAGATTTCTCTTCCACATGACAAGATTGTAAAAATAGCTATCATTCCTCACTCTCCACCAGACCCAATTCCTTAAGTATGCTCTTCTGTAGACTAATTGTCCCCAGTTCCTTAAATTTATCAACATATAGATGATCTCTAGTTCTTTCAACAATCTGGCCATCTTTCTTTAAATATACTCTTAACTTATCAATGACTATGCTAACATCTGGCACCCAGATTTGATCTAAGGAGAGCAGAGTGTGGGAGGTTTGTTATCTTTTGTTTTGGACACCATTTTTCCAGTATTAAAGGCCAAAATGAAACTTGCTATTTTAATTGCCACGTCTTATCGTTCACAAATGCTGAATTTGCAATCTATGAAAATCCCCATTTTCTTTTTACATGAGATAACAAACTTAGAACTAGAAAAAACCTTGGAGGTTATCTAGTATAACAGATTCATTTTGCAAGTGAGGAAACACACCCAGAGAGGTTAAGTGACTTGCCCAAGATCACACAGGTAGTAAGTGACAGAGTCATCATTCAAATCCAGTTACTATGATTTTAAATAGTGTTTTTTTCCATTGTACCATGCTGGTTCTACCTGTATGTCATATTTTAAGATTGTCCTTGAAAATTTCATATGTATACATATATATACAGTTATTATTACTATTATTATTAACTACATCCAACTGGAACTTAAGATTCACTGGCACTGTGGGAGGGAGATTCATCCTGCCCTATTGGAAAGTTAGAGGAGTGATGGGGGAGGACATAGGAGAGATTAGATTGGGGGAGGGATCATACAAGGGGATGGCTGTTTTGGGGGGGGGGTAGGGGAAAGATGGGGAGAAAATTTGTAACTCAAAATCTCATGGAAATGAATGATGTAAATTAAAATAAATAAAATAAAATATTTAATAAAAAAAAAGAAAATTTCATATGTATCCATAGAAAGATGACCATGATGATAGACTAGAGATCATGTAACATGGGGATTGATTGAAGAAACTATTGTCTATCCATGTCCTCTCCCATCAACCTGGGCATCTGATTTTGTGTCCAAATATAGGACTTCATATTTGTCCCTATTTGATTTTGTCTTAATAGATTTGACCTTGCCATTCCAAATCGTTAAATTTTTTGTGGGTCCTAAAAATGTATATTTGTGTCATTAGCAGATTTAATAAGCTAAATCAATGATAAAATGTTGAACACCCAGCATCCCTAGGAGCACTACATTGGAGACCACTGCACACATTGTCTCTTTAATTCACTAATTACCGCTTTTTCTGTGTAGTTGATGAAACAGTTATAAGTGTACCTCCTTTACCATCTTCTCCACCTCTTTCTTATCTATAAGGATAACATGAGATACCTGTCATATAACTTAGTGGGAATGTGGGTGTTTCTACATTCATGACATTCCAATGATCATCCTATATATACATCAGAAATCAAGTTAGGCTGGTATGACTTGTTCTTGATGAACCCATGTCTCTTATAATCATTATCACTTGCCTTTCTAAGTGCTCATAAACTATATTATATTCTAAAATTTTGCTAGCTATTATAGTTAAGCTCCCAACCTGTATTTGAGAACCTGCCTTTGTGTTCCTCTTCATAATCCGTACCTTTACCTGTCTCCATCCTTCTAGCACCTCGACTATTCCCCATAATCTTCTTTTTTTTTAGTAGGTAAAGGAAAATTAATAAATGTTCCTTGAATTTATTGCATATATTTACACGTTGCTTTCAGTATTTAATTAATATTCAATATAATTATTGCATGGTAGTGATCCCAAATATTTTCTTCTTTACACTTCCCAAAAACACATTTAGAAACTAATAATAGCTTTCAAAAAGCAAAGCATAGATTTAAGGGCTTATGGATCAAGGAGAGCTACCAAAATACAGATAATTCTAGCCTCTTTTCAATATTTTTCTTTTTTTTTTTTTTTAAACTTTATTTTTTTTTAAA
>CM053584.1:257471064-257492382 GCA_028627135.1 Pseudochirops cupreus
TGATAAATGGTCAAAGGATACGAACAGGCAATTTTCAGAGGTAGAAATTAAAGATATCTATAAGCATATGAAAAATGCTCTAAATCACTGTTGATTCAAGAATTGCAAATCAAAACAACTTTGAGGTAACACATCTCACCAGTCAGATTGGCTAAGATGACAAAATAGGAAAATGACAAATGCTGGAGACGATGGGGAAAAATTGGAACACTAATGCATTGTTTGTGGAGCTGTGAACTGATATAACCATTCTGGATAGCAATCTGGAACTATGCCCAAAGGGCTATAAATAATTGCATACCTTTTGACCCAGTAATACCACTTCTGGGGTTGTATCCCAAAGAGATCATAGAAACAGGAGGAAGACCCATATGTACAGAAATTTTTATTACAGCTCTCTTTGTGGTGGCAAAAAACTGGAAAGTAAGGAGATGCCCATCAACTGGGGAATGGCTAAACAAGTTGTGGTATATGAATGTAATAGAATACTATTGTGCTATAAGAAATGGGAAGGAGATGGTGTTCATATTCACCTGGAGAGGCTTATACAAACTGATGCCGCATGAGAAGAGCAGCACCAGGAAAAATTTGTACACAATCACAGACACATCATATGTGTGATGACTAACTTTGATAAACTGGACTCTTCCCAGCAACGCACAGTTATAAGACAACTCCACAAGTCTCAGGATGGAAGGAGATGTCTATATTCAGAGAAAGATCTAGAAAGAACAGAGTTTAAATGGAGACTGAAGCAAGCTACATGCTATAGTTCTTTTTCATGATTGGTTTTCTTTATTTTTTCCCATTGTTCACTCCATTGGTTAGAACCCTTCTGTACAACCAGACTAATGTCCAGTATGAAAGTATATGCAGATCCTATACTGTTTGCATGCCGCCATGGTGGTGGGGGGAGAGGGAGGGGAGAAAATGTGAAACTCAAGGGATTGTCGAACTGAATCTTGTAAGCTAAAAGTAAATAAACAAATCAATTTAAAAAAAGAAGGAAACAATTCCAATATTGTGGAAACACTATCAGGATAACACAAGATCTAGAAGCTTCTGCTTTAATGAATGGGGTGTCTTGAAATATGATATTCTGGAAGTTGAAGGAGCTAGCATTGAAACCAAGAATCACCCAGCAAAACTGCATATGATACTTCAGGGGAAAATATGGATATTGAATGAAATAGAAGGCTTTCAAGCATTCTTTATGAAAAAACCAGAGCTGAGTAGAAAATTTGACTTTCAAATTCAAGAATCAAGAGAAGCATGAAAAGGTAAACAGGAAAGGGAAATCATAAGGGATTCATTCAAGTTGAAATGTTTACAATCCTACATGGAAAGATGAGATTTGTAACTCATGAGACCTTTCTCAGTATTAGGGCAGTTGGAGGGAGTACACATACACACACGTAGGGTACAGAATGAGTTGAATATGAAGGGATAATAGCTAAAAGATAAAATTAAGAAGTGAGAGTGGAATATACTGGGAGAAGGAGAAAGGGAGAGGTATAATGGGGTAAATTATCTCAAATAAAAGAGGCAAGAAAAAGTTTTTACATTGGATGGGAAGTGGGGAGAGGTGAGAGGGAATGAGTGAACCTTACTCTCATTGGATTTGGCTTAAGGAGGGAATAACATGCATACTTAATTGAGTATAGAAATCTGTCTTCCCCTACAAGAAAGTAGGGGAGAAGGGGATAAAGAGGGGGGATGATAGAAGGAAGGGCAAATGGGAGGAGGGGGGAATCAAAAGCAAACACTCTTGAGGAGGCACAGGGTGAAAGGACAGAATAGAATAATTGGGGTTGGGATAGGATAGAGTAAAATATAGTTAGCCTTTTACAACATGACTGTTATGGAAGTGTTTTGTGTGACTACACATGTATAACCTTTATCAAATTACTTGCCTTTCAATGTGGGTGGGTGGGGAGGGAGGAAGAGAGAGAATGTGGAACACAGAGTTTTAAAAATGAATGTTAAAAATTATTTTTACATGCAACTGGGAAATAAGATATACAGGCATTGGTGTATAGAAATCTATCTTGCCCCGTTGGAGAAGGGGGGAAGTGATAGAAGGGAGGGCGTATTGGGAGAAGGAATTGTTGTCTTCACAGTGCATGTTGTCTTGGGGTCAGGAGGGGAGAGATAGGGAGAAAATTTGGAGCTCAAAATCTTGTGGAAGTGAATGTGGAAAACAAAATAAACTAATTGATTCATTAAAAAAAATATCCTTTGACAGCTGATTCACCTTTAGAACTCATTCACTCTGACCTATTTTATTTTCTGACTCCTACAAAAACACAGATTTCAAAAAGATTTTTTTTAATGGACCCAATTTAGTAGCATTAAAATGCTTGCAGTTTTTCTAGAAGGATATTTATCCTTTCTATGATTAAATCTGAAACACATAGTGGTTAGTGGATGCTTGTTAGGGTAGAAAGCAACGTAGCTTTATCCTCTTCATTATTATCATATTGATTCTGACAAGAATATTAAAGTGACATATTTCTAATAAGATCCCTAAGGAAATTACCCTACGATATTGCTAGAGTTTTTCTGATACTGTCATGAATGCTCATTTATAAAAGAACAAATAAATTTGAAATTCATTTTCTTTTATTAACAAAATTCAGATTTGAAAAAAAACTGCTGAATAAAAGTAGACATTCTACTTTCCCACCAGAGGGAAAAGAAGGGACTTAAATTTTAGTGAAAACAAATTGTGGTATATAAACATCATGGAATATATCGCTTGTAAGAAACAACAAACGTGATGAATACAGAAAAATTTGGAAAGACGCATGTATACTTATTCAAAATGAAATAAGCAGAGCTAAGGAGACAGCATACACAACAACTGCAACAATGTAAATTCAAAAACAGTTACAAAACAGTCATAAATTAATGTCAAATTATAAAGAACAGGCTTGGAAAGAAGAAATGAAGTTGTTGTTAAGTGCTTACTACATTAAGACACTGTACTAAGTACTAGCGATGCGGAATGACAGCAAAAAGATAGACTATGACTATTCAGGGAGCATCTATTCGAACTGGGGAAGACAAACCCCAGAGCTCCTCTTGGATTGCTGCCTTATCAGGGCTGAGAGGTTTGTGTAGCTCAATGAAACTGTGATGTATGCCCTGCAGAATTATCCAAGATGAACGAACGGGTCATAGTGGAGAGTTCTGACTCCACTCGAGAAGGAAATAGCAAATCACTTTAGTATCTTTGCCAAGAAAACCCCTGGACATTATTAAAGTAGTAAAAGAAATCACATCAGAAGATCAGCACTTAGGTCAGAAGGTGTCCAGCACATTGCTAGGGAAGAGTGGAGGGCAACTGCAAGCAGCTCCAGAAAGAATGAAGCTGATGGGTCAAAGCTGAAAGGAAGCTCAGCTGCAGATGTGTCTGATGAGAAAAGGAAAGTCTGATACTATAAAGATCAAGATTTAATTGGAACCTGGAATCTGTGAACCAAGGTAAGGTGAGGTAAACTAAGATCAGACAGGAGATAGAAAGTTTAAACATCAATACCTTTGGCATCAGTGAACTTAAATAGATCGAAATTGATGAATTTAATTCAGGTGATCATTACATATGATTACATATTACAAATCATTACATATTACTACTATGGGCAAGAATCCCATAGAAGAAATGGAGTGTCTCTCATACTCAATAAAAGGGTGAGAAAAGCAGTACTTGAGTATAACCTCCAAAATGACAGAATTACAGCTGTTTGAATCCAAGGCAAACCATTCAATGTCACAGTAACACAAATCTATGCTCTAGCCACTGATGCTAAAGAGGCCAAAGTTGATCAGTTCTTTGAAGACCCATAACATATTCTAGAAATAACACCAAAAAAAAAAAGATGTAATATTCATCATAGGGAACTGGAATGCTGAAGTAGGAAATCAAAAGATACTTAGAATAAGAGGCAAGTTTGACCTTGGAGTACAAAATTAAGTAGGACAGAGACTTATAGTTTCGTCAAAATAACTCACTGGTCATAGCAAATGCTCCCTTCAACACCCAAACAGTAGCTCCACACATGGACATCACCAGGTGGTCAGTATCTAAATCAGATTGATTATACACTTTGCAGCCAGAGGCGGAAAAGCTCTATATAGTCAGTTAAAACAAGACCTGGAGCTGACCGTTACTCAGACTGAGTTTCTTATTGAAAAATTCAGACTTAAATTGAAAAATGTAGGGAAAATCATCAGATCATATTGGTATGACCTAAACTCCCTTATTAATATTATTTGGAGGTGATAAATAGGTTTAAGGGATTAGATCTGGTAGATAGAATGCCTAAGGAACTGTGGACAGAGGTTTGCAATATTGTACAGGAGGTGGCAACAAAAAAAATGTTGCAAAGAAAAAGAAGAGCTAGAAAGCAAAATGGCTGTCTGATAAAGCTTTACAAATAGCTGAGGAAAGAAGGAAAGCAAAGTGTAAAGGAAAAAAGGAAAGATATACCCAGCTGAATGCAGAATTCCAGAGAAAAGTAAGGAGAAGCAAAAAGACTTTTTTTTTCAAATGAGCAGTGCAAAGAAATAGAAAAATGCCCAATAGAATGGGAAAGATGAGATCTCATCAAGAAAATTAAAGACATCAAGGGAATATTTTATTGGAAAATATGCATGATAAAAGACAAAAATGGTAGGAACTTAATAGAAGTAGAAAAGATAAAGAAGAGGTGTCAAGAATATACAAAAGAGCATACAAGAAAGAGCTATCATCTATCAACATGATGGTGTGGTTAGTGATCTAGAGCCAAACATCCTAAGAGAATGGAGTCAAAAGACCCTTAGGAAGCATTGCTAACAGTGAGTTTAGTAAAGATGGCAGAATTCCAGCTGAGATATTTAAAATCCTAAAAGATGCTGCTCCTAAAGTGCTACATTCAATGTGACAATACATTTAGAAAACTCAGCAGTGGCTACTGGATTGGAAAAGATCAATTTATAGAAGAGTAATGCCAAAGAATTTTCAAATTACCAAACAATTACATTCATTTTACATACTAGCAAGGTTATATTTAAGATTCTGCACGTGGGGCTTCAGCAATATGTGAATTGAGAATTCAGAAGTACAGTCTGGTTTTTAAAGAGGCAGAGGAACCAGCAACCAATTTGTCAACATTCACTGGATTATGGAAAAAGTAAGGGAGTTCCAGAAAAACATATACTTCTGCTTCATTGATTACATTAAAGCCTTTGACTGTCTGGATCACAACAAATTCTGGCAAGTCCTCAAAGAGATGGGAATACCATATCATCTTTTCTCCTGAGGAATCTGTATGCAGGTCAAGAAACAGTGGTTAGAATCAAACATGGAACAATTGGTTGGTTTCAGATTGAGAAAGAAGTACAATAAGGCTATATATTATTACCTTATTTATTTAACTTCTTTGTGAAGTACATCATTTAAAATACCAGGCTAGACAAATCAAAATCTGGAATTAAGATTGCCATGAGAATATCAACAATCTCAGATATGCAGATGATACCTTTCTGATGGCAGAAAGTGAAGAAGAAATTAAGGAGCCTTTTGATGAGGATAAGAGAGGAGAGTGTAAAAGGTGGTCCAAATTTCACATTAAAAAAAACGACTAAGATCTTGGCAGCTGGTCTCATTACTTCCTGGCAGATAGAAGGAAAAGAAATTGAAGCAATGTCAGATTTTATATTCTTGGGTTCAGAGGTCACCGAAGACCATGATTGCAGCCATGAAATTAAAAGATACTTGCTCTTTGGAAGGAAAGCTATGGCAAATCTGGATGGCCTAGGCATGTAGATACCATGCCTACAAAGGCCTACGTAGTCAAAGCTATGGTTTTTCCAGTGGTAATATGTGCATATAAGAGTTGGACTATAAGGAAAACTGATTGCTGTAGAATCAACGCTTTTGAGTTATGGTGTTAGAGAAGACTTCTAGGTGTACCTTGGACATTAATTCAGACTACTCATTGGAAGAACAAATGCTGGAGCTGAAGCTTAAACACTTTGTTCATATAATGAGAATAAAGGACTCCTTGGAAAAGACCCTGCTGTTGGGAAAGATTGAAGGTAAAAGGAGAAGGGGATGACAAAGGATGAGGTGAATAGATAGTGTCATAGAAGTAATGAACTTTAACTTGGACAGGGGAGATAATAGAGGATAGAAGGATTGGCATGCTGTAGTCCATCATGTCATGAACCGTCAGACACTACTGAAGGTCTGAACAACAACAGCAACACACAACAGGGAACTGAAAAGGTTGGGGAGAGGTAGGGGATAAAGATTAAGTGGTGGGGAATGGTTTGGAAGTCTGGATGTCAGAAATAGGACTGGGAGGGGAATGGAGGCTGGCACAGAGCCATCCACAAAGTGGAAGATGCCAGAAGGAATTCACCAGAGGGAGAAGAGAGGATACTGTGAAGGGATATATCCCAGGTTGAAAAGGCTATAGGAATAGTGAGATTTTCTAGGGAGAATGGGTCCCAGGTGCTGAGAATTATTCCACGATGAGAGAGAAACAGAGGTGTGGCTTTGAATTCTCAAAGTCAAGAACAGAGATGAGAAAGCCCTGGCCCCAAGAGGACCTATGAGAAAGATAAGTTCAGGATTTTTTTAAAAACCAAATTGATCAATTTTACTCATGTTTTTCTTCCTCTTTTTCTTTTTCCTTTAAAAATTATTTGCTATAAGTGTTCTTATAACACTTGGAGGGATAGAGCAGAAGTTCTCAATAATGTAAAAACAAAAGATATCAATTAAAAATCTGTTTTTAAAAGGTGTAATTATGGTCTTTACAATGAAGATTGTAAAATTTTAAGACCCATAACCATGCAATTGACAAAACATTTTAATGAAGTTTTTAGAAAAATGCATATTTTTAAATGTGGAGAACTTCAAAAATATTTCTCTCCTTGTCAGTTTACACTAATTATGTTAGTAAATAATGTTGAAAATTGAACTTGTTATAAAGACAAGTGTAACATGTACTGATTTCCCAATTGAACTTATGTTATTTTTCTTTTGTTCCAAAATGCTTATTTAAAATAAGAAAATATAAGGCTATAAAGATTTGTGTGCTTATGATCAACATCATAAAATCCTAGAATTTTAGAACTGGAATGGAATTTGAGGATCATCTAGTTTAACCCCTTCATTTTTACAAATGAGGAAGGCCTGGAGATGCTAAGTAACTGTTACCTGCTTTGAAATAAACTGTTGTGAATTTTTCTCTTTAGAATATATGTTGTAATATTATAGCACTTACGGTGATACAGTGGAGTGAGCACTGGGCCTGGAGTCAGGAAGATCTGATTTCAAATCTGGCCTCAGATGCTTACTAGTTATGTGACCCTGGGCAAGTCACTTAACACTGCCTCAGTTTCCTCATCTGTTGGAGAAGAAAGTGGCAAATAATTGTAGTATCTTTGCCAAGAAAACCCCCAATGGGGTCTCAAAGAATTGGATTTCACTGCAACAAATGAACAGTTACTACCCCTGCCCTTTTGCTTACTCTGTAGGATATGGGAGTTGAACCACATAATGTTCAACTCAACTCTAACATTCTGTGATTCCAATGTTCTCTACTCTATGTTGTTTTATAGTCTTTTACTCATTTTTAAAAATACAGCAATATATAAAAAAAAGAAAATCTGTGTTTGTCGGTGAAAGCATTAAGATTTTGTCAGGGTTTATTGTTTATAGGTCTCCTCCCCTTCTTTATTTTTGAAGGAAAACCAAGAAGAATTATTTTTATTATATAATTTTCTGCCAAAATAAAAAAAATGGTCTAAACAAAAGGAATTCCTTTTGATGGTGAGGTTCTTGAAATGCTCCTCATTGCAAATGACATTGCACTAATTGCATTTTGCCCCAGAGCACTGTAGAGTCTCTTCAGTGAAAAGATTGCTTTATCTATCTACAATGGAAAAATAAAGTGAATAGAAAACAAAATCATTACATAAATTATGACATGTAATTTTAAAAAGCTAGCCAGTTGCATTAGTAGTTAGCACAATGTTATGTAATGCTTGTATCATAGGCTTTCTGAAACAAAGGGTCCACGTACGTTTTGAGATGATTCACACTTCTGGCTTGTTATTTTAATATCTGGCACTCTTGCAAGGTTTGCCACCAGCTCCCCTTGAAGTGAATGAAGTTTATAAATTTTAAAGACCCATAGCCACATAATTGACAAAATATTTTAGTTAAGTTTTTAGGAAAATATATTTTTTATGAAGAGAACTTCAGAAATATTTATCTCCTTATCAGATCACAGAGATTTATGTTAGTAAATAGGTTGAAGGACTTGTCTTATAGACAAATATAATATGTGCTGATTCCCCTACTGGACTTAGCTTATTTTTCTTTCTTTTGGACTTCTTTTTGCTCAGGTTTATTAAGTCTGAAGGCATAAAAATAATTTTATTTACAAATAACTGTCTGCAACAAGGACTCCTCTGCCCCACTGGGAAATCATATCACTAATCTATATGTTCTCTCTGGCTTATAGTCTTGCCCTGGATGATGCTTCAGAAAAGGGTAAGAGATGGGGCAGGGCATTGCTGCTCCCCATTGCTCTCCATTTTCCACTTCCTGTAACTCTACTTGGCTCCTGATAGATGGGGATTGTCAGTCATCTCAGACCCTGCCAGCCACAGTTCTGCTTCCTGTGGTTTAGCCTCCAGCACAGCTGTCCTCTGTAATTCTCCCTCTTGCAGTGCAAGTCTTGCTGATGGCCACAGTTCTGAAACTCCAGCAGATGGTATTTGTAGCCTTCACTCCCAGGATACCCCTGCCCCTTGAGCCTTTGTCTTTCATGGAATGACCACCCTGTAACTCTTGCTTTACTTGACTTTACAGCCTAAAAAACATACCTCAGAACCAATTTCAGTGCCAGACCACATTTATGTTTTTTTTTTTTTCACACCATCTTTTAGTACAGCCCCTGCATTCACGTCTAGGTTTTTCATGATGTTATTGAAATATCGCTTTCTTTTTAAACTATTCTCTTAACTTAGCTTTAACCTCATGGAGGGATATGGTGCTTTCCAGAACCATTTGTCCAGGTGAGACCTGTCCTACTTGCACCAGCATTCAGTGCTAGGTCTCAATTCTCTCTTTCACCTCAATTTTTCCTCCTACCTCAACCTTCTTGATAGCTAGGAGAGATTGTTCACATTTCTCTGGGGCTGCTTCTTGAAAAATCTTTAGAGGAGATAGATAGGTGTTGCCTTTGGGGAATGCACGTTATAAAGGAGAAGGAGATTTATAATCCTTGTTACTTTTTTTTATCAAGGACAAGTTCTATAGAAGGAAAAATTGAGTCAAGCCCAGAATTGAGTAGTAGTAGGATACTGGGGTAGAAAATTGTATAGAACCTTTGGTAATCCCAAGTTATATGTCATTACCAAAGCCCATCTTAAACACCAGTGTTCTCTCAGTGATACTGTTATGACTGTAAATCATGGAACTCAATAAAGACAGAAGAATTAAAATGTCTAATAAGTCAGTGGACAAGGGAAGAAGATGTGTCAGGTCTTAGCGGGCTGCATCCTGTAGACTCCCTGAAGTGTATTTACACAGACTGACACTTCCACTCACAATTTCTATTATAATTCCTTGCATGCAGCTATTATACTCACTAAGTAATATTTTTCATAACCTGTCTGGGACAAAGTAAAGTAGAAGGATTAGAAGATCTAGAATGTATTAACTTTGTCACTGATTACTCATGTCACTTTTGGTATCACTATTCATTAGGAAATCAAAGTGAAAATCTCAAAGATGAATACAGTTTTCCTAGGATAGTGTCTGGACTAGGCCTCACTTGATTTGAATAACTCCTCCCATCTCTTTTAGAATTAAACAGTGAAGGGAGGTGGGTGTGTGTGGGGGTGTAAAAAGACTCACTTATGTGAGAACATATAGGCACAGTTATTTGATATCTGACAATTTTGTGAGCTCTTCTTCATGTTATGCATTTTTCTAGATATTTTCTATTTTAATTTTTTAGTAGTTGGGCGAGTCTCTGCATTTGCTAGCCCATTACTGGTGTATTTTCTGTGCACAACTTGACTTTTCTATGGAAATAATTCAGCTAAGATGAGGGATAATTTTAAAATTCAGCTTAGTCATTTTGACATTTAAAAAGGAAGTAATAAAATAGTAAAAGAGGAATGAGCTTTGTCTGCAATATTAGAGGTTCAGGCTTAATGACCTCTGAGATCTCTTTTGGCTTTCAGTTTCTATGTTTCTATGATTCCAATGTTTATTCAATTTTATTTAAAAAAAACATTAACATTTATTAAGTGCCTGATTTGTGTAAGGTATTGTACCAAAAGTAGGAAACACCAAGAGAGGTAAGATATAGATATGCTCTTAAAGAGCTTACAGTCTAAGGAGGATGGGGATAGGAAGATGTGTCCAAATAATGGTAACCAAGGTAAAACTATATTAAGTGCAAAGGAAGGTATGTAGCATGTGAGCCCCTTGAGAACAAGGACTGTTTTGTTTTTGTCTTTATATCCCCAATATCCAGCCCAGTGCACATGGTAGGTACTTAACAAATTTTATTAAATTGAATTGAGAGATTTGAGTAAAATGGTATGAGAAATTTGAGAAGAGAGATATTCTTGGTGACATCAGGAAGAACTGCATGGAGGAGGTAACGTGTAAACTAGGTTTTGAAGGAAGGGAGAAGCATTTCGCTAGGTGGAAATGGGAGAATGGATGAAGTACTTTCTAGGGATGGAGGATAATATTGGTGAAAGTGAAAAGGAGCTGAAAGCAGATAGTAATAGGAATAGAGAATACTTTGATGTGATTGGAGTACATGGAGTGCATTATTAGACTGAAAATGTAAGTTGGAGCCAGATTGTTGAGGATTTTAAGTGCAAAGATTAATTTATTCTTTATTATTGAGTAGAACATTCATAAGATCAGAATACTGTGTTAAGATTACTTGGAGTAAAGTAGAGTGAAGAAGAAAGGGAAGAGACTAAAAATGTATAAACCAATTAGGAGTCTGTGACATTAATCTGGCTAACAAGATTTAAGGTGGGTATGGTAAGACTGAAAGGAGGACGCAGATATAAAACAGATTGTGAGGTGGTAAAATTAATAGGATTTGGCAACCTAAAATCATAGAACATTGGAATTGAAAGAAGTCTGAGAGATAATTTAATCCAACTCCTTTGTTATATAGAGGAGATGAGAAAAGTGAGAGCCAGAGCACTGAATTGACTTACCTAGGGTCGTACAGCTAGTCAGTGAAAGATTGGAGATGATTTCTGTGTGGTGAGGGAGAGGGGAGAATCAAAGATGACTCTTGCTATGAATCTGTGGTGATATTATCAGGAGAAGTATAGAAAGTGAGATAGAGGTAGATCAGTTATTTTGTAGGAAGATAAGCTTATTCGTAGATATGTTACTTGAGATTTTGATGAATGAGTTAATAAAAAAGCATTAATTAAACATTTATTATATGCCACGTACTGCTGTGCTAATTATTGGGGATACAAATATAGGTAAGCAAGGTCTTGCCTGTCCTCAAGGATTCTGTTCTGATAGGAAAGGCAGCATAAAGCGGCGAGCAATCATGGAAAACTGAGAGGCAGGGAAAGCTATAAGATTCAGAATTCAGTTGTTTTTTTAGATTAATATGTTTTTCCTTCTCTTTTTTTGTTCAGCTGGAATGCTTGCTTATTCCTTCAAAAGGTTTTAAAGCAGAGACACAGGAGCAGAAAATTTCAGAATGCCATCTAAGAGGTGCCTCAGATATAGTGCTGAATTTTCTTTGAGGGCATCATGCCCATTTAAAGTGAAGCTTTACTGAAACATAAACCAGCGTCACTAGTTAGATCTTTTGTTAATGTAATATAGCACAAAGACAATGCTTTGGTCTTTTCTATGTTGCTTATAACCATCCCTTCTTTTCAAAGTATTTTTAGACCATTCTTCCATCATTTCCTTTCTTCTAAGAGTTTAACTCTGCCAGTATCAGGTGTGACACGAAAATAATATGACTGATGTCTTAGCATATGCTTTGGGACTTCAAGATATCTGTAATTTAGGGATACAGGTAATTCCTCCACAAGCTCAGACGGTATCTAGCCTCCCTTACCTTAGCAGCTTGTCTTCATGCATTGTCTTGTCAGGCATCCTGTTGGGTGCTAGGCAGATAGACGCAAAAACAGAACAATCTCTTCCCTCAAGAAATTTATGTTCTCTTGGCTTTGTCACTTGGTGGACAGCTTCTCCAACTTTAACTAAACCAACTCTTGGATGGCAGTTGCTACCAGGTCCATGCCAGAAGCCTTTCCAACTTGGGGTAGGGCCTAATAGAGCTTGAACTTTATTGACAAAAGTCTTTAATAACCCATTGTCATTTGAATACTAGGAGGAGGCACTGGAGAATTTTAGTGGAGGATTTTGCCATGTGCTAGAGGTTATAGAGTCAACTGGTTGTTTATTATTTCTCTGAAGCTCTCTCAGAAGGCTCCACATTTATTCTTAAAATACTGTTGTTGCTCCAAACATTTTTAAAATTGGATTTTTGGATCCCCTCAATAATTAAAAGCCATTGTCCTTTAGGGATTTTATTTTTGGAAAAAGACAAACATCATTCAGCAACAATTGTGGTGATAAATCAATTAATGAGCAGTTTATTAATTAGTTACTGTGTGCCAGACCATGTGCTTTGTGCTGGGGGTACAAACGTGAAAGTGAAAATACCTACCATACAAGTGAGCTAACATATATAAAGTACTTTTCAAACCTTAAAGCAGCATATAAAAGCTATTTTTATTATTGTAACTATGATTCTATCAGGACAAAACAACATATATTGTGTGTGTGTTTCTATGATATATATAATATAATACAATATAATATAATGTAATGTAATAAACATATTATCTAATAAATAAATGTTGCATTTTCAGGTTTGCAGAACTTTGCAAATAATATCTTTTATTATCCTCACAATAAGCCTGCGAGGTAGTTACTATTATTATCCTCATTTTACAGATGAGAAAATTAAAATAAAGGTTAAATGATTTGCTTAGGATCACACAGCTAGTAAGTGCCTAAGGCGAGATTTGAATTCACATTTACCTGACTCCAAGTTCAGTGCTTTATCCATCAAGCCACCTAGCTGGTACATCTCTATCAGTAGACATATCTCTGTCTCTCGTCATCTGTATCCACATCCATATGTTCATATACACACACACAAAAGATACACAAAATAAATGTGAGGTAATTGTGTGTGTGTGTGTGTGTGTGTGTAGGAACTAGCTCTTGGGGGAATCAGAAATGGTTTTACATAGTGGGTAACATGTGGGTTAAGTTTTGAAGAAAACTAGGGATTCTAAGAGCTGTGAGAACAGAAGAAATGCATTCCAGGCATAGTGGACAGGCTGTTTAAAGGCACAGAGATGGCAGACGGGCTGCTCTGTGTGAGGAGAAGGTTAGTTTTGCTAGATGGAAGAGGGTTGAAAGAGAGTGTAGCTGGGAAAATTGGCTTAAGTCAGGCCATGAAGGGTTTGAAATGTCAGGGAGAGGAGTTTGTATTTGTTACTTCAGCTAATAGAGAATCACTGGAATTTATTGAGCAGGTGAGTAATTTAGTCAGACTTGTAATTTAGGTATACCAATGTTAGCAGCTGTGTGGAGGATGGCCTAGGGAGGGGAAAGACTTGAGGCAGGGAGAGCAATTAGGAGGCTATTGGAATAGTACAAGGAAGAGGTAATGAGGGCCTGAACTTGATGAGGTAGTCATGTAAATTGAGAGAAGGGGAAGAAGGGGACAGATGTGAGAGATGTTGCTCAGGAAGAATCAACAGGACTTTGCAAATGTTTTCTAAATGTCAGACGAAGGGAAGTGGGAAGTTGAGGAGAGTGCTGCAGTTACAAGACTGGGTGATTAGAAGGGTGATGGTACCTTTCACATAAATAAAGAGGGATGTGATTGTGGAGAAAGATAATGAATTCTATTATGGAATGTTGAGTTTGAGATGCCGAGACATTCATTTAAGAATGTCTGGTAGACAATGACGCAGGATTTCAGGAGAGAAATTAGGAGTGGATACGTAGATCATTAAGTCGACCAGCACTTAAGTGCTGAGGATACAAAGAAAAGGGAAAGCATTGCCCTTGCTCTCAAATGATCTGACATTCTAATGGAGGAGATAACATGTAAATATCTATGCACTTACAAGAGAAAGACAGAACAAATGGAGAATAATTTCAAAGGGAAGGCACTTGCAGCAGAAGAGATGTGTACAAGTGTCTAAGTACACATGTGTATATATAAATTTATATATTTATATATTCACACATAGATAGATAGATAGATAGATAGATAGATAGATGTAGATAGTTTGAGGGAGGGAGGCATTAACAGTTGGAGAGGGACCAAGCAAAGAATTCATATAGAAGCTGCTGCTTGAACTGACTAGTAAAGGAATCCAAGATTTCTGAGAGGCAGAGATTTTAGAAGGGACTGCATTCCAGCCTGGGGGAATAGCCAGTGCAGAAGTATAGAAACAAGAGATAGGGTATTGTGCATGAGGATGAGGAAGAAGGCCAGTTTGTCAAAACAGTGAATGGGAAATAATAGTAGAAGGGTAGTAGATCTGAGGGTCATCCAAATAGGGATAATTGAACCTATGGACTGATGAAATCAGTAAGAGGGAGAATGTACGTACAGCAGAGAAGAGGTCCCAGAATAGAAATTCGGTGTATATGGATAGTCAGAGGGGGGATAAACTGAGAATTACCAGTTGAGACTGGAAATAAGGAGGGAAATAACAAAGGGTTATGTTTTTTGGGGTCAAAAATGAGATGCGACTGTGAAATAAGAAGATGGATTTCTTTTCTATTTCATCAACTAGTTTGGAAGGTGATCCCTAAAATGTTTTGAGCAATGAAGGGCAGCATCAGAATGTGTGTATGGTATAGGATACCACCCATTTGGATATGTGATTTGTGATACATTGCTTTAAAAAGTCAGTCCCTTTAGGGTCATACCTTATATTTCTGATTCTTTACCTTCAGACTTGACTCTGTAATTTCTTAGGTATGCACTAAACATATGTTGTATATTCTTCCTCTATTTGCTTTATCCTACATTTTGTTCTTTGTTGCCAGGTAGCATTTAACTTTGTAGGGTATTTTGAGATGTAGTTTGTAAGAAATATTCTCTCAGAAAATAAAGTTGGGTTCTATTATAAGAGCTTTTTAACAACCTGCCAACAAAGATGAATAAATTTCTTTTAACATTCATGCATTTCATTTGTATGAAAACCTCTTGAGAAAAGTAGAGGAAGAAGAAGGGCCCTCTGGTTTATCGTACCAGAAAACAGAATTGAGATAATCATGAATAATCTTATTACTATTAAATTCTTGAAAAGCTGGATGAAACTATTTAAAGAAAATCTGTATTGACACTATCAATTTTTCCCTTTTAAAATGTAGAACATAGTGTTTAAGAAAAGTATAGATTTTTAATGGTACTTGGTCTTTTTGATATGCAAATATGTCATCTAGCTATTGATCCTCTTATTTGAAAACTAGTTGCACAAAATGAGTATTTTTGAATGTATGTTTTTGTATATTTAAATACTAAGTAAGTATGGGTATAGAAGTTGACATGAATTTTAAAATAAAATGCTGTTGAGTATGCAGATATTTGAAAATGTGCAGCTGTTTAAGAAATTTACATCTTTAAAAAGTAGCTGAGCATGCACCAAATTCATTCGGTGAAAATGAGTCTTTGAGTGCTATAGAAAACTCATAGGGAAAAATCTTCTTTATAAAAATTGTTACAATGATTAAAATCAGACTAGCAGAGGTTGCAGTAATATAAACTCCTCCAGAACATTATTATTATTAAGGGTATATCTGTACCCTTCTCTGACCTATATATTTTCCAGTGGCTAAGCTTAGTTAAGTCTATACTTATCACATGTTGCTGAGAACAGTCTTGCTTGCACAGGGAGTTTGGGATCTTCCAGTGTTCCACTAATCTTGGGGCAGTGAAGGTAGAGCTTTGTGGTATTGCTGGATAGACTGATGGTTCTAGATCTTCAGGCAGCTTCTATTCTCATGAGACTCTTGAAGATCTAAAATAAGCTGATTTGGAAAGGATCACCCCCAACCAAAGGAAGGTCCCTTTCTGGAATGGGCTTGCATGTCTGTTTTTAAGATGGCAACCTTTCTTCGCTAGTGAATCTCCTGCTTGGAGGATGGAGGAGAAGTAGGCCTTTGAGCTTTCCTCAGTAAAGTGATATCCTACCTCTTTTTAGTCATAGAATCATCACTACAGTGAGGTGATCAGTGCTATGCCCCTGGAATACCAAAATTAAGAAAGCATAAATTTTTCACATATGGACTCTGGCAGGATGGAAGGTAAAGAAGTAAAGAATTCCTTCGGTCACCTAACAAAATTTGTTTTATTTTTAGTATTATGTTCAAATAAGAATCTCATGCTTGATTTGAGTCCTCATAATCTTTGCTTTGCCTCACCTATTATTCTCGCCCTAACTGCCAAAATTACTAGTTACAGCTCTGACCAAACTCCACTACTTCAGCAAGCAGCGGTTCTCAACCTGTGGGTTGCGCCCCCTTTGGGGGTTGAACGACCCTTTCACAGGGGTCACCTAAGACCATGGGAAAACACATATTTCTGGTGGTCTTAGGAGCCGAGACGCCGCTCCTCTATCCGTCTCCAGGCAGGTCCGCCCACATGCAGATAAGCCCACATACGAGTATTAAAGGGTCGCAGCATTAGGAAGGTTGAGAACCACTAGAGGATTTGTTTCTTTTCTTCTTCTGACTTCTTTCTTCACCCTCAAGTTTTAGAAAGAAAAAATGCTGAAATCTTGAAGAGGGAGGAGGGAGGGAGGGGGAGAAAATTTAAAACTTATGGAAGTGAATGTCGAAAATAAAAAATAACTAGAGAAAAAAAGAAAGCTGAAAGAGTAAGTTTTAGGAAATTTACTTAAGCATTTGTGATCTCCATTGCTAGAGAGGCCACACCAATGAGATCATGATCCATGAAAGCGTCAGGGACCGGTTGTGATTCTAAGTGATCTCTTTGCAGTAAGCAGGAGTTTGGCTACATAATTTAGAAATGGTCTTACTTGTACTTTCTATTTACATGTGGCTCAGCTTATTATTAATGACTGTTTGCATCAAATGGAGCTTCGTTTCTTTGTTAAATGGCCATGTGTACATGTAGGCTATCCCAATGAAATTCTTTCGGAAATTTTCATCTGGATGCTGTGGTGGAAAAACCACGCTCAGAATACAATAATAATTTTTAGGACTTTATTTCTTGCCAAGTGTCAGAAGATTTGTCTCTGTTTTTAGTAGCTTGTAGCATATTGCTTCCAAAATATTTGTGATCTTATACCAAATGTCTTAAATAATAACAGTTTGTAATTTTTAAAATGTGTATCTTTAAAAATTGAGCCGAACTGGTCATGTTAAATTTTGTAACAATAAATTTATTGCAGCTCTGAGCCCCTTTATTCTTTGCCAAATTTCCACTTACAGCTGCTTTTTCCTGGCAAGATTTAAACCCTGTCAATAGAAGTCTGTAATGCAAATACTGATTCAGCCTTAATAATAAGGATATAAATTGTGCTGCTATATTAAGGGAATGAGAAAGGAAACATTAGAAGGTAATTATTGTGATACATTCATCCTCTTTGCTTCAAGTCAAATTTCAAAATACACTTAACATTTAAGATGACATAAAAGAAGACAAAAGAAATTTTGGAATTTCCAAATTTAAAAATTTTAAAGTTCAGTGATCAGAAAACCATCTTCCCCTCAGAATTCTTCAGTAAGGGGCTAAATAATTTTGCGACACAAATTTTATTTTTTATTGTCTCATTATTATATATGTTTTCTATATATCAGGAAAATGTGTATAAATAGTTATTATAAATTGGATGTACCACAAAAATAAAGATTTGTGAAAAGTTTTTTTTTTAAGCTTGGATGTTCCAAATCTTGTTAACACAACATTCATTTTGTGCATCTGTATGCATATATTTTATCAGAGAAAGGAAAATTGCACTGTTGTATTCTTTGTGACACATATTTCTAAAAATGTCCAACTATTTTTATCTATCTTTTTAATGTATTTCATTAACATATTTTTGTTCTTATGTTGCCTACATTTCCCATTAAATCTCACCCTCCCCCTTCCAGAGAGTTCCCCTCCTCTGATTATGACAAAGAATAATATAGGAAAGAAAAATGCAGTCCAGCAAAATTAACCAACATATCAAGCAAATTCAATATTAGATGACAGGAAATTATGTGTAGGAGAGAATAGCAAATGGCTGATGTGTTCAATATTTACTCCATCCTTTTTGAGAGGATATTAAAGGGCTCTCATGAAGACTTAATTAACATTTGGATTTAGATTTGGAGTTAACAGATAGTGTTCAAATCTTGACTCTACTACTGATTGATTACCTTTGTGACCTTGGACAAGCTACTAACCTTTCTTGGCTTCAATTTCCTTACCTGAAAAATGAGTGGTTTGCCCTAGATGATCCCTAATGTCTCTTCTAGCTTTACTGACTGATTCTAAGGCAAAGTTTCTGCTGTGACTTTTTTATTAAACGTTTTTATGTTGAGGGCACAGAGAAAAAATTAAGCAATGAGACTGGTATTGTCCAGATAATAACCAAAAAACCCCAAAACATTTTTACCTTCCAGGAAATTTCCTTATTACTTCAGCAGATCCATGATTTCACTGATATAGATGCGTAATAGTGCCCATCATTGATTGGTACAGAATGCAGCCCATCCACGCCTTCTCCTACTATGGGATTCTTGTCCATATCCCACAGACCCTCTAAGGGGAGTTAACCAGTGAGCTGTTTTAGCCTTTCTTTGTATTCTTAGTGCTTAGTATAGTGCCAGGCAGGTAGGACACACTTAATAAAATGCTTGTTCATGACTTCCTTTCTCTATATCTTTTTACTTTTTTGTAGAACCAAAGCATCCAGTATTCAGGCTATCCACTTAATATTCCTCCCTTCTGCTGTGTGATTAGTCCTTTGCTTTTTCCTGTCATATATTTCCTCAGTGTTGTGCCTTATACCACTTTTTTAACATGAGGCAGACCTGGAAAATTGCTGTAATCTCTTCGTGGCTCCTGTATACCTTTTGATTTCCCCCTAGGCCCCTTATAACTTTGAATTGAGGAGTGTTTTTACTCCTTAAAAACGTATGCCTTCTGATGAATGCTCTGGGTGCATATTCAGTCAGCTGTAACCATTTCAAAATGAAACTGCCACATTTCAATTGAAAATAATCCTCCCACCTTCCCACGAGCACTTCCTTGATCTTCCCTTCTTGTCATTTTTTCCCCGTGTTACTATGCTGACATTCCCAATCTTCCTGCGTCAAGAGGACCTAATAAGATTAATTGGCAGTCCACTTGCGTTTCACGTGAATCGTGGCCTGTTTGTTCTGAATGTGTTGATGACATAAAGGCACCTGAGCATTTACCTTGGTTTATCACAGTCTTGGTAAAATATCATGCCAGCCTTGTACATGGAGTTGCTGGAATATTTCTGAGTCATTTATGAAGTTTGGATTGATGGAATATCGCCTGAGTAGAGGAAAGATCTAAGTCCCTATTGCCCCACTACCAAGGAATATTGTGCTGGATTGAACAGGAGAGGAGTGACCAACCTCTTACTCCAGTTAAAAACCCAGGTATTGTTTGCCCTCTTTCCTTTGGCTTTGTCATTGTCGATCCCCTTAACAGAGCAGTGAGGTGGCCCAGTGATTAGAGCATTGGGCTTGGAATCGGGAAGGCTCATCTTCCAGAGTCCAAATAGGGCCTCAGACCCTTAATAGCTATATGACCCTGGACAAATCATTTAACCCTGTTTGTCTCAATTCCTCATCCCTAAAATGAGCTGGGGAAGGAAATGGTAAATCATTTCATCATTTTTGCCAAGAAATCACAAAATGGAGTCATGAAGAGTTGAACAGGACTGAAATGATGAACCACACACACAGAGTTGTTTTCAGAGCATGTCTGCTTAGTTACTATTTTCATTTTAAAAATTTATATTTTATGTTCATTTCCCAAAATATTCTTCTCCTTCCCCTCACTCAGAGTCATCTCTTATGCCTACCTACTTTTGTCCTGCTGGGACTGATGGAAGAATGCTCTAAGCAGTCAATCAACAGGCATTTATTAAGTGGGTTTTTAAAAAAATAAATAAATTTATTTATTTTCTTGTTTACATCATTCATTTCCATGAGATTTTGAGTTACAAGTTTTCTGCCCATCTTTCCCCTACCTAACACCTCAAGACAGCCATCCCACTGTGTAGCCCCTCCCCCAGTTTGCTCTCTCCTATGTACTCCACCTTTCCCCTCTGACTTTCTGGTAGGGTAGAATGGATCTCCCTACCCCAGTGCCTGTATATCTTAATTCCCAGTTGGATGTAGTTAATAATAACAATAATAATACATATACACATATATATTTTTAGCATTTGATTATAGAACTTTAAATTCTAGATTCTTTCCCTTCTTTCCTCGTCACACACCCCTACTAGAAGGACAAGCAATTAAACACAGGCTGTACAGGTGTAATTACACAGAACATCTCCACGGTATGCATATTGTGAGAGACTGATTATATGTCCCTCCTTCCTATCCTGCCCCCCCATTGTTCTATTCTCTACCCTGTCCCTTTACAGAAGTGTGTACTTCCAGCAACCCTCCCCCCCAGCATCCCCTTCCCTCCGTCATCCCACCTCTCATCCTCAACCCCCTACTCTCCTGTGTGGCAAGATACCCAGTTTAGAGTTTATGTCTTTCTTTCCCTAAGCCAAATTCAATGAGAGTAAGGTTGACCCTTTCCCTTTTGCCTTCCTGTTCTTCCCCTCCATCGTAACAATTATCCTTTGCCTCTTCTATATGAGATGATTAACCCCATTGTGTCTCTCCCTGTATCCTCTCATTCTAATCCTCACCAGCCTCACAATTTCACCGTTTAAAGTATCATCCCTTCCTATTCAATTGATCCTGTGCCCTCTGTGTACTCATATACACACATACTCAGATGTGTTCATACACATATATAAACCCTTCTATATAGACATATGTTTATGTATACATATATATACATTTGTATTCCCTTCACCTATTCTCATACTGAGAAAAGTTTCATAAGTTACATTTATCGTTTTTCCATGTTGGCATGTAAATAGTTCAACTTTGATAAGTTCCTTATGATTTCTTTTCCATGTTTG
>CM053584.1:257492882-257522390 GCA_028627135.1 Pseudochirops cupreus
GTGATAGGATTCCAGAGTCTTTGTCTTTGTCTTTTTAGCCTGGGGAAAGTACATTTTGCAAAAAGGTCAACACTACAGATATATGTAACAAATGATATTGGATCTAAATTCTTAAAGTAAAAACTAATTGAGTTACAAGAAGAAATAGTTAAACTGTAATAGTGGAAAACCTCAATTTGCCCCTCTTGGACTTAGATAAGTTAAAAAACAACAAAAAACAAACCCAAACAAACCAAGAGAGAAATTAAGGACTTGAATAGAATTTCAGCAAAAATAAATACATTAGACCTCTGGAGAATATTGAATGGGAAGAAAACAGAGTATATCTATTTCTTAGGTATTCATGTCTCCTTCATAAAAATTACCTATGATTAGGGCATTAGAATTTCATAATCAAATGAAAAAAGCAGAAATACTGACTGTATATTTTGTTGATCATAATGCAATAAAATTACATTCGACAAAAGACTTTGGGAGAAAAAATTTAAAAAGTAATTGGAAACAAAATCAAGAAAAAATTGGAAAACCAGTAATTTCATTAAATAAAATAACAACAATGAAATAACTTGTATGTATTTGTGGGATGCAGCCAAAACAATAATTAGAGGAAAGTTTATGTCTCTAAACTCTTCCATAAATTAAAGAGAAAAAGCAGATCAATGAAAAAGACATTTAAATTAAAAATTAAAAAAACTGGAAAACCACCAAATTAAAAACACTCAATGAAATATTTCTTTCATCTAGTTCATTCATTTTAATCTGCACTCAAATTGGCAGGTTAGGAATTTCTAGAAGGGGTGACCATATTTGCTAAAACTTAATTTCAGAGTTTTAGATGGTAGTTATATTGCTACAACTCATGACTGTAGCTCCTGAGCCTCCACTGTTATTCTTCTTATTTTATCAATTAATGGCCCCATTAACTCTCAGAAACATTATATTGTTAGCTCCTTGAAGGCAGCTTTTGCCTCTTTTTGTATCCCCAGTGTTTAGCGTAGTGTCTGTCATGTAAAAGGGGCTTATTAAATATTTATTGACTAACTGAAACATTTACTAAAAAGAAGCAAAAGCAAGACAAAAAAAAATATTTAATTCTACCTGTAAACCAGAATCATACTGTCTTCCCTATGCATGGTATTGGGGGTAAATGCAAACTTCCAGAACCAAAGCAGGCAGGGACATGAGTAGGAAATATTGGCTAGCTCCTCTGGGGAAGGCCAATGGAAAAAGGGATGGATTTACACTGATGAGTGACATTAATAAAATCACACATTCATAGAAGAATGAATAAATATTAACTTGTAGATCAGTTGCAGTGGTGATGAAATATCACTAGCATGAAATATCATCAAAGCAGTATGTGATTAAATGGTATATAAAAAGACTTTGTCCCCGTTTTGTTTGTGGGTTAGTGAAAGCAAAATGAAAAAGACTGCCTTAGTAAAGAGAAATACCTGACAATTTCTTGTCTTGTATTAAGTCTTAACATTTAAAAAAAAAAGATGATTTTTGTGGAGTCACAGTTAGTTTAAAATGTTAAGACATCTCACATATGAAGAGAAACGGCATTCTTCCAGATGATGAAGCTTTTATTTTCCTCCCCATTGTTTATCAATTGCCAAGCATTTATTAAGTGTTTGCTGCATGTTAGGCATGGTGCTAGGTGCTGGAGATGCAAAAACAAAATGAGATAGTCTCTTCCCTCAAGGAGCTTACATCCTTTTAGGGAATCTTTTGCTATTAATGTTACTTCTGTTAAGAATCACAAATTGAATACTTTAGGTATGTTCAAGTTCACAATAACAAAGTTACTGCAAGCTACGACAAATTTCTGCAGTCAGCAAGCATTGAGTATTCATCTTGGCAAATGGGCTGGTTAGGATGGCTGAGCATGTGCTGCTGTGAATGTGTGGAAGTATTCAGAAACCTTTGATTTCTAGATGACAGTTATTGAAAACTACAACAGCTTACTTTTGAATTCTACACAAGAGATTGATAATGAAAACACTTGAATTGTGCAGGTGGTAGAATGCCTAGAGGTTGCCCTAAGATTTATGTTTGGTATCCATACCAAAGGTTTCATTTCTAGAACTATTCATCTGGTTCACTGGTAGAGAGACTGGGCCTGTGTAGGGTCTCTTAGAAGGAGAAAAGACAGTGAAAGTATTTGCCACTCAACTTGGGAGAACAGACAGGAAGTAATTGAATAAAGGGGCTTTCACTGGGGCTTCATTTGTTGCTGTTTTAATGTCTCTGCAAAGGAATGAAGGAGCACAAAACCATTGGGATATAGTCACATAGTAGACTAGAGGCCAATGAAGAATCATTGACAGGGAAAATTGATGGTAATATATACTAATATTACCCAGGAAAGAGTGGGGGAACCCCATACTTTGGTCCCTTTGGCACTGAGCTATTCCTTTTTGACTTCTGTTCTTTTATTGCTATTAATGCCCCCTCCCTCATAGATTCATAGAACTAGCACTAGAAAAGACCTTGGAGGCCACTGAATCAAACCCTTTCAATTGAGAGGTTAAAATGACCTAGTCACAAAACTATTAAGTATCTGAAGGAGTATTTGAACTTAGATATTCCTGTCTTCAAATACAGCACTCTATCTGCTGTGCCAGCTGGTTTCTCCCATTCCTTTCTCAGTTACTGTCTCAACTGTTACTCCCTGTGTGAAATTTGTCTTCTTGTTTTTGTTAATGGTAGTGTTGTCAGTGATTTACACATCAGCAGACTGTTCTACCAGTGCTTCACATATCCTAGGACTGAGCTATCCAGGCCTTCAGAGCCCATTGTAATTCAGCTCATACTTATTTAAATCTGTGGAAAGGGTGCTGGACATAGATGCAAAGGACCTTCCTGGACTCAATGGATGGGGCAGAAGGAGGGGGAGAGAGAGAATTTGGAATTGAAAAAAAAAATTGAATTTAAAAAAAGAAAAAAAAGGAGCCTGGGCTCCAGACTGCCATCTACTACTTATTTGACAAAAGACACTCAGAGAGTGATCCATATTAAATACTGATAACAAAGCTTAACTTCTGCTTCTCAAGGACAGGGACTATGTTTTCTGTACTTCAAGAATAAATTAATGAATAGATTTTTTTTCCTTTGGGAAAGTGATGAAAGCTTATTCTTGTAAAATGTAGAGTTTTGATCCTTTTGGGATTCATAAGTGAAAACCATTGAAAACCATAGCTCAAGTTGGGAGTTAGTTTGGCTTCTAATTTCTTGTCCTAAGAAGAATCCATGGAAAACTTTTTCCAGATATTTCAGGCAGACATCTTCATCCTTAGTTCACCTCTATGAAAAGTTTGCAGGAGAAACAAACACATACCACTCTTTGCGATCTAATTAGAGCTAAAAGCATCTCTTCTTTGATCCTTTCATTCACTGCTACCAGCCTTCATGGATTTATCCAAACTAACAGATGCAGCATTTCCACCTACTGGCAAAAAATGTTTCCCTTTGAAGAAAGAATGCATACTCGGGAAGGACTGTGGCGCAGTGCTACACTGTGACACTCAGTAGTATTTAAATACTACTGATAGATATTTAAAATGATTATTCTAGGACACAGGATAATCCTGAATGCCCTCAGACTACTTCAGTTAAAAAAAATCAGCTTCATCAATGCAAAAACTTCCTTCCCCAAGATAGTCTGTGTTTACTTCATTCCTCTGCAGAGAGTTTCATGACTTTCTCCGAGACACTGCCTTCTAATTTCTTATAGCCTTCTTAGCTTGTTTAATTTGCAAATTTAATAAGCATGCTGACTATGTTTTCATTCAAGTCATTGATAAAGTTTTATGATGAAGTCCTCCTCCTCCTCCCCCATGGCCTCCAGTGGTTTTTCATTACTGAGCCAAAATTTATGTCTGTAATTGTTGAAGACAAAGCCCAAGTCAGTGAAACAGGCCTCATGTTACAGATGTTATTACAGGAGCACTGTTACATATAGCTGTTATCCATGACATATAAGCAAAAAGCTCTTGCCAGCATGGTACACAGAAGACAAGAAATGCACACCTCACCTTATCTATAGATTAGCTTTGTTTACAGGAATCACTCTGACTTAGACAAGTCTAAATATTTTTGTCCTCATTCTACAGATGGAGGAATTGAGATGCAGAGAAGTCAGGTGACATCCAGAGTCACACAGCAAGTATGAGTCGGTGGAGGATGTGACCCCAGGTGTTCTGACTCCAGGGGTCCCCATTCTGTCATGCTGAAGGAGCTCTAAACTTGGAATTAGCAGACCTGGCTTTTAGTCCTGCTATTTTTGAGTACTTTCAGTCGTGTCCAACTCTTTGTGACTCCATTTGGGGTTTTCTTGACAGAGATACTAGAGTGGTTTGCCAGTTCTTTCTCCATTTCATTTTATAGTTAGAGAACTGAGGCAAAAAGGGTTAAGTGACTTACTTACCCATGGTCACACAGTAAGTGCCTAAGGCCAAATTTGGACTCAGGTCTTCTTGACTTCAAGCCCTGCAATCTATTCACTGCACAACCTAGACTATACCCCTAACTAGCTATTGTGACTCTGGGTATTCAAATCATCTTTCAGTCCTCCCATCAACAAAATAGAGACAGTAACATTAATGCTAACTCCTAGAGCTTTTGTGTGGATTAAATTAGCTAATGTATGCAAAACATTTTTCACCATTAAATATAAGTTGTTGTTACTGTTTCATTAGAGGCAGTGTGGTTTAATGGATAGAACTGGTCTCAGAGTCAGAAAGACCTGTGTTCAGATGCTGCCTCTGACGTCGGCTGGGGTATAACACTGGGCAATTCACCTAATCTCTCAGCGTCTCTAGGGCAATAGGTTGCAGAGAAGGTACCACAGGCATTATCAGAGGAAATTCCACAACTAGAAGCTCTTTATAACAATGCAATCACAGGTTTAGACCCTATCCCTTTTGTAAAAAAAAAATCCTTTACATAAATATGATGCTTATCGATTCTAGTATATGGTTTACAGAGTCTGAAGGAGCACCCATCTTAAGGGTTGAGTATTCAACATCATTAAAATAAAGCCAAGATACTGAGGTAACTGTCTGCAGTCTGTTAAAGCACTGATTTAAAGTAAGATTTTTTTTTTCAATGTGTAGATCAATTTTTGACAATTTTTTCTCCCTTTTAAAAAATTCTTCATTTTAATATGAAAGAAGGAATGGGGAGAAATACAGGGAGAAATGGGAAAATGTAGGCAATGTAAAAGTATATTTTAAAAATCTTTTTAATTTAAAAAAATTATACTAAGGCTCATAGCAATGCATAAAACTTTCTTGTAGAGTATATATGGTAAATTTAAATGAACCATAATGTTTAATTACCCAGAACTCCCCATTCTCCAGTTATTCTGGAGAGAGAATTATGATACTTCAATTTACCAACAACATTAGGACCAAGAAGAAGATAATGAGACTCAGTATTTTATAGAAGTAGTCTTGGCTGCACTGTTTCATTAACATTAAAACAGCTAGTAGAGCAAGGATAGGGGAACTTTTTGCTATCAAGGATAGCAAAGGGAAGGGGAAAAAATGGAAGGTCACATAAGTAAAAAAAAGAATTAAATTTAAGATTTGGAATTTTTTACTTTGAAATAAGGAATTTAAGATTATTGTAATTATTAATAGTATTAATACTATAATTTGTGACCTTTCCAATAGAGAAACATAGAGGGAAGTAGGAAACATGCTGAGTGAAGGACACACAGACACAGAGAGTACATAATTTTACAGAGCTCTTTTGTTGTTGATAGAACTCAAGGAAGAATCCCAGCACATTTGGGCAGTTCTCCTGTGGTGAATTTGCAGGTGGACCTGAACAAGAGGAAAACAGAAGGGATTGGTGTGGAAGGATTGCAGACTGCATCACAGGAGGGAGTACCCACCTTAAGAAGATCACGGATCCAGAGTGTGTGTGTGTGTGTGTGTGTGCATGCATGCACACAAGCGTATACACATACATACATATGGGGGATTTGCAATAGGTGTCTTTTGTGGATCATCAAAAGCTACATCAAGGGAAAATCTCTGGCCTGTCATTCTTTCCTTTTTCCCTGGGTTCCCTCCTCGCCTGTCTTTTTTCTTATCTCTTTCACTTTGGAGTTTTGCTTATAAATTCCTTTTTCTTTCCTGCTTTTAGCTTCCCCTCATTTTTGTCCCCTCTCAGTTAGTCAAATAGGTTTCCCCCTTTCTCTCTTCTCCTTGAACTAGTCATGTTCATTAGATTAAAAAAAAGAAATTGATTTTGTACCCCTTTCCAGAAAGGATTTCTCTCATTCTCTTCATTGTCTATCCTCTTTCTGGCTACTCTAGATCCTCATTCTCTGGTTTATGACTCCTATAATTATCTAGTCTCCCTCTATTTTCTGTATTCCTCATAGAATCAGAACTTCTAAGATGTCCATTCTGGGCTCTTCCCTCTATACACTTTCTCCTTTTCCATTGTGCCTCCCTTCGAGAAAAATACTAGTACCTTCAGATCACACAGGGGATATTGCCCCATAGCAGACCTCTTACCCACCATGTCCTTAATCATGCAGCCCAACATTGATTTATACCCTCCTCCCTGGTTACTTTCTGTTCTCATTTGCCTAAAAATATCCTCCTTGGGTCCATGCTTTCCCACTCCTCCAAGTGCCAGTTATCCTTAGGAGTTCCAGTTGTCACCGCAAGGCAGGACATCTATTGTTCTCTCTTTGAATTCTTTGGTGAAACTTTCCATCACAGATTTGAGTTTTTCTGTTATGCAAATTATTTTTGCTGTTTAAACCATAAATCCTGCTTTTATAATTCTCAGTTCTCTTTTAAATCACTTTCAGACAACGTCTTGTGCTTCCATGTTCTTTTCAAATTCCACAAGGGCTTCTGTCTGATCAAGTAGTGGATCATTTTCCTTTGTTTTGTAATATTTATTCATAGATTCCTGAAGTAGTTAACTAGACCCAGGGGCCATACTTTCTTCTGCTGTTAATGTTTTCACCCTTGCTTTATTTGCTTGTGTTCAAAGTTCTTGAGTTTTTGCAAAGATCTTTGGTGATTTCAGTCTTGTTCCCCCCTACCTCCCTTTGTTGCTCATTTTCCTACTCCTTCTCCTCTGATGGTGGTTTCCTTAGGGCGGATCTCAAAGCATCTCAGACTCTTCCTATGCTGGCAGTTCACAATTCATTAGCCTTGGTCTTTTTCCAAAGTGATTTTGGTGGGGACAGAATGGCCCTAAGTGGATGCAGTGCTCTTTCCCTCAGACTTGGTGGAGTGCTGTACAACCTATTTCTGTTTCCTTGTCAGGTAGTTAAGAGCACTGCCACACGGGTGCTACTGAAGCCAATTTCTGCCATTTTGAGTTTGGATCTCTAAGACTCTGGGATGGAAGAAGGAATGTGGGATGTGAGGTTGAGTTCTCTTTCAAGCCCAGAAACATGAACTGCCCTATATCGTTTATTCTTCTGCTCTCCTACAGAGATCTTTTGCAGCACAGAGCATTGTTGCAGTACTGGCCCTCAGGGTCTCAGCAGACTTCCACAGCCATGTTTTGGGATCTCCATGGGAGGTGGAGCTGGGGTATGGGGTTGGGTTTTGTTGCAAGCCCATGGGTCAGGTCCTTAAGTCTACTGGTGCAGCCTCAGGGCTAGTGGCATGGCAGGCAGTAGGGATGGAAATGCTGGTAAGCTCAGAGTAAATTCAAGTTCAAGTTTTTTTAAAATCTTCTTTGATGTTCCATGCGTCCTAGACTATGGAAATAGCTGAAGTTGCTTTATCTTTGGCGTATAATTTCCATTTTGGAGGGGTTTCAAAGGTCTTGGGGATCAGAGAAAACATTGCCTTGCTTCTTGTTGGTCATGTGACCTAAAAGTCCCCGATTAATTTTCAAAATTCCTTCATCGTCAGCTTCATGTAGTACTTGGTATGTTAGTCTCAATATAGGTTGGTATTCTAAGTACTATGTAACAGACACAGTCCCTAACTTTTGGATGTTTTGGAAACACTGTGTCGAAGAGGTAATCATCTATTCGTTCATATAACATTTATTGAACATTTCCTATCTGTTAAACACCACGCTAAACTGCCCTGGGAGATACATACAAACGAGTAAAACAGAGATTTTGCCTGATATATCCAAGTGTCCAAATACTAGTTATTATTCAGCAGTAATAGCAAAGCCAGTGTTCATTCAAACATCAACTGCATTGATACTTTGAAGTTCATGGGGCTTGCACTCCCTTAAGTGGCTTGTGAGCTGTTCACTGGAGTCATGTAAGAGGAAATGCTTTCTTTTCTTAAAGTGGTTCTTCTAGAGTAGACTGAGATTTCTGCCTGAGAGGTGAATAGAAAGTTATTTTTTCACTTAAGTTGTAGTGGAGCTGTCCTTGAGTGGTACTTTAGCATCCTTCCCTCTTTTATCTATTAATTACTCATTTAACTGGTAGAAAGCTACAAGAAGCAGTTTTAAGATATAGCCAGAAAATAGCTTCATTAGTGATAGCCTGAAAAATTCAGCAGGGCCAAATTAAGCATTCAAGCTGACACTTGGTGGGAAGCCCAGAAGAGTGCCAGTGGGTACCAGATGACTGACAATGGATGGTTGTGCATTTGCCTTCTGCATAAGTGGCAAAGGGGTACCATGGGAAGCTTGATTTTAATGTGTTTTATGGATCCCTAGCCATGTGAGAGCCTGGAGGTTTTCACTTTTAAATGGCTCAATCACATATTTTCCCTTTCTAAATGTGAGCTGATTATCAAAAATTGAGGTTTCGTTTTTTTAAAGACTCAAATTAATAAGATAAGGCACCAGTTAATGGTAGTCTTATGTTATTCCCTTTTAATGAATGCAAAAGTATTTTTGCTTGTTACATGTTAAATTTTGGGCATATATACACACAAGAGAGATAATTCCTTCCCCCAAAGAGTTTACATTCTAAAATGATTGAGACTAAGGAAGGTTATTTTGATCTGGGAAATAACAGGAATGTTGGTTAATATTCCCATTCCCGATGCAATGGTAGTTTTTTATTTGATTACTATTCCCAGAGCAAAAGATGAAAAGATTGGAGGTGTACACTAAGTAACCTTACTGGAAGGTAGCTTGGATGAAGCATTGTTGGGAGCCTGTTGCAAGTCAAATTTAGCATGCTAGGCAAGTTTGTACTCAGCAATCAGTATAGCATGGCCCCAGGGTGGGAGCTTCCCAAATGAATGGCTTAGCTCTATTAGGGCCTAGTCTGTGGAAGTCATATTGGAGAGTAGTGGTGGCAGGACAAGGTAGGAAGATACCTGGGGTGAAGTATAGCTGGGGGACTGGATCTGTCTAGATATAGTAGAGTCTGAATATTCATTGACCGATCACCATAACACAACCCCATGGTAGTGGTAGTTTGTAAACTGATTAGCTTTGGTCTTCTAGGGCATAATCTCTGAAGGTTTTGTCTGTAGAGTATAGCAGTGATATGGGGGCAAACAGCTGCTCAGGAAGGTGGCCATAAATACAAAAGGCCTTTGACAGGCCTCACTGAGTTTCAGTTCTATGATTCTTATTATTGCCAGAGAAGTTCCCCTTGCTACATAAACTGTTATATACAATCTTGTATCTATTGTATCCTCCACTAACAACCTCCTCCATTACTTCATTATAGCATAGAGGTGACTGTGTTTTTAGAAGCTGTGACAGTGGAGCTCAAATGTTGGAAGGATCTAACAAGCTGGAAAGACTCTGCATTTTCATTTTTCTACAGTCACTTAAATTGTGTTCAAATGTGGGTGTCATGATTTAGGAAAAACATTAATAAGCTGGAGAGCATTCAGTGGAGGGTAGCCAGGATTATTTGGCTTCATGTCCTTGCCATAGGAAGGCCCATTGGCTTGCAGAAGAAAAGACTTAGAAGGGTTGTACTAGCTGCCTTCAAGTAGTTGAAGGACTGTCATATGGTAGAACGCATTAGGCTTCTTCTGCTTGGACCCCAGAGGCTAGATCTGGGACCCCATTTAGATTAAACATAAAGAAAAACTCCCTAACAGTGCTATCCAAAAGTGTAATTGATTGTCTTGGTATGTTCCCTTTCTTTCCCCTTCCTCCCCCTTGAAGTCTTCAAGCAAAAGGCTGTATGACCACGGTCATATTGTAGGAGGGATTCTCGTTCATGTGTAGGTTGGACTAGAATTGAGCACCAGTGGTTCCTTCTTACCCTGAGAAGCTCTGCAATGCTTATGAAGCACTGTATGGCTAAAATTTGGAGAGGCTCGTTATCAGCATAACCACACTATGAAGAATTTTCAGTCATAACAACTCTTGAAAAGCCTCTCAAGATATAGGGGAGTTGCAGTTTTTGCCAGTGGGGGGAATATCAAAGTAATAAAATTACAGATCCTTAATATCTTGGTTTATTTTTTTGTATACCCATATAGTATGGTATCTTATAATTTTCCAAGTGTTGTCTGGTGCCCTTTAAAGATTCAAAACAATAAATAGAACAGAGACTTGAGAGTTAAGTCTGGGTTTTATCACTTGACCACTGTGTAAATTTGAGTAGATTAGTTGATCTCATAAGTACTTTGATTTGCTAATCAGATTCCCTCCTACCTAACAGAAATACTGTGGAAATGAAGACGTATGTAAAGTACTCATACATATGTATAAACATGATAAATGCACAAATATATTCATATATATATATCTGTATACATCATGATCATTTCATCACTTTTGCATTGTATTATTTTTGCCTTTGAAATATAGATTTTTGTGTCATTTAAAACTAATGTGCAAATTTTGACTAACAACACACTCATATAAAATATATCATAGATGTAGGATCACTTTCTTTTTCAACTAAGAGGGGAAAAAACCATGGGTTTGACTGAAGAATAAGATGGTTGATGGGATTTTTAATCCATTGGAAATTAGTTTGAGTTGGGGTAGAGGCAGCTGCTTCATTATAAAAGCAGCATCTAATGATTAAGTTTGATACTTTACTTTAAATAATCCTTGGATCTAGACTATATGCCATGATTCTGTTTAGCATCTTTATAAGATACTGATTCACCAAGAATTGTTCATACTCTTGGCTTATTCAGATGCTTATTGAATAGTTGCTTTTAATTCACCCATCTGGTGTTGATTTGATTCTTAGTGTGGCCACATGGCATTGAAAGCTTGAATTATATTAATTTTTTTCCTATTAAAGAGGTGTGATTGTAAAGTAATGAAACTGATTTTTATGTGTGGCTTATGAAATCAGCCTTATTACATTACATTCACATCTCATTTGTGCAGCTTTTTCTGAGACTGATACTGTCATGGATGTTGGTTAATTTGCAACTCTTGTCTGATTGGTAGATAATAGTGAAGAAATAGCTGTAGGGTCAATTATACTTTTACTCTTTTGATAATTAATTGCAGTGGGGCATGTACATTGTTATAGGAGAAGGAGGTTCAGATATTTTGTTTGGGATTTTTATTTTGTCTCCCTCCTTTCAATTTCATTTTGTACCAGTTGAATGCCATGAAAAATATTTGCACAACCTACCTATGTAACAAAACTCTTCATGAATAAGTCATTCTCATAACAATTGAAAGTAGATCCATTTCTTATTGTAAGGAAGTGAAAGACAGAATAACATGAGATTTCACATGACCAGAAATTTTATGGTTCCTTTATTATTTGAACAGGTTATTAATTTTCATGTTACTCAATTAAAAAAATTATTTATATGCTGTAGAGTCAAGAAACTTTGCATGTAGCTCTTAGAGACATGGTAGCCCCCCAAAAAAGTTGCTATGGGGAGAAATAGCCTGGTGTCTGTGGAACTGGCCCATTGAAACATTCTGGCTAGTACACATTCATCTGAACCAGTCTGTTTTGTCTTGATGAGAGTAGGTTTCCAATGAATTGGTTGCTTAGCAACTAATCGAGGTAGATGAAACAGTCTGTTAGTCTGGGTTCTTGCCCACAGCTTTTTGTATGACATGATGGGTGAGTGACTCAGATGTGTGTTATCTGGCTTATGAAATGGAAAAGGAACTGAAGACAAACTCTTCAGCTGGCCTGGGTCCCAATATTTCAGGCCCTCCATCCCTGTATGTCTTCCTGTTTGGAGAAAAAAAAGTTCCTAAAATCATGATTTCTAGCTAGAAGGTACTTTAGAAATCATCTAGGTCAAACCTCACATTTTACTCAGGATGAAAGGGCCACTATACTCCTAGTCCCTCTTTAGTTCATGATCATGAGATACATTGGTATTTTTTGTTGTTACTGCTAAGTGTATTTCATTGGTTCAAGTTACCAGAACAGTGTGAAACTGGGAAATTTTAAAACAATCCAATTCTGGAGCCTCTGCTCCAGTCCGTCTACCTACTTTCTCAGCTTGTCTGGCGGTCTGTTCTCCTAGTAAGTTCTGGTGCTGGTTGCTTACTGAGTATTGGTCTTCTCTGCTTTGTAGCCTCTATTCCTTCCACTTAGCTGTGATGACATCTCCTTGATACCAGTACCCCATCCTAAGGAAATTGGAATTCTAGACTACTTGTTATCAGTCCTGACTCTTGGGAACTGAAGCATTGTGGGAAATGTAGTTCCCAGTGGGATAGGGTATTTACTTTTTGCACTACTCTTTGGGAAGTTCAGACATTTCTTTATCTGAACTAGACATTCCCTAGCTTTTTGATGTTGAACAGGTCACTCAACCTGTCTTTGCCTCAGTTTCCTCATTTGTAAAATAAGGGATTATGGTAGCACTTACCCTGCAAGGTTGTTGTGAGTGGCAAATGAAATAATATTTGTAAAGTGCTTAGCTTGTGTCTGGCATATAGTAGATCATAGAGAAATGTCTATTCCCTTCCCTCCACCTCCTTCCCCACTAAGGGGAAGATAGAAGGAAAGACTAAAGATGCTTAAGATGAGGAGATTATTGATGAAACAGAGTCACAAAGGAGACAGGAGAAAATTGAGAGTACAAGTATGGGCTGTAGTCAGGGATGTGCTCATAAATATTCAACAACCATATGTATATATGTGTGTATGTGTATGTATATATGTATACATGTATTTATTTGTGTATAAATACATATCTATATACACATTTTATACAAGGCACTCTTTTTTTGGTGCTTTTTGGAGGGGGGAAGGCAGGGCATTTGGGATTAAGTGACTTGCCCAAGGTCACATGGCTAGTGTTAAGTGTCTAAGACCGCGTTTGAACTCAGGTCCTCTTGACTCCAAGGCCTGTGCTCTATTCACTGTACCACCTAGCCACCCCTATAAGGCACTCTTTAAAATTTAATCTTTATCATTTATACTTTCTTAAGTTTAGAAATCAACAAAGCAAATAAAACCCGAGTTTGTGATGTTTGCACATTTCCAAGTGCAAATATTTACACTGAAAATTGTTGTGTCTCCAAGCAGGTTTGACCTGACTGTGGTACATGCCTGGATAAGGTAGCTCCCTGTACCTTAGACATTGGAAGGAAGGAAGAGAGGTAGGTGAAGACAATGAAATATCAATCAACAGTCAATAAGCATCTGTTGAGCCCTTATAAAAGAAGAACTTTTTAAACTTCAGAGTCATAAAGATATAGAGAGAGAGACTTGAAGTTGTTCCAATCAGATTGTTTCAATATTTATAGTAAAGAAGGAAGCAAGGGGAGGAACAGGGAATTTAAGGAGAGAAGTGAGTAGCCTCATTTTAAAGATGGAGAAATGAGAGTCATTGGAGGCTCAATACTATACCTAAGGTCACTTAAGTAGTAAGTAGTGTAGCCAAAATTCCAACCCTGGTTTGCTTACTCCAGCCATTATAGGTGTTGTGGTAGAAAGCCAATAAGTGAAGAGTCAATGGATTTTCATGCAGCAGTGAGGGCATAACTGAAGTTACATATCATACATTTGTAGTAGACCTAAATACATTTTTTAATATTCCTCCCATAAAGTCTTGTATTCTGAGAACAGAAGCAGAAGAGATATATACTAGGAATTACCAAGATTTAAAAGTTAGCATGGCAATGAATAAACAAATAGTGAAAGGTCAAGGTGGCAAAAGTGAAGGAATGGGAATTATTTTGACCATAGGATCATGACCAGGTAAGGAAAGGGAAGTGAAGCTAGAACAGGCTTGATAGACTGGAAGAACAGGAAAGAATCCGGTGACAAGGGACCTTCAGTTTAAGGAATAGGCATTATAGGGTGAGGTAAGAAGGAGAGATAGGAGAACAGGAGATTCACAGAGGAGCGCTTCAAAGTTCATTATTTTGAATGTAGAGCAGTTTTGAGCAATTGGAGATGTGGAGTATGACCATACTGTTGTATGGTAAAAATAGAGTAGAGTTATCATTTATAGCTGTTGGGAAATTCAAGGACAAGATGCTAAAAATGTCATCAGTAGGCATATTGAAATCTCTCAGTGATGGTGAGAGAAGAAATGAAGAAGACTGAGCCAGTTTCCAAAGTTAAGAAAGGTGGAGTAACATCCTGGAGATGAGTAGGAGAGGCTGGTGTAATGGTATAGTTTGCTTCTGGTTTTAAGAAAGATGGAGGAGATATAGTCTTAGGAATTTTCCTATTCTTAATTTATTGATATCAAAACAAAAGAACACGTGCCAGACTGAGATTTAGCCACCTGGATCCTTTCGAACTAATTTAGTACATACCGCAGCACAGATAACATCCAGCCAGGAGCCGAGCAACTCTGCTAGAATGTCCTGAGTGGCTTCTGGAGTTTACACTGTTTTATATTCCGGAGTGAACAAAAGAAACACTTTGGTTTAAGAATGTGTTTATTTAAGGTAAGGAAACCCTAGGCACCCTAGACTACAGGAGTCATGATTAAATCTTGAGTAAGTTATAGATAAATTAGGTAAGGATGAACACACAGGTTGGTACAATTCCTTTGACTGTTTCTGTCTCTACATGCCTTTCCCCTTTGAGGGAAGTGGTCTAGGTTGACAGTACTTGAGTCATGTAGTATTTTTTGGATTATGTGAACTTCAAAGGAGAGAGAGTTGGATGCTAGTAGATGAGCAATGGCCTGGAAGTAAAATGTGGAGCAAAGAGTAGTATGACTCCACTTCCAGGCCCTGTGATATGGGAGTAGGGGGTGAGTAGGGGGAAGAGTATTGGCTAGTGTTAGAGAGCAGCAACAGATGTGGAGTCCTCAGGGGAAAGTCGACTTTCAGTAAATGAAGCATGGTGGAATGTTCATAAAGGAAAAAGATGATAAAGGTGAAGGGGAGTTCATTTTCATAGGCATGGAGATTTCAAAAAGTACAATAAAAGTGGTCGATAAAGGAAGATGGAGTCTGGAGTCAGATAGATGAGGTAAATGAGTATGTGAGTAAGGCAGGAATTGTAGCAGGGGTGTGTGTGTGTGTGTGTGTGTCTGTGTATGTGTGTGTGTGTGTGTCTGTGTGTGTGTGTGTGTGTGTGTCTGTGTGTGTGTGAAAGAGAGACAGACAGACAGAGACACAGAGACAGAGCAGCATGGACTGGTAGAAGTCTGCTAGATTTGGAATCAGATCTGGAGTTAGATCCATGCTTTGCCACTTACTATCTGGGCAAATTATTTAACCTCTCTAATTCTTGGTTTCTTCTGTAAAGGAGAAGGAAAAAGATATCCTCCAACATCCTTTGTGGCTCTAAGTCTGTGATCCTCTGATCTTACATCTGGATGACAGGGATTATAAGACAATAGAAAGTTGAGACATGACTTGGGGGTGAAATTATGGTGAGGGAGAGAGAATACTAAGGTGTGTTTAATGGAAAGATGCATAAAGAGTTAAGAAGCTCCAAGATTCCATTGAGAATGTTTACAGTGTGCTTTCACAGTCTGGGCCCAATATTAGGTTGAACTCACAGTAGTGGAGCTGAGGAGGCAAGATGATGGAAGATAGAAGCTTCCACAGTCTAGAAACCCACAGGTAAAAATTTCCCCTTGCTTTTACAAGCTTTTAAAGGCAGGGGAAAATAGGAAATAGTCACCAATTGTGGGTGTGTCTGAAATATTAGGTACAATTGGTCACCATCTCAAGAGATGATAAAACTGGAGTAGGTTCAAAGAAGGGCATGTAGAATAATGAGACCATTGTTAACCTATATGGCAGGAAGGGGGTAGATAACCTTAGACCAACCTCACATCTAAGCAGTTTTGGCTATGGATAGACTATTCTACTGATATTTCCCAAGGAAATGGAGGAAAAGGATTCCTTCTAATGACCATGGCTTTTTTACACAGTAGCCTTTTTATCTCATCCACTATTCTCTAGCAGCTCCCCTCTGCCCTAACTCTCCAGCAAAGCAAATGTCCAACCTGCCTTTTACTATGTAATCTCTCTCCCCAACTCTCCCTCTCCTCCTCTCCCCTCCTTTTCCCTTTCTTCCCCTCCCCTCCCTTCCCCTTTCCTCTCTCTTCTTCCCCTCTCCTCTCCTCATTCTGTCCTTCCCCTCCCTTCTTCCTTCCCCCCCCGACCTCTCCCTCTTTTTGAGGTAGAGAGAATTGGACCTGTGATTTCCATGGTGTAGGGATGTCCTTGTGTGGAAATTCTTTTCCATTAATTCAGATGAGCTGTCTTCAGCTTATGATTTTTATAGAGTTGCCTGAAGCACTGAGAAATAGATGATTTGCCCAAACTACGAAAATACCCTGCTACAAATTGAGTCTGTTCACCCACAGATGAATCTGTGATTTTATGAATTTGGAAGTTCCCTCCAATGATACAGATCCTAGGCTGCTCAGCCTGGGTGACTTGTTAGTATTTTTCTGTAGGGAGGCCTTCCTCTCTCTGATATTACAAGGGTAGCAGTGGAATACTTTGGCTGTCTTGACAGTGAGAGAGGCAGCCTGATATAGTAGAGAGAGTGTTGGACTTGGAATAAGGAAAACCTGGGTTCAAATCTTGTCTCAGATGCTTAATAGCAGCATAACCCTGGGAACATCACTTAATGTTCTTTTGCCTCCATTTTTTCACCTGTTAAATGAGGGGGTTGGACTAGGTGGTCTCTACAGTCCCTTCCAGCTCTAAATCTATGATTCTCTGAGCTTCTCTGGACCTCCTTTTCTTCACTGGTAAAATGAGGGAGTTAGACTGGCTTCTGAGGTTCCTTTCAGTTCAAAAACATAATGATGACGATGGTTTGGAATTGAGGAAACTAGAGGTTTCTTGTATATTTTATCTATGCTCAGCTTAACTCCACACCTACATATGGTTTCTGAATAGAAAATATGTTTAAACAATACCATATGATAAAGGAAAATGCCTATTATCTCCCCATTTCACTTGTTTTCCGTTATGGAATAGAGTTTCACTGTCAGTTTCTTTAAAAAAAATTTTATTCTAAATTTAACAAACACCTCCTCATGAACATTTCCATATACAAAATAAAGCATAAGAGAATTATATGAGAATCTATGAATCTATATTATGACAGCTTGCATTTAACATGTTACTTTTCAAACTATTCTTAACTGTTTCATTCTGAACTTCCTTATGTTCTTTTCCGCCTATTTAAGAAAAAAGCTTCCATGACCCTCTTTTTCCCCTCTTTTTTCTCCTTTCTTTTGGGGAGGGAGGCAATAGTGCTTAGCTTCCTTTTTCCCCCTGTCAGTCTGTTTCTGGTAGGTCAGCCTACATTGGGTTGTGCCACTTCCTGTAGTATTATGTCAGTTACCATGACTTAAAGAACCTTGACCCATGTACTGTGTTCTTAGGACCCAATCCATGTCATTTCTGTGTGAGCTTTAGGAGGGATAACGCACCATAAGTCCATATCCCTGGCTATAACATGCCTTTGTAATGGATCTAATTCCTAGAAATAGGGTTTTCAATCAGAAAGATTTATGGTGGCAGCAGGTCACCATCAGCCAGGGGCAAGTCATAACAACTATAAATTTCACTGAAGTCAGGGCAGTCCTGTAGGTACAACTATATGCTAGGAGCTATAACTTACCAATTTTGGTTTGTAAACCTGTTCCTATAGAACATTGGAACTCCATATATCACATTTCTTTATTCAGACTGTGTTCTGATGTCATCTGTCTTTCTGAACAATTTAGCCCATGATAGATTATGTTTCTTATTAATTCATCTTTAGGTTTTGTTCCATTGTCTAAATTTTTCAACTGTAAGTACATTCTTCCTTTTGTATAGCTGAAGTCTCCCTTGGTGAGATTTCTAATCTTTGTGGAAATGAAAAGCAGCTTAAATAACAATATTGAATTTCAAAGAGCATTTTTGATTGCCTTGTGATTGCTAGGCTAAAACATAAAAGAAAAAGTCTGTTCATTTAGCCTTTTCCCATAAATTCTCTTAACCTAATCCTTTAATGTAGTCAGTAGTCAACAACTTAGATGTAACACTGTAACCAAATGCAACCATTCCTAAATTTCACTGACCTTAGAGTGAAATATCTTTTAACCTTCTGTGTAGTTGATTAGCTCTTGTTTTGTATGTTTATTCCCTTTTGCCCCCAAATCACTGATTCTTGCTTGTAATAGTATGTAGCATATTTTCAAGTCTTTCAGGAGTGGGGAACAAAACTCTAAGCTTAAAGACTTAAACGAAATTCTTCATTGTAAAGACAAACTTGTAGTATACACCTCTTAGTAGCATGATTGCATGCTTCAGCCTCAATATTTTCCTTTTTGTTACACTATTATTTATCTGACTGTAGTATGTGCTATCATGAAAAAGATAGGTTTTGTGTAAAAGTGAATGAGTACAGAAGAGGGCACTATGTTATGTTCAGAAGGAGAGAGCAAGATTAAAAGATATGGTTCATGGCTTCAAGAAACTTACAGTGCCTTTGGTCACTTTTCTCTGATTTACACTCTATTTTAACATATGAAACTCCAGAATCCATATTAAGCATCTTAGAAAGGTTGAGTACCGTGATAATATTAGGTGTTGGTCCCTGTGTGAATCCCTCTGATATAATAACCTATTGCCAGTCATTCCTCACTGTGTGCTCCCATAACTAGCTACTTCTTCCAGACTTCCAAGTAAGTAAAACAAACTTTATTCCTTTTCTTGAGCACTCACCTAAAACTTGTGCAGAAATGCCCTCAAATAGGAAAGGAATAATTTATATTACCAATACCTTACAACTACAAATGAATGTCCCTCCCTTCTTCCTCCCTTCCTTCCTCCCTCTCTCTCTCACTCCCTTCCTTCTTTTTTCTTTCCACAGTTGTTCTTATAATCCACAAGAGGCCCATAAAATTTCACTAAGAAGTAGCATTTGGGTACTGGAATGAGTGTTCAACTTGAATGTTACGAACTCAGGCAGTCTTCTGGTGTCAGCTTGTGACACAAACTCCAGTAATTACTTTCTGTGACTGGTATCTTCTGAGGTCAAGGTCCTTCCTGTTGGAGCAAGCTTCCAAATTTATGAATCCCAGGATGTGAAGTAAAATGACCTTTAATTTATTTTTGTCTTTTTTTTGGAAAGGAGAATGAGTGGAAGTACATAACCAAAGTTAGAACAGATTTTTTTTTTCCCTTTGTAATGCACAATGTAGGAAATATATCGCCATCAGAAACAGTGATTAATCCCTGCCCCTAATTTCAAGGAAGTGTTACTTTAACAGGTTATCTCCAGTTTTTTTTTTGTTTGTTTGTTTTGTTTTGACTGAGGAGGCATTTTCCATTATCCCCAGAGCTTTGAGATGACTCTGATAAAATGGGAAAGGGTGGGAGAGGGCATAGGAATATGTGGTGAGGTAGGGGTAAAGATGGAGAAAATGGGGAGGCAGTGGGGGACATTAGCAGAGAGAGGCCATAACATCAGCAATATCTAGAGATCTATCACATAAAGCTTTAAGATCAACCAATATATCTCAGTCTCCTTATTGATTGGGGACCAGTGACTTAAACCATTTTGCACTGTTTGCTTCTGAAAGATTTTTAGGAAAGCAGATGTAGTCATCTCCCTTGGTAACCTTCTCCATTTCTTAGTAACCTTTGCTCTCAGGAAGTTCTTCTGTTTAATTAACCCAAATAATTCCTTGTGCATTTTAAGCCCAATTCATTCTTCTTCTGTTTGTAAGGGGAAATGGAGAACAGCTGGTCACCATTCTCTATAATATGCCAAATGTAATTATGGATTGGGCGCATGATCAAGCATAAGATAAAAGTGGTTTGGGGTGAATAAGTGTTATTTCAAGCTTAACCATCTATGATAATAAAGCGGAAATGGAAAATAACTGTAATTTCTTCTCAGTTTTATCAAGAAAAAGATTCTCTAATCAAATTCAAGATGATGTAACCTGAAAGTAACTCTTTCAGTTTGGCCTTTGATACTTCAGTTTTTTAACTACACTTTGTCAGAGTATAAGCTACAACTGAGAAATTTCTTCTAACAATGGGTTTTTATATAAACAGAATTCATTAAACCTTTAAATTGGTTACACCTTGAATTTTCTATTTTATCAGTTCCTGCACATGCCAAATAAACAGGTTGACTAGTACATTTCCTGTGGGGCCTGGACTATTTATTGTAATGAGATCTAGTGATATAAAGCACTTTGAAAGCCATGCCATGAATATTAAGGAGTTCATGATAGACTTGCATGTGGATGACATTGAGGTGGGTTCTTGTTCAGTCTAATATTAAGACAGTGAATTTTTAAATATTGGCACAACAGATTTAAAGTGTGCTGATGGCGTGAAATCAAATTTGCATGATTTGGAGTTTGAAGTGCTTATAGCAGGGTCTCTTCTATGTGAAGAAATTTGACAAATTGGTATCTGTAGTTAGTAGGTTTGAATGGTGGCTGATACTTGATATGTTCATGAGTCTGTGATTTCATCAGTGTTGGGACTCCTTCCAGTAATGTAAACTGCAGTCCTGGCCACCACCAGAGCTTCCTCATGCTCTGCGGTTATTGTACATGTGTTCCTCCTGTAAGTTACCCATAACATATCTACCCATTGCACTACAGCAGGAGTTCTTGACTTTTTTTATCATGTTGGCCTTCCTTTGGCAGTTGGTTGAAGCCCATATAAGAATGTTTTTAAATGAATTAAAATAAAATACATTGGGCTACAGAGGAAACCAATAATCAAAATGCAGTTATGTACACATGTACGTATACATATATAATATATGTACACACACACACACACACATACATACCTATATACCTACAAGTTAAAATACCCCAGGCTAAGAACATCCCCTGTACTATAGGATTCCTTTTTTTTCTTCTTAGTGTCTGGAGGGTAAAAATGTATTATCCAGACTGTCTATTTATTGCCTCTCATTTTTAGCATATGATCACCCTGTATTCACAGAGATCCTCAGTTGCCTTTCATGTTGTTTCTCCTGTACAAGGGGTCATTGGTGATGTGGTAATCTGTAAGGGTGTCCTTTTTTTCTTATCCCTTCAGTATTTGCTTTCTTGATAATTTTGCAGGATTCTTCAGTGTTGGCTCATGGTTTGGGTGTACTTTACTGTGAGGATGTCCCACTTGGTGTTTCTCCATCTACTCTGGTTCACACTTTATAGAGTGTGTGTGCTCTCAAGACAGGCTTACTATGAGTGGGAAACAGCTAAGGAAGATGATGGCTCTAATAAAAATAATTTTAAATGCCCATATTCATATAGTTACATTATAATTTATAAAGTGCCTTCTGTTCCCAGTAACATAATTAGATATTACAATTATTATTCCCATTTTACAGGTGAAAAATTTGAGACAGGTTAACAAATGAATAAATAGTAATTGTTTACTATTATCCTAGTTCCTTTGCCTTCCAAAATACCATATTCTAACCCTTGTACTCCTTTATGTGAAAACTGCTAAATCTTGTGTGCTCCTGACTAGGGCTTGACAATATTTGAATTGATTCTTCCTAGATACTTGAAATATTTTCTCTTTGATCTGGGCAGTCTGGAGTTTGACTGTAATATTCCTGGGACTTCTTCTTTTGGTATCTCTTTCAGAAGGTGATAAGTGGAATCTTTCAATTTCTATTTTACTCTCTGGATCTAAGATATTGAGGCAGTTTTCCTTGATAATTTCTTGAAATATAATATCTAGGCTCCTCTTTTTGATCAAAGCTTTCAGGAAGTTCAGTAATTCTTAAATTTTCTCTCCTTGATCTATTTTCTAGGTCATTTCTTTTTCTAATGGGAAGTTTCACATTTTCTTCTTTTTTTGCATTCTTTTAACTTTGTTATATTCTTTCTTGATATCTCATGGAATCATTAGCTTCCAGTTGCTCAGTTCTGATTTTTAAGGAATTATTTTCTTCAGTGAACTTTTGTACTTTATTTTCCATTTAACCAATTCTGTTTTTTAAGGCATTCTTTTCTTCAGTGAATTTTTGTGCCTCATTTACCATTAGACCAATTGTTTTTTAAGGTGTTATTTTGTTCAGTATTTGTGTGTTCATTTTACCACCTGTTATTCCTCTTTTCATAATTTTCTTGTATCACTCATTTCGTTTCCCATTTTTTCTTCTGCCACTTTTCTTTCTTTAACTTGTCTAGGAATTCTTGTTGGGCTTGGGTCCAATTAGCATTTTTCTTGGGGAAGGGGGTTGTTTGTGAGTGTTTTCATGTTATTGTCTTCTTCTGTCTTGGTCTTCCCTGCCACTGCAGTAGCTTTTTATGGTCAAATTCTTTTTTATCTGTTTTTTTTTTTTGCTGACTTTTCTAGCCTATTTCATAACTTTGAACTTTATGTTAAAGTTGGGTTCTGCTGACCTGGGAGTAAGGAAGCCACTGTCCCAAGCTTCAGATTTTTTGTGCTGCTGTTTTCAGAGCTGGTTCTGGGGGGGTCTGCAAGTTTTTGTTGCTTCCAAGATGGCTTGATGTAGAGAGAGGTGTGGTCAGTGCTCTCCTGGTCTGCATTCTGATCTCTGCCCAGGAAGGGTCCCTGGTCCTCAGCATCCACAAGTGCAACCAGGGCCCCTGCTCCCTTGTGACCTACCCCTACAACTCCTCTTTGCCCTAGAACTGTGACCCAGAACTACATCTGCGCAATAAAGTTGCCAATCAGTGCTAGCTGTACCTGGTGCCAACAGAGAATCTTCTGTAATCTCTTTCTGACCAGTCATTCCCCCTCATTATAGTCTGTGGGCTGAAAGCTCTCAAAGTTACTGCTGCTGTGGCCACTATTGCTGCCATGTGTGTTTGCCCTGGACAGGCTTCTACCCTGTTATCACAAATTTCTCCTGCCGAACTCCTCATTTTTGGGGGGCTGGAAAAATGTCTCATCCTGATCTTTTGTTGACTCTGCCACTTCAGAATATGATTTGAGGTATTATTTTAAAGTAATTTGGTGGTGGTGGGGTGAGGCGTGTTGAGAGTTCAACTGGGTTGCCTCTAATCTGCTATCTTGGCTCTGGAAAAGAAGAATTTTAGAAATTTAATGTAAATCTACCTGTAGATGGATTCTTCCATTGGACATCCTTATTCTTTTTGGGAGGTTGGCATTTTGTTATATTAAGTATTTGTGAAATAAATGACCTATTATCAAGAACTTTGAAAAGTTTTATTGCATTTGAGTTCATTATTTTGGATTTGTTATAATAGAATTCAACCTTTGAGGCTTTCATTACCTTTCTAAATTTGGTTTGGAAGACACTCACAGCCAAAAAAAAAGAAAAGAAAAGAAAAAGAAAGGAGAAAAAAGAATAGTAGCCAATTAGCTTCCTAAGCGGAATTAAAGTTACCACCCCCCATAGTCTTACCAGCAATTTCTTCATTCACACAAAAGACTTAATTTTTTGAATTGTCAACTGATATGAAAAGCTCTAGGTTGTTAACACTGGGTAATATGTTTGCTTCATTTTAATGACTAACACCTTCATAATTATTCTTTGTCTTTTATTAATTTAGAACCTCTCAGTTAGGGTGATTTTGCTAAGAAAGCAGAAGTACAGATCTATTATATTACTTAGAGTAAGAATATATAATATACCAGTTGCTTCATCTTGTCTCAGGTGCTATCAGGAGAAAAGAATAAAAGCATAGTAAGATGCAGTGATTTGTTCATGGGAGCTCTAGTCCCAGTTCTGCTCTTAATAGTGCCATTGAGCAAGTCTCTTCACTGAACTACAGAATCTCAGACTGTGAAGGGTCCTCAGAGACTACTTAGTCCAGTCCAGACCTGATTGAGGATTGCAACATATCCAACAAGAGGTCATCCAACTTTTATTTAAGACTTTTAGTAAGAGAGAAACCACTAACTCTAGAGGCAGTATGTTCTGCTTTTAAGTAGCTTTCTTGGTTAAAGTGTTTCTTTATCTCTGTGTTGTTTGCTTCTTTACAACATTCACCTACCCTTTTAGCTCTGCCCTTCAGGGCCAAAATGAGTTTATTTATTTTTTTTTCCACATGAGAGCCCTTCAGATGCTTGAACTGCTGTCATTATATGCCACCCCCATCTCCTGCCTTCCTGCCCCATGCCTAGTCTTCTTTTCTACAGGTTACACATCCTCAGCTCCTTTAATTAGTCTTCATGAAATAGGAATTCGAGAACCTTCCAGTTCTAACATTCTATGATTCTATGCAAATAAATTGAAATTTCTACACTTGATGAGCCAACAATGTCTGGGTAGCCCATATGGCTATATGATACTGTTAATGAGAATTCAATCTCCATATGGACCAGTGAGTTTTTTTAATTTAAATTTTTAAAGTAAATTTTATTTTTTTCTCTCTCTCTCCTTTCCTCCTTTTCTCATTAAAAATAAAAAATAAAAACAAAATCCTTATAGCAGATATGCACAGTCAAGCAAAAGAAACTCCTGCATTGACCATGTCTAAAAAATATATGTCTCAGTTGTGCAATTTTAGTTCATCACCTCTCTGTCTGGAGCTAGGTAGGGTAACTCATCATTATTCTTCTATATTCATGGTTGATCACTGCATTGATATTTCACAAGTCTTTCAATTTTTTTTTCCATTCTATTGTTGTTATAATATAAATTGTTCTTCTTCTGCTTACTTCATTGTGTGTCAGTTTATGTAGGTTTGTACTCAGGTCTTACTGAAACCATCCCTTTCATCATTTCTTATGGCATGATAGTATTCCATTACATTTATATCCTATGATTAGTTCACCTATTTTGCAACTGATGGGCACCCACTTAGTTTCTCATTCTTTACTGTAATGAAAAGAGTTGGTGTAAATATTTTTGTACATATGCATCCTCTTCCTCTTTCTTTGAACTCTTTGGGCTGGCTGTAGGCCTAGTAGTGCACACTTTAATGATTTTGGGGACTTTTTTCTAATTCCAATTCCATTTCCTTATTTATTTTATAAATAGGACCTTTTTCAAAGAAACTTGCTGCAAAGATTTTTTTTTTGCCTATTTCCCTTCTAATATTAGCAGCTTTGGTTTTGTTCATGCAAAAACTTAATTTTATGTATTCAAAATTGTCTGTTTTATCTTCTGGGGTCTTCTCTGTCCCTTGTTTGATCATGAACTCTTTCCTGATCCATAGCCATATCTTTCCCACATCCATTAAAAAGGTATTTTCTTCCTTGATTCTCTAACTTGCTTATGATACCCTTTATGCTTAAGTCTTAATCCTGTTTGGAGCTTATCTTAGGATATGACATGAAATGTTCATCTATACCTAGTTTCTTCCAAACTGATTTTCAGTTGTGTTTTTAATGAAGTAGTAGGGTCTTTGGGCTTATTAAATACTAGACTAGTTGATTCCTTTCCTTCTGTCTGTTATGTACTTAGTCTGTTCCACTGATTAACTTCTGATGATTGTTGCTTTTTAGTGTAGTTCAGTGGTTCTCAACCTTCCTAATGCTGCAACCCTTTAATACTCATATGTGGGTGTATCTGCATGTGGGTGGACCCACCTGGGGATGGACCATCGGAAATATGTGTTTTCCGATGGCCTTAGGCAACTCCTATGAAAAGGTCATTCGACCCCCAAAGGGGTCGTGACCCACAGGTTGAGAACCACTGGTGTAGTTTGAGATCTGTTACTGCTCTCCTTCTTCTTTCCCATTTTTTCATTATTTCCTTTTATTTTATTGACTTTTTTATTCCTCTGGATGAATTTTGTTATTATTTTTCCTACGTTTCTAAAGTAACCCTTCAGTAGTGTGATTGGTATGGCATTGAATAAGTAATTTAGGTGGTATTGTTATCTTTATTATGTTCACTTGACCTATCCATGAGCAATTAATATTTATCCAGTTACTTAGATACATCTTTATTTCTGTAAAGATTATTCATAGAGTTGCTATTTGTGCCTTGGCGGGTGGATTCCCAAGTATTTTATACATTCTGTAGTTAATTTTAAATAGAATTGCTCTTTCTAGCTTTTCCTGATGGCTTATTTTAGTAATATATAGAAATGCAGATTAATTTTATATCCTACAACTATGTTAAAGTTATTGATTGCTTCAATCAATTTTCAGTTGACTCTCTAGGGTTCTCTAAGTACATCATCATATCATCTGCAGAAAGAGATAATTTAATTTCTTCTTTGCCAGTGCTTAGTCCTTGAATTTCTTTTTTTAAAAATCACTATAGCTAGAATTTCTAGTGCTGTATCAAACAGTAGCAGTAATAGTGGAATCCTTGCTTAACTTCTTTTTGTGTTTTTTTTTAAAGTTAGCATTTATACAAGAAAACAAAACCCATCCCAACCCTCTATTCAGTGTTTACTGGCTGCCTCCTAAACTATAGGTAGTTACTTTGCAAACATATGCCTTTGGTCAAAAGGAAGAGCATGTGAGTGAATTGATGGATCAGCTGGGGGCAGAGGAATGGGAAGGAGTTTCTCATCTACTAATAAGTGGATGGTAATATTCTCTCTGTGTTAGGACAGCAGTATGTATGGTGTTTATTGAGTCATTTTTCATTTATATATTTATTTGCTTTTTGGAGGGGGGAAGGTAGGGCATTTGGGCTTAAGTGACTTGCCCAAGGTCACACGGCTAGTAAGTGTTAAGTGTCTGAGGTTGGATTTGAACTCAGGTCCTCCTGACTCCAGGGCCAGTGCTCTCTGTGCTGCCTAACTGCCCCTTGAGTAATTTTTCGCGTTTGAATTTTTTCCTGTGTGAATACGGACTGATCATTTGAAGCTCTGGGCAAGCCATTTGATTCCATTAAATCTAATGAGTGTTCAAAGCCAAAGCATAGTTTGTTGTTTAGTAAAGCTGATCCACTGTTGATTTATTGGGTTCTAATTTCACTTGGGTAAAGTAAATGACACTGTATCTCTCAAGAAGCATCAAGGTTAAATCATTTTGAAAGGAAAGTTGTTAGTTTTGTTCATGTTAATAAGCAACAAAAAACAAATATGAAAATATGTTTCCTAAAATGATGATCTCATGCCACTTTAATTGTTATAAATGCGCAGAGGGAAATTTTAAAAAAGTTTTCTGATGCTTCTTTTTGCCTTATACTAGTCATTTCCTAATATTCCCACCTTGACACTAAATCTTCCCTTGTTAGAAAGAAAAGTCATTTAAGCAAAGTCCAACCAAAGAAGCGATATGGCACAGTGGGAGAATGCGGAATTTTCATAAGACGCAAGTTCAAATAATGGCTCTTATCCTCTGTGACCTTGAGCAGGTCACTTAACCTCTCTATACCTCAGTTATGTCAGGCAAAGGGATTGGACGAGATATCCCCTAACATCTCTTGCAGCTCTAAATCTAGAATGGATGCTACGAGGCACCTTACTTCTCTTCTGGGAGGACAGGAGAGTCTGTTGTCATCTGTTCCCAGTCGTTGGGCACCCGTTTTGTGTTCAGAGTTTTTTACTTCCTCAAAGAGTGTTGCTGTGGGTATATTCCTATGGAATAGACTTCCTTCTGTTTCACACCTTCTTGGTCTATATGTTGAGAATAAGGAATATGGGTATTTTTGATTTTTCTTTCGGTTTTATACCTTATTGGCCTGTAGGCCTAGAATAGAGATTATAAACTGTTTAGTTCAGTGATTTGTCTTGTGCAGTTCCAAATTTTTTGTAGCATAGTTTAATCAATTCTTAGTTCTACCAGTAATATATTAGTCTTCTTGTCTTCCCCTGCATAGTCACTTGAATGTTCCCTTTCCATCTTTTATCATTTTTGAAAATTTTTTAGGTATTAGGTAGAGTCTGTTTTAACTTATATTTTTCTTATTAGTGATTTTGAGCACTTGATCTTATTGTTGAAAATTTGTATCATCCCTTTTGCAAACTGCTGACATGATTTATCTATTGGGGGTATGACTCTTAATCATATTTATTTGTGTCAATTTCCTGTGTTTCTTGGATACCAAATTTTTATGAGATACTTAATTTCAGAGATTCTCTGTGACATTATCTCTTCTACTTGCGTTTATTTTGTTTGTGCTTTTTAACTTTATATAATTGAAATTAGGCATTTTATCTTTTATGATTACTTCTACTCCTTTTTTGGTTAAGAATTTTTCCCTGGCCATGGTTGTAAAAATTACTTGAATCTCTTTTACTTTGAAAAAATTATGTGCTCCTTTTTGTTGAGGTCATGTTCATTGGAGCTTATTGTGGCATACGATATTTACCAAGCTGCTCTCTAGTTTTACCAGTTCTTTTTTGTCTTGGCTAAGAACTTCATTCTTCACCCATTCTTCACCCAGCTCCCAAAATGATTTTCTTAACAAATCTGACCTTGTCACTTCTCTACTTAATCAACCCTAGTGGCCCTCTTTAACCTGTAGGATAAAATACACATTCCTTTGTTTATTTGTTAAAGCCCTGAACAATTTAGGCCCAGCCTGCCTTCCCAGCTTTCCTACACATTGCTCTTTTTCTCCCGTACTCCAGCTGAACTGACCTTCTTACTATTTCTCCTACATAGCATTTCATCTCCTACCTCTGTTTCTTTGTATTGACTCTTCCCAGGAATGAATGTACTATTCCTTCCCCGTGGTTTCTTAGAATCTGTAATTTAAATGAAATCTTTCCTCATCCTTTCAGTTCCTAATAGTTTACTTTCCAAATTACCTTATAACTACTTTGTTATAAGTGGCTGCCTCTCACCCCCAGGATCAGATAAAAAAATCTTTTGTTTGGTGTCCAAATCCTTTCATTACCTTTCCCCTCTTCCTCTAGCTTTCTAGTCTTCTTACACCCTACAATCACCCATGTACCCTGTGATATATTAAAACTGGCCTCCTTTCTGTTCCTTGAACAAGACAGTGCCTAATTCAAAGCATTTTTACTGGTGGTCCCCCTTGCTTGGAATGTTCTCTCTTCTCACCTCTACCTTCTGGCTTCCTTGCTTCTGTGGCTCCCTTTAGGTAAACAGGTAGAGTTTTGCCAGAGAAACCAGCACCTAAACCCTGAGAGACATTCTCATCAGTTCATTCTTCTTAGGGAACCCTAACTGAACTCCAAGTTTAGGTATTAGGGTTTTGCTTGAGAGAGAAAAGGAATCATTCATAAAAATTAAATTGGCTCAGGTAGCCTTTAGGGAAATCCTTTAACTTTCCATGCCCAAACAGCAGGGTCCTAGTGTAGATAGTTTTATGAAATACAAAACCTCGGGGTGGGGGCGGGG
>CM053584.1:257522890-257535153 GCA_028627135.1 Pseudochirops cupreus
AAAAAAAAAGAATAAGCTATGTTAGAAGTACTTGGAGAAAAACATTTTATTGAAGAACTATATAGGAAGACAAACACATTTTCAATTAAGTAATCAGCTGAGATTTAAAAAAATCCTTTCCCCCACATTAATTCAGCAAATATTTATGTTCATTATATACTGTGTATAACTTTCAGTATTGAATTTACATCCAGGAAAAATATTATCTTTTAACTAAGGTTAAATTTTGTAATTTAATAGTTTTATAATACCTACATATTAAGACATATTTCAGTGAAGCATTATTATTGCTTTGACCTCAGTGCCTCAGTACCTAGTTTCCTAAAATCAATAAAATGTCATGGATGTTTAAAAAAAATTACTAATGAATCTTTAATACCAAATACTGGTGCAGTTTTACTGAACTGATATGGTTTTTATTGCAGGTATTATATTTTACTTCTGTATCTATATCTTTAAAATGATCAGATTATATTTTTGTCAGTTCTACAGATATATAAGGCAAGGTGGTAGTTTGTTCAGTATTTAAAACACAAATCATCATGTTTATAGAGGCAGCCTGTGTATTGGATAGAGAGAATTGGCCTCAGATCCACAAAAGCTGAGCTTCAAGTCTCACCTCTGACATATATTAGTTTTTTGACTCTAGAAAAGTCACAACCTCTAAGTACTCTAGGCTGTTTTTCTAGATCGGATGCCAGTCTACATTGGTAGAGGGAATTTATTCTCCTGGACAGTTTCCTAGAAGTCATTCCCAAAGAGTGGTCCAGTGACCCCTGGGGTCCCTGAGCCCTTTTCAAGAGGTATGTTAGGTCAAAACTCTCTTTATAATTTTACTTAGACATTTAAATTTCTAATAAATATTTATATAACCCACACAAACTAAAGCTTTTTGGTAGGGTCCTTAATAAAGTAAGAATGTAAAAAGTTCCTGATAGCAGAAAGTTTGGGAACCACTACTCTATACCAATGAAATCACATATCTAGTCCTTATCCTTATGATAGCATAGATCCTAGAATTATTTAGATATGGAAAAAATAGTCACTAAAATAATTGGAATTGTTCTAGAAATGAAAGGCTAGGAAAAAAAATGGTTCAGATACGAGAAAAAGTAGATGAGATGACTCCATTTTCTATAGTCACATGAAAAAGGGAAGAATGGAAGGTCAATTTAGATTCTTTGCTAGGAAGGAAATAATAATTTACTCTGTGATGATTGAGTAGTTATGACTTCTGGAAACTGAGCAAATGTGAATAATAATGGTAATAGTAGTAGTAATAATAATAGAAAATTATGTTTATAAAATGCTTTTAGGTTTACGGGACACTCTCTTCACCGTATGCCTGTTTGTGTTTTGAGAACACAAGACAAATTCATACTTTTATAAATGTAATTTTTCCGTCGGCTTATTAAATAATTATTAGTCAACCAGCAAGCATTATTCAAGTGCCTTCATTGTGTTTAGATTCTGGGGATAGAAAGATACAAGTGAAGCAGTCCCTGCCCCCTGAGAGTTACAGACAAATATGAAAAGATTCTCCAAACCAGGGACCTGGCTGTCAGTAATGTTCATTAAATCAGATTGGAGAAATACTCAATAGATACATTCATAAGTAAAATGCAGATTTCTAGAGGGCAGAAACCATTTCATTTGAATCTTCCTGGTGCCCAACACGGTGAATGACAAATAGTAGACACTTGATAAATTTTGTTTGAATTGAATTGAATAAAATGAATTGAATATAAACCTAGGAGTAATTACACGAAGTATCAGTTATATTCATTCATTGGTCCAGAGAACTTTTCTAAAAGAGGAAATTTTTTCTGAGTAAATTTATTTCCTTCTTAGTAAAAATGAGAAACTAGCATTGCTGCTTTATGGAATAAAAATTCCTATTCTGACATATTTGAAAGAATACTGGCTGTAAAAATGAGTCTTAATAATTAATTTAGCTTTTCTTATACCCAGTAATGACCTTCATGTTTCATTATATTTTAATTGCTGGCCATGTCTTATTTCTCATGGTTAGAAACAGTGTAAAATAAAAATCTGTATTGCTTTTTTATATAATTAGAGCTCGTTTTTTGAAGTAACATAATTTATCCTTACATTCTGTTAAATAATGTATTTTATTAATTTAAACATAATGAAGAAGAGTATACTGAAAATGACTGGGAGACAGATGATAAAAATTCACCGCCCAGAAATGCCAAGAAGCAGCACATTAAAGTAGCAAGGCCCAAAGGAAAAGGAGTTTCTCTCATAAAATATGAAAGCCTGGAATTGACTGAATTTCATCATGATTTCCTCTGTCCAAGAGTGGGAGTAAAGGAACCTGTTTTTGAGGCAACCTTTATATAATACACAACCCTTCTCTCTAACTGCATAAAGGGCAAGAAAGGGCAGTACTGAGGGAAGGCACTGGGAAAGCACGTTTCAAGATTTAGCATCTTCATGAAGGTTATGCTTCTTCAGCCTGCCTCTGACCTTACTGATTTCAAAAAACCAAATTAAAATGCATAAACTCTCTGAGGAAAATAACAGCATTTAGAAATGATCTTATATTTTCCTCATTTCCCATGTCATCATTGTTTTACTTTTGTCGTTTTTAATGTCCCTTTATTATAGTTTGCAGTTCAAATTCCATCTTCTCTTTCTCATGTTCCAAAATAGAGGAACGTTATCTTTTATAAAGGAAAACAAAGTTATTATTGTCCATATTTTTATATCACAATCTTGGAAATTCCATAATATTGCTTACTCAATTTATTTAACAGAATTTAGAGCTCAAGAAATGTTTAAGTTCCTAGAAATTCACCATAAAAATAGCTCTGACCCCTGGCTCTTCATCCAGGTTTGTACTTCATAATGATTGTTGACTCTTTTTCATTCTTCACTCCTGTGTCCCATTGGTTGATTCTTTGTTGATTCTGTCTCCACAACATCCCTCACTTGGGTCCCTTTCTCTTTGATCAAGTGGTTACCACCTCACAGTAATTCAGACCCCCTCACCTACTCTTGTGACTGTTGCATTAGCCTCTGAATTCTAGCCTCTCTCTACTCCAATCCATCCTCTACATGCCAAAGTGATATTCCTTAAGCATAAGTCTGACCACATCAGCATCTTGCTCAAGAAGCTTCGGTGCTTGTAGGTTCAAATTAACATTCCTTTGTTTGACACTTAAAGCCCTTCCCGATTAGGTTCCAGCCCTATCTTCCTAGGCTGATTTCATGTTATTTTCTTCACATGTGTTCTAGTCAGATTGGTTGATGTGCCATTCTTTGTATTCAGCATTCTAACTCCTGCCTAGCACAGTGCTTGACAAATATTAGACACGTGATAAATTTTGGTTGAATTGAATTGAACATAAACCTGATGGTAATTACATGAAGTGTTAGCTATATTCATTTATTGGTCCAAAGAACTATTCTAAAGGAGAAAATGTTTTCTGAGTAAATTAATTTCCTTCTTAGTCATGTTAGCAAAATAAGGAACTACCTTTTGCATAGTTTCTCACCCAGGTTGGGAATGCCCTCTCTCCTAGGCTGCCACCTTTTGAATCAGCTCAAATGCCTCCTTCTATGAAGTTTATTACTGATATGTCCATTCGTCAAACTTTCCTCCCCACCATTCCAGCCCTGAAATTACTTTTTCTCTCAGTATGTTAGCACCTTGAAGGCAAGGACTTTTTCTTTTTTGTTTCTGTATCTCTAACATCTAACAAATCACCTGGCTTATAATAAGGCACTTAATATATGCTTGTTGAATTGAACTGAAATTGGGATTTTGTTTTGCCTTGAGATTCCTGTGTTAAAAACAGATTAGCTTCCTTGATTTTATATTGCATTTTAACTCCCTCTTGGATAATGTTGAACAATGACCAGCCTTTCACTGGATCCCCAAACATATTTTTTATTATATTAACAACTCTAATGAAGGCAGGCACCAGGCATTAGACAGTTCACAAAACAGTGGAAATATACATTGCCTACGAATTTGCTAGTAGAGATCCAGTACTGGCTCATTAGAAACCTGCTTTGATTAGCCTTTTATTATGAAATAACAACAGGGCATTTCCATCTCTAGTTAATAATTTTTTCTGTCCAAAGACGTTGTTAGGTTGTTGTCAAGTCTGAAAGAAATACATGGATTTTAAATAATCGAGGAGTGTGAAGAAAAGCTTATTGTTTGTCTTGGAGGTAGTCATTGGTGTGGTAGAACAAGCCATGAATTGGACATCATAAGAGGTCTGGGTTCATATCTCAACTCTGCTTTTTACTGCTTGCATTATTGGTAATGGAAAAGTTATTGAGCCTCTCTGGATCATTTGCTCATCTCTAAAATGAGATGTTTGCTTTAAGGTTTAAAAATTTCTTTCTACCTCTAAAATCTACAACCCATACTTTTTAGTTTTATGACAATATGAAGCTATTGAAACACATTTAGTGTTTTAGGGATTATCTCTTTTATGGAGAGAGTAATCCAGTATGTGAGGTAGGATGTGCTTTCTGTTAGAGTTTCTGGAACTGTTTTAACATGGAATATTTTTCTCTTTTATATATTTGAATATTATACTATTGAAAAGAAAGTTTTAAATCACAATTGTTATAGTTCCTTTAACCATAGGAAGTTAAACATTTTAAAAACTGTATTTGTCCTTTTCTACATTTAGAGACAACCTCCCTCCAACTCTCCCTACCCCAATTCCCTGCGTCCCAGATAAATACATGTTCTAATTTTGTGATGTGAGTCACTGTTAAAATAGGATTTATTTGACAGAAGTTCTTTTTATTGGAAACTTTGCTAATTTATGTCTGTTCTGTTAAGCTAGAGGATTTTTGTCTGCTCATAAGCATCTTGCATTGCGACTAAATTCTTCATTAACTAGAACTTACCTGTTAACTGTATTTTTGATAAGCTCCATGAGGGAAGGAACTGTTTCATTTTTATCTTTGTTTCAGAAGCACTAGGCACAGTGACTGACACCAATTGGTGTTTAATAAATGCTTATTGATTGGTTTACATGACCTAAGATAGCATGGTTTGTCAATTTCCTTAAGATCTCAGGTGTTGGAAGTAATTTAGAAAAAAATCTTCCAGGTTTAAACATGGGTGCCATCTTGTGGATAAAATGTTCCTTAGTTTTCATAATTTTGAAAGAAAACCTTACTGGAGACAGTTTCTCGTGACTAGCTTTCTTGTCTCATTCTCTAAGAAAATCCCCCCAAAGGAAAAAATTTGGACCATAAACTGAATAAAAATAACAGTAGAAATATAGTCAAGGATCAAAACTGATTTAGATGGATCTCATAATTACCAGATTTTCAGGAATTTTGAAATTTTTGTAGCAAGTTTTTTTTAAATTTAATTTTAAGTGACTAAGCACTAACAAAGTCTAATAACCGACTATTTCTGTGTTGGTATAAACATAAAAATAAATTACATGTCTTTTAAGGAAGTGAGGTATAAAGCAAGAGAAAATTCATTAGTATTCAAATTTCTAAATTACTTTAGCCAGCATTTAATCTTTAGCACCTTTCCCTTTTCTTCTCCCTCCCCTCATATATGTTACGTAGACATGTAGATACATACATACATACATATATACATATATATGTCAGCATGAAGTGATGCAAAGAACATTGGACATGGAATGAGAAAATGTGGTTTTAGAATATTTGGGCATTTGACATTATAGGAAACAACACTGTAGTCTGAGGCAGAGGATTTGAGTTCAAGTGTTAACATAAGCCATAGCTGTGTGTTATTAGCCAAGTTACTTACCCTCTCTGAGCCTGTTTCCTCATCTCTAAAATGAAGGGGAATTGGATTAAATGATCTCTAAGGTCACTTTTTGTTCTGACTTTCTAAGATTTTATTAAAAACTGATTCTGCTATTCACTGTTTTTATGAGCTGGGATGGAGCCTCAGCTTCCATAGCTCTAAAATGAAGATGATAATGTCTACCCTGCCTATCTCACAGACTCTTGATACAAGAAAATCACAATTTCACTATTGACTTCAATTTCAAATGTCATTGGATCATAGATTGAGAGTTAGAAGGGATCTTAGAGGTCATTTAGTCCTATCACCTCCTGTAATCTAGTTCAGTTGAATCTTCTCAGGATGGGCACTGGAACCTCCTCTGAAGCATCCTTGACAAACAGTTGCTCAGTCTGATTAAGTGAGAATGAATTCATTCTCAAGGTAGTTTAATTCTACTTCTGGACAGCTGTAATTGATAAGCAGTTTTCCTTTGTATTGAACAGTCCCTCTAATAATTTTCTCCCCCTATACTTCCTTTAGAAGTCTTTCTCCAGGATGAACATTCCTGATTCCTTCAATATTTTAATACTTGGTATACTTTTGAGCCTCATTGCTGTTTTAGCAGTCAACCTCTGAACACATTCCACCTTGACCATGACATTTGAAAACGTGATGTAAACCCTTATTTGGCTAAGAATTCACCCTCTTCCTGTAGCGATAAAATGTACCTGATCTGGTTCTCTTCAAAATGTTTTATTAGATGAGCATTAATGTTCAGATCACATATCTATTTTAAATTTATCATGCTATATGGAATCAGATGTTGATGCAAAACTAATTTCTGCTTTTCAGTTTTTCTAGCAATTCATATTAAAAGGAGTTCATTCTTGGGTAATGTATATTTTCATGTTTAAATTGTGATGGTTTATTGAGTTTAATTATTTCAGTTCTTCCTGATTTATTTTGTTCCACTGATCTGCTTTTCTATTTTTTAAACCTATATCAAATATTTTTGATGATCATTGCTTTATAATATAGAAGTGCTATTCTCCTTTCATTCTTTTTTAAAAGTTATTTCCCTTAATATTCTGTATTTTTTTTCCCTTCAACTAAATTTTCAATTATTTTGGCTAGCTCTGTAAAGTGGTAGTCTAGGATACAGGAACAGGACGCAATCTTTAAATTAATTTAAATAGTATTATCATTTTATTATATTGACACAGCCCAGTCATGAACACTGAATACCCCTAAAGTTACATAAGTTGTTCTTTCTTTATTTGTTTAGATAACACTTTGTAATTATATCAATACAGGTATTAAGTGTGCACTGGTAGATTAACTTCCAGATCTTTTTATGCATTTTGTAGTTGCTTTGCTCGAAACTTCTCTTTCTATTATTCCTTTCTGGATTTTGTTTTGTTAAATAGAACTGTTGATCTTTTGTTGTTGTTGTTTTACAATTTATTTTTAGCATTTAAAAAAATTTTGAGTCCCAAATTCTCTCCCTCTCTCCATCCTTCCCCTGCCCACTGAGAAGGCAAGCAATATATCAATTATACATGTGAAATCATGCAAAACATATTTCCATGTTTGCCATATCACAAAAAAGCAAGAAAAATAAAGCAAGAAAATTATACTTCAATCTGCCTTGAGTTCATCATTTCTCTCTTTGGAGGTGGATAGCATTATTTCTTATCATGAGTTCTTTGGAATTGTATTGATCATAACAGTTAAGTATTTCATAGTTGATCATTATTACAATATTGCTGTTACTGTATACAGTGCTCTGGTTCTGCTTTTCTGTCGGTTCGTATAGGGTCTTCTCATGGTTTTTTTTTTTTCTGAGACTGTCCCCTTCAACATTTCTTATAGCACAGTACTACTATCACAATCATATGCCATAACTTGTTCAATTGATGATTATTCCCCTCAATTTCTATTTCTTTCCATCACAAAAAGATCTGCTATAAATATTTTTGTACTATAGGTCCTTTACCTCTTCTTTTGATCTTTTTGTGGTACAGATCTAGTTGTGAGTTGGCTATCACTTGGTCAAAGGGTATGCATAGTTTTTTGGCCCTTTGGGCATAGTTCCTAATTAGAACTGTTGACTTTTGTGGGTTTACTTTGTGTCCAACATGAATGACTTGTAAGAGGTACAAGTGTTTTGCTATGAAGGCGGAAATATCAACTGAGGCCTCACTACTTGAACCCTTCTCCATCACAAGTATGCTACCGCTTCCTTGAACCATATTTAACATCAAGACAATTTATATAGAAGAATTTGAATGGATCTGAAGAGACCAGCAAAGAGAGGTTCATGTGTTTATCCTCAGGCTTAGACAAACACAAAGAAAGGTATAAATAATAAGTTACTCAGTATATTATCTGTAATAATTGTGTATAAGAAGAACATAAAAGACATTATTTAGGTCATATATGAATAGAAAAAGTAGTGGACATATTATATAGTGAAAATGAGGGAAAATAACATAGTGGTACCCTGACACACTAAAAGAACAAAAAGATGACTTATAGTTATCGGCTAGATCCAGTATGAAGAAATGGACAATGATGAGAAGTTTTGGAAGAAATAGACTCTTGCAGTGACCTACTAATTGGCTGTCCTGCCTCAGGCCTATTCCCACTCCAATCCATTTTCAACATAACTGCTAAAGTGATTTTCTTTCAGCTCAGGTCTGATCATTTCACTGTCCTATTGATTAAATTCTAGGTGACTCCCTTTTGCTTCCTGGTCTTACTTATGATTTTCTGGATTTCAAAGTCTCTATTGCTGTCTTATCTGGGAACTTTCCTCAGCACCTGAAATCTCTTTGCCCTGGAACTTTTAGCCACCCCTGAGGCTCTCAGCCCTGGAATATACCTCCTCCAGGCCCACCCCCTTCTCCCATTGGTGAGTTCCTTCTAGAAACTCCATTTTGTGGAGGCTTCTTGGCTAGCCATGCTTCAGGCTTCCAGACTCTTCCCCAGAATTTCTGGACTTCTAAAAATAATATCCCCGAACCCTCCCACTTTTCAGCTCTCTTTTATATGCTAGTCAATGGGGGCGGGGGCGGCCCTGCATCTTTGCAGGGAGGGCTTGCCAAGCTCTTTTTAGGGTTTTCTACCCACCTTTGGTGTCCACTTGTCACTCGTCTCTCACCTGTGGCTCCAAGAAACTGTAGCATGTGCAGTGGCTGCACTCCAGTAAATCATCTGAGCTAAACCAGATTGAGGGTAGCCAACAGACTTCAAACCTGTTGGTAAGCTCTCGGGATGTCTGTCCAAAGCATGTGAAGACTTCTCCTGATAGAATGGTCAGTCAAGAACAGTTTTTTCCAAAGGCCATGAAAGGGCTTGAAGCAGGCTTTGTGGAGCACTTAGAGCATGGTCAAACATAGAATACACAAAGTCATCCACTGCATTCTGGGCCATTGCCAGTCATCCTGACTTTTGTCCTGCCACTGGAAGAGTTAGTGAGGCTGATGACTTTGTGCACCTCTGCCTCACTTAAACACAATTCACAAGCAAGCCAAGGCATCACTCATATCATGATGCTATTGCTCTTCTTTGGAAAATGAAGGATGAACAACAATATATTGTCTTCCCTGACTAGAATGTGAATTCCTTGGGCACAGAAATTGTCTTTCTTACTGTTTGTATTTGTATACCCAGCTCTTAGTATAATGTCTGCCACAAAGTGCTCAATAACTGCTTGTTTGTTCCATCCCTCTGTCCTTTCCTCCTTGCATTCTTCACAAAATAGGTTTATATTCTTCTGTCTAGCTTTTAAAAACCTGTATAATCTGGTTGCACCCTGTCTTTCCAACTCTGTTATGTATCATTCTCATTCCCACACTATAGGTCTAGCCAAATTGGCCTTCTGTTCCTCACACAGGCTGTTCTATCTCCCATCTCCATGCCTTTTCACTTATGGTGCCTCATACCAGAATGCACTCACCTCTGCCTAAAAGAATGACTTCTTTTTATGACTCAGGTCAAGCACCATTTTCTACATGAAACATTTGTTGAACCCATTCCCACCCCACTCCCACCACCTGCCAAATGTTAGTGTCTTCCCTCCTTAAAATATATTGTATTTTCTTTTAATTTCTTTTCCTTGCCCCTCCTACAGAGCTATTCCATATAACCAACAATGAAAATAAAGAAGAGAAACAAGATAAGCAAAATTAATCAATGCATTGAAAATGTACCACACTCATGGACCTCCAGCTTCTACAAAGAAGTGTTTTAGGGATGTCTTCTCTTTTCTGTTCTTTGTAGTTTTGCAGCATTTACTTTTCATTGTTTTGTGGTTGGTCTTTTCACTTTCGTCATTGTAACCGTGATATATCTTGTTTCCTTGGCTCTACTTGCTTCACCCTATATGTTAGATGGTGTAAATATTTCCATGTTTCTCTGTCTTCATCTTATTAATCATTTCTTATAGCATAGTAACATCCTATTATATCCATGTACAGCAACTTGTTCAGCCATTTCCCTCTCTGTGGGATTGGGATTCTACTTTGCTTCCAATTCTTTGCCACTACAAAAAAAAGTCTTGCTATAAATAATTTGTCGTATATGAGGACATACTTTTTTTTTTTAATCAGTGAAATCCTTGAGGCATAAGCCTGATATTGTAATATCTGAATAAAAAGGTATAGACACTTTGCATAATTCCAAATAGCTTTCCAAAATGGTCATACAGATTCACAACTCCGCCAACAATACCTCCAACATTGAAAATTCTCATCTTTTGTCATGCTTGTGAATTTTCTGGTTGTGAGATAAAATTTAAGGGTTGTTTTGATTTGCATTTCTTTTATTAGCAGTAATTTGTCACATTTTCAAATGGTTAATAGCTTGCAATTCTTTTGAGAGCTGTTCATATTCTTTCTCTACTTATCTGTTGGGGAATGGCTTTCCTGTCAGACAGAAATATAAAAATATAGAGATATGCAAATATATTTTGTTCATATATAATAAATACCACAGTCTTAACTGAGATATTTGTACAAAGATTGTTTTCTTCCCATTCAATCCCCTCCCATCTTATCCTAGATGCCTTAATTTTGTTTATGCAGAAACGTTTTAGCTTTATGTAATAAGAACTTACCATTTTCTCTCTTCTAATTGCCTCTTTAATTTCTTGTTAAGAAAACCTTTCTGCCTATGGCTGTGGAAAACATATAATCTGCTTTCCTTCTAATTTTTTTTTGGTGGTTTGATCTTTAACATTCAGTTCATATATCAATTTTTATTTTGTTGTGGAATATGGTATAAGATGTTGGTCTAAGCCTAATTTCTCCCATGCTATTTTTCAGTTTTTCTAATAGTTTTATCAAATAGAGAATTCTTTGCTAAGTAATTTATGTTTTCCATTTTTCCATTTTCTAAACACTGGGTTTATTGGTCTCTATTGTTTCTGATTGTCCTAGGTCTAATACACATACACATATATATATATACATATACACACACAGAGGTATAAATGTATGTACGTTGTCTTCTTCAAAAGAACGTAAGCTCATTGAGAAGGACTCTGATTTTTGTCTGTTCCCAGCACCAGATACAGTACTTTGTATACATTAAACACTTACTATATTTCAGAGGTAGAGGCAGTACTGATATGGTTGAAATCATATACCTACGAGAGACCCAAAGTAAAATTTTTTTAAAATGCATATATATTGATTGAAACATCATAGCCATTTTTTCAAAAACAGGCATCAATCTCACAAGTCTTGTGTGTGTCCTACTTCTGTTAAAATCACAAAATTGTTTCATTGTCACTACTATCTTGAATAAATATTAAAAATTTTGACTATTAAAAAATAATCATGTTTCTTCCCTCCCTCACTCATGAACTGGAGGAATATCAGACAGGTTATTAATGCTCTTGTCATATGCCTGTGTCATGCATACATCCTTCTGCATTTTCTGGGAAAGGAAACCTATATCTTTTATACCTTTGGAGTAACTTTCATTTAATTACACGTCACCACTCTTATTGACAAGTCAGCCTTGGTTCAGGGCAAGGAAAACATAATCCTTTAATTAATCACTTGTGTCACCTGCAAAGTGATGCAAAGCACAAGAACTTTCTCATTAATTAGAGTGCTTTCATGAAAATATCTTGCTAAGACAGAACCAACTTTGAGGTTAGATGAATCTATCATAATGATTATATCAAAGCCATATCCAGTTTCTGTTACTAATTCTTTTGAAGTTTTGGAGAAAGTTTTCCTCCCATAATCCTTGTACCTTTTTATAGAATCATAAATATAGAGTTGGGAAGGACCATAGAGGGCTTGTATTTCTACCCCCTTCACTTTATAGATGATAAAACTGAGTTCCAGGAAGGTGCACAGGTAAAAAATGGCAGAGTTGGATTCCAAGTAAGGTCCTGTGATTCATAATCCAAAATTTATTCCACTGTACCACATCGCTTCCCTTTTGTTTGCCCTTTTAAAAATTTAGGTTTTTATTG
>CM053584.1:257535253-257556648 GCA_028627135.1 Pseudochirops cupreus
TGTAATAGGAATAAGCTATAATACTTTCTAGTAAAATCAAGGTGAAACAATGATTCCCATTGTTACCATTTCTGTTTGACATAGTACAGTACTAGAAATGCTGGGTATAGTAATAAAGCAGGAGAAAGATATTGAGAAAATAAACATAGCTAAGAAGCAAAATTATCACTTTTTGCAGATGATGTGATGGTTATTCCAAAACTCAACTGAAAATGAAATGAAAGAATTAGCCAATTCAGCAAACTTTTAGGATATAAAATAAATTCACATTAAATCATTAACATTTCTATGTAATATCAACAAAACTTAGCAGGAAGTTATAGAGAATAAAAATTACATTTAAAATAACTATTACATATGTAATATATAAAATTATATGAAATACATAACATTTAATTTATTAAATATATGAAATATGCATGTATAAAATATGTAAAATACTTCTATTTACCAAGATATATGCAAGAACCATATGAATATAATTACAAAATAAATGCTACATACAGAAATACATTGTTGTTCAGTGGTTTGTCATGTCCAACTCTCTGTAACCCCATTTAGAGTTTTCTTGGCAAAGAGACTGGAGTAGCTTGCCACTTGCTTCTCCGTATTTGACAAATGAGGAACTGAGGCAAGCAGGGTCAAGTGACTTTATCCAGGGTCACATGACTAGTAAGTGTCTGAGGCTGTATTTGAACATGTGAGGATGAGTTTTCCTTGACAACAGGCCCAGTGCTTTATCCACTGTGCCACCTAGCTGCCCATAGCTGCCCATGTACAGAAATATAGACACAAATAATTGGAAAAAATAGTGATTGCTTATGGATAGGTTAAGTCAGTATAGTAAATATAGCTATACTATCTAAATTAATGTACATATTCATTGTTGTACTAATCAAACTTCCAAAAAATTACATTATAGAAATAGGAAAAATAAACAAATTCATATAGAGGCAAAAATGCCAAGATTCTCAAGCAAAATAATGAGAAAAAATAAGAATGAAGTCTAGCAATGCCAAATATTAAACTATACTACAGAGCAGTAAAAACAAATTAGTACCTGTTAAAAAAGAGAGAACTAGCTATAGAAGAGATAGGGCATACAATATATAGAAGTAAGTGAATCTAGTGCATCAGTATTTGATAAATGCAGATATTCAATAAATACGAAATAAGAACTTACTACTATTTGACAAAAACTCCTGGGAAAAATCAGGCAGCAGCATGGAAGAGATTAGATTTAGAACAACATCTCACAGTATATACCAGCCTAAGCTCCAAACAGGTGTGTGACTCATGTATAAAAGGTGACATCATAAACAAATTAGAGAAACGTGGAAAAATTATAGTTAGTCTGTGATTAATGTGAGCTGAAATAACAAAGTTCAACTTAGTAAAAAAGTATAAAATGATACCAGGTTGCTTTTAATATGAGCCAAAATCCAATTAATACAGTGCATGAAAGCTAGTTGAAGGTTTTAAGATGTTGCTGAGTATTCAGTCTCTACTTACCTATCGTTGTGTATGGTTGTGATGTGTTGCAGAGTGTAATATTACTAAAAATTGTGTTAATTTTTTTAATGAGCCTTTAACAAAATAGACAAAGGAAGAATACTTCAGATGATAACACTGTCGGTGTGATAAAGAAGAAGCTTGTAATTTCATTAGGAAGGAAAAGATATAAATTAATGACATAAACATAGTCATGATAACTAAAATAGGATGAGATGTTAGAAGACCTTAACCTATGGTAGAGAGTATTGTAAATTATGCAGGTAAAATATAACAAAAGGGCAGATGGCATCAGTTTTTTTGTATTTTGCAACAACTATAAGCTATAGAAGTGTTACAGTGATGTAAGTGGAGCATCTTTGTAAAAAATTCATTCCTCATAGCAGAATAGCCATTTAGACGAAGCTTCAAGTCTGTTTAAGGTAGTGAAAGACAATGGAAATGAAATGGATAGTGAGAAACTTTTATTGTAAGCATTTATTGTTTGATCATTTTAAATATTGATTTCAGTTGTATAATTTTAAAATTACCTGAGGAGTGGCCAGTGCAGATGAGAACCTGGCTTCCAGATATCTTTTTTTGAAGAAAATGATAGAAGAAGGTAAATATGCTGATCAGTACCATTTCATTGTGGGTGAAACAGACTTATTCTCAAAAGGAATACCTTCTAAAACTTACATTTCTAACAAAGAAAAAATTCAACCTGGAATTAAAGTATCTTCAGGATCAACCAAAACTTTTATTGGAAGGTAATGGAGAAGGGGATTTTAAATTAAAACCAGTCCTTGCTTATTGGTCTCAAAATCCTTGTATTCTGAGGGACTATAATCAACAATCTCTTCCAGTTCTTTGGCAGTTAAATAAGAAAGCATGGGTGACTAAAGTTGTTTCCAAAGACTGGTTTTCAGGTTATTTATCTCAGTAATTGAAAAATATTGCTAAGACAGCAATATCCCGTTTAAAACTTCACCAATTTTAGATAAAGCCCCAGGTCATCCAACTGCAGTTAGTTCATTGTATGAGAATGTGAGTGTCCAAATTAGCTGTGTGAAGCTTTCTGTACTTACCAGCATATACATGAAGATTCAGAGAAAGGTAAGATAATTCAATTTATGCTGCTAAAATATTTTAAAGAACAATAACAATGTTTTTGCCGTATCATCAGCATAGCTTATTTTTAAGTGTGACATTCTGTTTTTTAAATTTTTTTATACTTTCTATAACTTTGTAAAACTACTTTAGCTTTCTATAACTACTTGAATTTGGAGGAAAAAACTCTTTTTTCTTATCCTTAGCTGTTATATCACTTTAATAAGTGGATAACATTTTACTTTAAAAATATTTTACTTGCATAGTTACATTGTGCTGGAACCAAACATTTCACATGTAATTATAATTTGAAATATTGCAGATTCAAATAATGCTACTACTTCGTGGGATTCATTATTTGTATTAATTGGAACTGACCCATACCTATCAGATCTATGATTAGAAGAAAAATTCACGACCAGCCGAGGGATAGAGAGGATCACATAGGATAAAATAAATAATTTTCATTGTATAAAATTTAAAAGTTTGTGCATAAACAAATCCAGTGAAGCTAAGATTAAAAGATAAACTGGGAAAAATCATTGCAGTAAATTTCTCTTTAAAATAATTTTCTAAGATATATAAGGAATAGATTAATATATATGAGAATAAGAGCCATTTCCCATTTGGAAAATGAAAGCAATTCTTAAATGAAGAAAATCAAGTTGCATGTAACCATAAGAGAAAAATGATCCGTATCACTGTTAATTAGTGAAATTAAATTAAAGCAATTCTGGGGTAATGCCTCTCACTTATCAGATTAGCAAAAATTACCAAGAAAAAGGAAAATGACAAATGTTGGAGGAACTATGAGAAAACAGTTACAATGATGTACTTTTGGCAGACTTGTAAATTGGAACAACCATTCTGGAAAACATTTTGGAATTATACATAAAACCTTATTAAATAGTGCATGCCCTTTGACTACTCATCTATACCAAGCTAGGCCTACACCCAGAAAAGATGAAAAAAATATAGGAAAAGATCCTCTGTGTACAAAAATACTTATAGTAGTTCTTTTTTGTGGTGGCAAAAAAAATAACCAAAAACAAAACACTTGGAAACTAAAATGATGCTCATCCACTGAGGAAATTATGGTACATCAATATGAGGGAATAGTCTTGTGCTACAAAAAATGAGGAAATAAAAATTAAGCCCCATCCAAAGTAGGTGATTTCTCAGAGTTAACATATTCACTTAGTGGGTTAACTTCAAAAGGCTATCTTGCATTTTACCTTCACTTGCTCCAGATGCATTTACTAAATCCTGTTTTTTGAATTCTTTTTTTCTGTAAAGGATTGCTTCCATTACCGCCTTTTTGTCCATTCCATGAGGCAGCCATTGGAGAGCATCCTCTTGTTATTAATCTTATCTAAACTTGGCCTTCTGTTTGTATTCTCAACCAGTGGAAATCCTCAGGAAAATATTTAAGAATATTGAGATTTCCTCTAGTACATGTGACACTGTTGCTAATGAGTGGTTGGCATCTTATCCATGTTCATATTACCCAAGGAAGCGGGATATGTCTATCCAACAATTAAAAAAACAACAACAGAATAGAATAGTTAACGTTGATAAATAAAGCTTACAAAACGTTTTACAGCTCATTTGATCTTTACAGCCTGTGATATAGATACTCTTATTATCATCCCTATTTTGCAGATAAAGAAACTGAGTCTGAAAAGGTTTAGATATGTGGTTCAGTGCCAAACAGTGTCAGAGGTAGGATTTTAACTTAGATCTCATTAATGCCAAGTCTAATGCTCTATCCTTTGGCCCCAGTCATCTTTTAAAAAAGAATTAGCACTACTTTTATTGAACTGAGATGGTTCTTGACTAAAGTATCCTTTAAAGAAACTGATTTATAAATAAAGATCTTAAGGGAAAAAAACCCTCATATGCTATTTCTGAAGTGATTGAATGTTCCTTCAAAGTAAGGCTGCTAGACATGTTACACAGACTATATAATACTCATCTTGTCTTTCTGTGATACCCGTCTTTGTGTTTGGCATTACCAAGCCTTGGAGATTATCATGAATGCCACTTTTGTGAAATGAAAAAAACTGACAGGATTTGAAGAGTAAGACTCACCTTTCTAATCCATCTATTCCCTATCCTGTGCCTTAGGCCATTCTTCCTCTGCAAGAATATAGAGCTTCCTACCTCCTGTGATTGGGAAACTACATTGCATTTCTGTACATCAGTCAAAACCCTCTCTTCTTGAGGTATTAGCAAAATCCAGGTTCTTACTTATGGCTGAATAGAAAAGAGACAGAATGGAAAGAACACTGGCTTTGGGATTAAAGAAACGAGCCTCAAATCCCACCTCTGGTCTATCAATGTGACCTCGGACAAATCACTTAACTTTCAGGGCCCTTAGTTTTCTTATCTGCAAGATGAGTGGGTTGGAGTACATAGCCTCAGGGGTCCCTTCCAGTCCTAGCTCTGTGATGTTGAGATCTTAGGATCAATGTCCATAGAGTTAACAGTATGTGCTTCATAAATTTTGCTAATTTATCTATTTTTATTTATTTTAGTTTTAAATCATGGAATAAAACAAGTATTTCTATAACATGTGATAAAAAAGATGATTGCACATGAAAACTGCAAATCTATTATATGCAATTTGCTATTCTTTTTAAATATGCAATGAAGTTAATTTTTCTACTTCTTTTTTTAAGCCAGTGCTACTGCTTTTAGTTTATTCCTTTGAACATAGCGAGTAAGTAATCTTGACTATTATAAATACCCAAATTAATAACAAAGGACTTATGAAGGAAGATACTTACTCCTTTTAGTTTATTTCTTTACAAACAGTGACTAAGTCATATTGACTATTACAAATACTCAGATTAACAATGAAGGACCTATGAAGGAAGATGCTGTCTGCATCCAGAGAAAGAACTGACAACTGGAAGTATGTATAGAATGGTTTTACATATGTAAGTATATAAATATGTTATGTACATATTTGTGTCTAATGGTAGTCATTTCTAGGGCAGATTGGGTGAAGGAAAAAAGAAAGTTACAAGATAACTTTTATATATTTCAAAGGAATAGCAAGTTATATATAATAGATGGCAGTTTCATATGCAGCCATTTTAAAAAATTTTATTGTTATGGAAATACTTGTCTTATTTCATAAATTCAAAATAAAATAAACAAAATGTTTAAAAAGCATAGTGGCTGGTACATAGTACTTAAAATCTGTTGCCTTGTCTTTTTGCCAAATGCTAAAATTAACTAAGAGTCTAACTTCCCTTCCTGCTTTCTAAAACTACATCCTTAGACACTGAAGGATTGAGGTAGGCAGGATTCTTTGGGGACCCTGTTTTTCCATGTTGTTCTGACTTGGTGCACATAATATTTTTAGGTCATTGCTTTCATATATAAAGGTGAGTAAGGTGGGCCTGAGAATCCAATTTCATATTCTATAAGATGCAACCAAAAAAAGGAAATATATTTAAGATTTTACCCAGTGAGACTTAAATTTGTAGCAATACAGAAAGGAGTAAGATCCCTCTTTTATCCAATATTAGACAAAAAATCAAGCTTCTTCCTTTTAAAATACCTATTTAATAACATTTCTTTTTTAAAAATTTGTCAGTTTTTCAAATTTTTGTACCAAAGAGTCCCTCCTTTTTCTGCTACCCAGAGACATATCCCCTATCACAAAGACAAAAAAAGAAAAAAAGGCAGGCAGGGAGGGAAGCAGTTCAGCAAACTTAACCAATATATCAGTTGAATCTAAAGGAGTGTTCCTCATCCTTCATCGTCCACCTCTGCAAAGAAAAGAGGAAATGACTTTTTTTTTCATCTCTTCTTCAGGGCAAAGCAATAATGTTATCTCTAAAATTTATTTCCATAAGACTGCTTTTGGCATAAAACCAAACCAAAGGGATACAGCAAGAAAAGAAGAACTCAGATGCTGCTGCTGATGTCCTTCAGTTCTTGAATGGATGTGTCATCATACCGATGCTGACACTCCCTCCAGTGGTACGGATCACAGATCATCCACTGCTCCTTCTCTCTGTGTGAATCTTGACCATGTCTTCCGGCAAGTCCTCCGCAGGAGCTCTGGCCAACACGCTGGCCAACATCTCTTTAATCTATGCCATTGTAGCATACAGGCTCTTAATCTGTTATCCTTTGTTTTCATAAGATGATGCATCTTTCTCCTTTTCTAGTCAAACCTCTCTCTCTTCAGTGATACATTTTAATGCCACTTCTTGTAGGCCCTTCACCCTTGGTAATACGGCACTTTTTGGCCAACGTATATTTCCCTTTGGTGATTCCTAATTTTTATTCTGTTGATATTGTGCTCTTCCATAATGTGCAGCCATCTTGGATTATCAGAAGGTAGTGATGATGTTAAAATGGGTTCTTATTTCAGGGATGACATTGGAGTTGTTGAAAGAGCTGTGCAGTTTCCCAGATGCAATCTTGCCTCCTTCCTTCCCCATGTTTAATTTTGAATCTAGTGTATAAATGTGCTGAGGAACCAGCACAAAGTGATGTCCATAAAACTGGCTAGTAGGCATTCTTTAGCCACTTGATTTTTTCCTGTGTGGATTATAAGACTAAAACTCTTTTGAATGATCGTGGATGTCACTTAAGAGATTCTGAAACATTCTTGCATTTGATGAAATGAACATAATATCATCCACAAACAGGAGTACCTGAAGGAATTTATTCTCTGTGAGGAATCCCACTTAGATTTGGACTCATCCCTGGAAATCCTCCATGATACAGGCCAAGCCCTTTGGAGAAAATACATCTTCTAAGCATGTTATGTCTGACTTAATATTGGTAATCAGAGAATGTTGTTTTAGGATTATAGATTTAGAGCTGGAAGGGACTTTATAGGGTCTTTAGCCCAACTCTCACATTTTATAAGTAAGAAAACTGAGTCCCAGAGTGATGCAGTGACTCACCCAAAGACAATACGTGCCACACAGTAAGTGGGAAACTTGGGATCTGAACTCTTGACAAGTCCAGTGATCCAATTTCAGTGCTCTTTCTACTACACCATATCAACTTTGTTGTTTATTGGATTAGGATGTTACATTTAAAGAACTAACAGTTAATATTTATAGATGATCTCAAAATGTCCACTTGGGTGCCTTTCCCCAGCATTCTGCCATTGTCATTGCAGACATGGAAGGGGGCAACACAAGGCAAGGCAAAGGGCTTGTCTTGTGTGCTTTTTTTGTTTTTTTGCTTTTTGAAGGGGATAGGGCAGGGCAATTGAGGTTAAGTGACTTGTTCAAGGTCTCAAGGCTAGTAAGTGTTAAGTGTCTGAGGCTGAATTTGAACTCAGGGCCTCCTGATTCCAGGGCTGGTACTGTATTCACTGTGCCATCTAACCAACCCATGTCTTGTGTTTTTCTTTCTTTCTTTTTTGGCCAAATACTTAATTATCTAGTAACTCTCCTCCTGATGAAGAGCTTTTCCACTTTTGGCTAGGCTGATCTATGGAGAGCAGACTCAGTCTGTCACCATGTCCATACTCAAATGATAGAACCTACCAGAGTTTGTGAAGCACTGGTACATTCTTCTAGAACTCTTGGTCATCTCCATGCTACTTATAGTATAGTATGGTGATAGATCATATAAATGTTTATGTTGTTCTTAAAAAAAATAACTTTTTACATCTGCCTAAAAAGTAGTGATTGGTGATGAGTTTAGATTTTCATATTCTAGAAATAAGATTAGGACTAATTGCAATAGAGAGGCAAATTCTGTCAAAAATCAGTTTTTTAATGTAAATGTAAACAAGCCATTGTTTCCCCTTTATGTGTAAATTAAGCAACATAACATTTCTTTTCTAGTAGGACTGATTTTTTTTTTCTTTTTAAAAAAACAGATTCTTTTGGAGCCGGGAGTGATCCAGGATGTATTGGCAGCTGGAAGTCATCTTCAGCTACTTGAACTCCTCAATTTATGTTCCCATTATCTCATCCAGGTATTCATTCAGTCCTTACCAATATGCCTTTCATGTTCTTTTCTCCTGTAGTCTTGAGCAGCAGCCCTGCCATCCCAGCTCTTTTGTAGGCATAGTAACATTACAGTTCACCCAGGAGGCCCGTGGCCTGTTGTAGTAGGGATTCCTCTGCAGAATAAACTCTGTGAAAGGTGGGTGACTAGAGTCCTGTAACTTTTCTCTGTGGCTGACATTTTGGAATAGTGTAGCCCTGTCCCACTAAACTCTCTGGGCCCCCCAGAAAATATCTTAGAATCCTAGATTTAGAGCTGGAAGGAATCAAGGATATTATCAAATCCAGTTCCATTATATTAGAGGAAGCTGAGGTTAAGTAACTTGGCCAAGGTCACATAAATAATTAGTGGCAGGACAGGGATTTGGACCCAGGTCCTTTGAGACTAAATCTAGTATTCTTTCTACTACATTAGTTCTTACATTTATAAAGCACTTTCCTTAACTCTATAAGGGAGGTAGTTCAGGTATCATAATATCATAAACTTGGAGCTGGAAGGGAACTTAGAGGCCTTATAGTCCAACCACTTCATTTTACAGATGAGGAAACTGTGAACCCAAGATGTTAATAATAGTTAACAATAGGTAATGGCTAACATATGCAAAGCATGTACCATGTATCAGGCACGGTGCTAGGCACTTTGCAGTTATCTCATTTGACCCTTGCCCCAACCCTGGCAGGTAGGTGCTATTATTATCTCCATTTTACAGATGAGGGAACTGAGGCAGAGGTTAAGTGGCTTGCCCAGGATCACACAGCTATTGTATGTCTCAGGACAGGTTTGAACTCAGGTCTTCCTGACTGCAAGCCTGGCACTTTGTCCAGGATCAAACACTACTTTATATAGGTTTGGTCAGAAGGGGCCTCAGAAGCTGTCAAGTCTAATCCATTCCTATTGACAGTGAGGAAACTGAAGTTCAGGGAAGTAAAGTGACTTGCCTGAAGTCACACAGATAATCAATGACGGGCTTGATTTGAACCTAGGCTCTCTGACTCCAGAGTCAGTCTTCTTTTCACTATACCATGGTGCCAGCGAGGTTACTGATGAGGAAGCCGAGTGATTTGTTCATGATCATAGAGCTAGTAAAGATCAGAAGACGATTTTGAGATCAGGTCTACTAAGTCCGGTGTTTCTTTCCACTGTCCTATATGATCTGGCGCTTACCCTGAAAGAGCTTTTTATACTACGTGGGGAGGCATGTGAGAATCAGGCATCTGAGAATGTGAATAAGAATGCAATATTTAAGGAAAAACTGAAGAAAGCAATAGGTCAAGACAGGATTTGGTTAATGCCAGAGGAATGATTCTCATAGTGACTCACACTGTTCAGACTAGTAAGTGGCAGAGTGGCCAGAACAGTGGCCAGTTAGGAAGACCCGAGCTCAGATATAACTTAGATGTTAGCAGTATGACCTTACACAAGTCACTTAATTACTCTTTGCCTCAGTGTCTTCATGAAACTGTAACATAGGAATAATAATAATCACCTAGCTCCCAGGGTTGCTGTGAGGATCAAATGAGATAATATTTATAAAGCATCTGGCATAGTGTCTGGAACATAGGAAGTATTTAATAAATGCATGAAGTTCCTTGTATCTCCTCTTCTCCAAAAGATCTATTTATTATAATATTCATTTCCCTTGGATCAGATGAAGAAATAATATCAACAGACATTTGTGGTGGACATTTTAAAAAATTTATAGTATTAATGCACCAAGATATTTTTATTCCTTTTATTCCTTTAAATAAAATTATAAAAAATAGGGGCGGCTAGGTGGTGCAGTGAATAGAGCACTGGCCTTGGAGTCAGGAGGATCTCAGCTCAAATCTGGCCTCAGACACTTAACACATACACACACACACATACACACACACTAGCCATGTGACCTTCAGCAAGTCACTTAACCCCAATTGCCCTACTTTTCCCCTCCAAAAAACAAACAAACAAAAAATTTAAAAAAATACTTCATCAAATGTGACTCCCTTTCATCAGGTAGTAGATTATCCAGTCACTGAAAGAGAGTAGCAAGGGTGTTAGAGACAATCTCTTAGAGATGGGAAGATGAAAGAACTAAAACCAAAGGAAAAAACTAAAATCTAGAGACATTAAATGACTTGCCCAGGATCACACTGCAAAGAAAGTACAGGAGGGAGATTAGGACCTGCGGGCTCCAGACCCAATCCAGAGTTGCCTAGGATTCTACTCTACATGAAAGCCATTCTATTGACTTTCAGGGAAAGGTAAGCATAAAAACACTTTTGGAGTCATGAAATGAAGCAACAAAAGAAAGAAGTCAGTATAAGGAGAAGTGTCAGTTACAATATGTGTATATTTTATAGTTGTTCCACCACATTTAACCTAACATCATTTAATTTTTTATTCCATTTTTATCTTGTTTTCCATTCATTCTTTTAATATCACTGAGAAGGAAGGAAAATGTAGTTTTATCCTTTTCCACAGGTGGGCAAATCTATAGAACATAAAGGTTAAAAGACTTATAAGGGGTGTGTTTTAATGAAAAAAAAATTGAATTGACTTGTATTTGGCATTCTAGCATCATACCTGCATTACAACCTGAGCTTTATGTATTACTCAACTAACTTTGCTGTCGCAGGCAGTTAAAAGACAACATGTGTTGACAACATTCCGATAACAGTGTTCTGATTATTAAGAGACATATGATAAGTAAGTTCTGTAGAATTCCAGATGCAATCAAGAAGTTCATAGCTAGGATTTTTTTCACCAACAAAGAAATTGAGACATCAAGTGACTTGCTGTAGGCCAGTATAGAACCTTGACATTTCACACTAGTGGTTTCTGATGCAAAGCAACAACTGGGTTATTTACAGATAGGATTTCCATGGATGGTCATAGTCATTCAAGAAGCAAGAGGCATTGTGGGCATTTGAAATTCACATTGTCTCATGTGAGTTTCCACAATATTGCTTGTAAGCTTCTGTTTTTTGACAGTATTCTTCCTTTGTTTTGTTCATTGGTACTTTCTTATTGTAGCAGAGGGGCATCTAGGTGATGCAGAGGATAGAGTGCTGCCCTGGAGCCAGGAGGACCCGATTTCAAGCCTCAGACACTTACTAGCTGTGAGACCATAGACAAGTAACTTAGTTTGCCTCAGTTTCTTCATCTGTAAAGTGAGCTGGGGAAGGAAAAGACAAACCACTTCAGTATCTTTGCCATGAAAACCCTAAATGGCTTCATGAAGTCAGACACCATGAATTGATTGAACAATAACAAAAGAAAATTGTGGCAGAACTCATGACATGGGGAAGGCGTCATTGGACCATACAATAGCAACTTGTAAGGCCAGTATATCCTCTCTAGAACTAAGGATCTTCATCTTCTCCATGCTGTGTAGCTGCACTTTGTTCATCTTTGGAGTAGGATACCTCTGGGTGGGGTCAGTATGCCTCTTGATTTGGGGAGAATCATGTAGCTGTTAATATGTATCATTAACTGTGTATCATGTATTAATATGTGTTATTAAGCTGTTTATCATGTATTAATATTTCATTGCTCAGATGCATTTTATTTGAATATATTATATCCCTATGGGCATTTGGGGGGCTAAACACATTCAAATAGTATATTTTTTGAGATAAGAAGCTTCCAGCTTATGTTTGGAAGAGTGCCTTCCCAAGTTATAATGGATGTAGATTTAATTCAATTTGGTAAAAATGTTCCACTAAGAAATTATTCCAGTCACTGAGATAAGTGAATATTTTGATGAAATAGAACTTATTGATTCTTTTTTTATATATCAGTGTCACTTCTCAGTGATCCTTCTTTCTTCATAGGACCCATGTAAAAATAAGTATTGTTAAGCAAAATACACACACACACACACACACACACACACACACACACACACACACACACACACACACACACACTAGCTGTGCCTCACAAATTAGGCGTCGGTCCCTGACTGTGGTCCACCACCTCTCTGTCTAGAGGAGACAGAAATGCTTTACATACCAGCTCTCTGAAGTTGCGACTGGCCACTGCGCACAGCATAGTCCTGATGTGATTTTGTTTTGTCACTCTGCAGCCTTCATATGTCCCAAAGCTACACGCAGTATACCTGAGACACAACTATTTATGTCTGCATTTCTATTATTTATAGGTAGGTCAAGTCAGAGAGCATTTATTAAGTACTCACTATGTGCTAAGCACATACTTTCAACTTTGTTTGCAAGGCAAAAAATAGTCGTTATTGGTAAGCAATTCATAGTGCATGGGGGGACAACACAAACAACCATGAACAAATGGGTAATTTGGAGCTAATCCCAGAGGGAAAGCACTAGTATTAAGGGAGATTGGCAAAGGCTTCTTGAAGAAGATAGGATTTTTAGCAGAGACTTGAAGGAAGCTGGAGAATCCAGGAAGCACAGTTGAGGAGGATATAGTGACAGCATGAGGATGCTTTCCTTGAGGCAGCTGCCTGTAGCTCCCCTGTCTGCCTACCCTGTGGCCCAGGGGATTCCTTTTTATGTTTCTGAATTGCTGCTGAAGTCAAAGAGATGGGAATTTATACCACTGAAGTGACAGGCACTCCATTTTTTATTTCTGGAGAGTACTATGCCATCTTCATCTTCATAGATAATCACATAGTGTGTTGAGGTTTGCAAAGTTCCTTGTGTACATTACCTCAATCAATCCTTCCAACAATCCTATGAAGTAAAATCTATAGGTATTAGTGTGCACATTTTCAGGTGAGGAAACTGAGGTTTCTAGAAATAATTGGCAAGTCACACAGAGAGGTAGGAATAGAATGCCAGTCTCTATTGATGCCTGTGTTCTATTGATTGTACCACAGTTCCCTCAAGAGTTGGCCACCAGAGGTTGGAAGATCTTTACTATCCCAGAGATATATTTTGTTCTTGCTCCAATGGCAGCAACAGTTAGTTTCCAGAGAAGAGTTGTGTACTGATGAGGTAGCTCGCAAAAGGAATGACATTGGAAGCCTAAAGAGGTCTTCCAGTACCAGATTAGGGGATTGATTTTTCAGTTACAAATTGTTAAGGTTCTGTCTTCTGTCACCTATAATTTAATGAGGAACTGGAGAGTTTTTTCCCCCACATAGTTTATTATGATAGCATACTAACAGCTCACTTTCAAACTTTATCAAGTATATGAAATGTACTATGTAGCTTCAGCTCCAATTAAGTATGACTTTGCCATTTTGCTTTCTGTATTTCACAAAGGACCTCCCTGTTTGTATTTGACCTTCTAAAAAAATCCAAGATGTGTCAGTTGACGTTAGAAGTTGAGCAAGATGTGTGAAATTAATAGCTTGCAATGTTCCCCCTAGTGTGCTTTTTAGAATTCATGCATCTATATGTGCTTTTCACATTCAGCATATTCCAGCTACAATTATTTAGAAGCTGTGGGGTTCAATAATAGAGGTTTTCAGTGTGTCCCAATTTGCTTAGCCTCTTTGTCAAGATTGGATTATTTGTCTAGCCCAGTCGAGGTGGTCTTGAAAATGATGGTGTCTAAATTCCTTTATAACTATAGTAAAAGATGCCTATATGGAAATAAGCACTTTAACAGCAAAAAGACAGATTAACCCTGGTATAGAAGATGTGGTGTCACAAACATAATGTGCTGCCCGTCAGATACAAAGATAGTGTTTTTGACATCATTTATATGGAATTGATTTGATATATTTGTTTTAATAATTACAAAGGGCAGTGTACCAGTATCTTTATGGGCATTTGGGGGCTAAAAATATTGTAATAATTTTATTTTAGAGATGAAAATCTTTGTGGGTTTTGTTTTGAAGTAGCACCTTCACAGAATTATAATGGATGCAAATCTAACCCAATTTTGGGAAAATATTCAAGTAACAATTTAGGAAACGATTCCAGTCAATCCAGGTAACAGAGTTTGTTTTAATGAAATAAGTGTTTTATTGATTTTTTTTACATCAGTATCAGGCTTCTCAGTGACCCTTCCTCCTTCATGATTCCCTCCCATGTAAGAAAGAAGCATAGTTGAGGAAAAATATACTATTGCTGCTTATATACTCCTTTTTTTGCCCAATGTTCCTCATGTTTATTAGCACCTTTTTAGTTGGGTGAAATGCCGGAAAACCTTTCTTGGAATGCATTAATATAGTATGGTCTGAAAAAAACAATTTCACCATCTTTGCACTCCTAACTACCATATTTTGTGTATCTCATTCTCTTTCCCAGCGGGTAGGATAAGAATAAGAATAGAAATATAGAGTGCTTTACAGTTTTCAAAGTCCTTTATATTTATTTTCTAATTGACTCACTATTTTGTGCCTGTAGAAATGGAGACTGAGGTAGTCTCTGAGGCCAAAATTAGTCTCTGCATATATCAGAGTTCTGATCTGATTTTGTTCTTCTATATTCTTTCATCTCCACATGTTCCAGATCTATATGTAATATGTCTGATAGACCAGTACCCATGTCTTCATTTCTGTTACACTTGTCAGTGAGTATTTATTAAGTAACTACTATGTGCTAGGCAATGTGCTAAGTAAGGAAGTTGAAAAGCAACAGATCGGCCCTAGCCCTGAGGAGCTCTCAGTCTAATGGGAGACAGCATACAAGAAGCACAGGTAAGCTAAGTGCAGAGGAATCGGTACCTTTTCCACCCTCAAGGAGCTTCTTTAGAACTCTCTATCTCTCCATTCCTTCCCCAGAAAACTCATCTTTGGGGAATCTCATATTGCAGCAAGATTGAATCCTCCTGGTACTTGTATCTTTTTTGCCTCTCATATTGGACCCTTTGCCTGGAGGGCAGAGCCCTGGGCTTCAGGGCCTCTCTTTAAAGAGAAGGCTTAACACAGTTTTTCCCCCTATTTCTGGCCAGCTGCCCTGCTTCTGGACTTGTTTGGCCTGCTATATCATACTCCGCGTAGCCTGGCCCCCCTTTTCAGCTCCTGTTTGTGTTGTCTCGCCCTGTTAGATTTTAAGTTATTTGGTGGCAGGGGCGTTCTTTGTTTTTATTTGTATCTCCAGCGGTTAGCCCAGTGCCTGACACATTTTAGGGGCCTAATGAATGTTTATTGGCTGATTGTTTGAAGGAACCTCACATTTTAGTGCATGCAGACCACTGTTTCTGCACAAGATAAATGTAAATGGAGGGCAAATAGAAGGTAATATCAGAGAGGAGGCACTTGCAGGGAGGATTAGGGGGAGGGGAGATCAGGAAAGGCCTTCTACAGAAAGTGAGATGTAAGCCAAGTGTTGAAGTCAGGAGATGGAGGTGAGGAGGGAGAACCTTCCAGGCAAAGACACAGAGTTGGGATATGGAAATAACAAGTAGATCAGTATAGACGGAGCATAAAGTTGGTGTAAGATGTGATCTTTGCCTTCATGGAGCTTACAGTCTAGTAGGTAGAAAAGAAGGCGACACAAATCACTTTGACACATGGTATTACATGACAATGATATTAGAGAATTGCTAAACAACGTATTTTGTGAGGTTTGAAAGGGAAGAGTATGGTCATCATTTGCATTCCCCATAGAAAGGAATGAGATGAGATAAGATGTGAAGTTCCCCCTGTCTTAGAGCAAAGGAGAGGTGTGCATAACGAGGAACTTCCTAAAAGAAAGCCATTTCCTTGGCCATCAGTGAAATTCTTTTCTTCTCTTAGCATCATGTTGTTTGTGTATTTAATATATTAAAAGATTATTGGCAGTGTTACTGTGTTGTGTGTATAAATGGAACTGAAGTGAATTGGAATGTGAATAATCTACTTCTCTAATTACATGTGTAGACCACCATTATCAGTGATCATTGATTATATATACAAAGTACTTTAAAAATTTATAATGACAAGACTGAGATTCAAAGAGTCACTCAGTTACAGTAAATATTGGAATTAGTGAATATAGGGGCCAAGTCTTAAACCTAGATCATTTTGATTGTGATTCTAGTGCTTTCTCCATTATACTACTCACGCACAACTCGTGGTTACACAGCTTGTTATATTTTACAAATGGATTGTGTCCCTTACCTCATAGTCAACGAGACAGATTTATGGATTGGAATCCTGCCATGAAGCCAGCTGAACAAACTCCCACGATGCCAAGCCACTTACTAAAATGAGCTTCGGGGATGCCAGGGCACTTTGGCTTTCCCTCTGCCCTTTTCTCCCTTGACCAAACAGAAGTATTTGCCTGGCAGTTACTGACTCTTTGGGGTAGCCTAACCTTTAGCTCAGTGATCTAGCAGTTAATAACTTCCGCTGACAGAGCTTCTTAAAATTTCAGAAGTTGAAGAAAAAGACTGCTGCATGCATGTGTGTGTGTGTGTGTGTGTGTGTGTGTGTGTGTTGTTGTTTAGCATCAAGGTGATGAATATCTTACATAGTTTAGTGTCTGAAGCAGAAGTGAAGTTGAAATGGGGGCGACCCTCTCCTAGTTGCATTCGCAGGATAAATTAAGATTATTTCTAAACATTAGGGTGCTATAAAAGTACAACAGGCAGCTTAAAATACAATTCCAAAATGGAGAAATCCTACACATCACACTCTTCCCTTCCCTATGTATTTTGTGCCTATTTCTTCACTATGATTTTCTTTTAACACCTCTTTAGATTTTTATATTATCTGCAACTTACCGTTCTAGTCCCAAGTCTCTTATGCTTCCTCAGCTTCCTTGAGTCCCTATTCAGATGTACTTTCCTTCTAGGATACTTGATACTTAGTTCTTCAATCCCCTTATTAAGACATACTTGTCCATTTACTGTATCTTCAGGACTGGAATCTTTGTCTCTTGAACTAATCTGAAGGCAAGAAGACATCTCCAGGTCTTTCTCTGCTTCCCAGGTAACGTCATGTGCCTCTTGACAGTGCTCACTTACCTGGAAATTCCCCCTCCCCCCAACTTTGCTACTTGACACAAAGGATTAATACACCAGGGGGGAATTTTCAGTCAGTTAGCAGGGGAAGATGTTGTTGGGACAGACAAGGCCTTTTAATGCCCTTCAATTCATGCTCTGTCCAAAGTCCTACTTTACCTAGGCCTAGGGCTAAGCCTACTTCATAATGAATTGGCATTGAATCACAGGGAGTAATTTACTCACTAAAAATTGAAGGGATCAGAGAAAAGGTGTCATTTTTTGCCATAGATTGTATTTTAGGAAAGAATTAGAGCATGGTTTCATAAGGGATGGAAGATGCAAGTCTGCTATGTGGTGGGATATTCTGGGCCAGAGGCATCAAACACTGAATGTAGACTATATGTAGCCCACAACAGTCCTGATTATAGTCCAAATGAGATTAAAAATAATTAGGAAATAGTTAAAAAAACAAATGAAATACAATAAAACACAAGTAATTTTACATTTTAAAACTAAATCAGCATGAGACCCCACAGATCCTTAAAGACATATTAGTGGCACCCATTTCTATTTGAGTTTGATGCCACTGCTCTAAGCAATGGGTGGCCAACCAACACCTGTGGTACCAAAATGGAAACATGGGGTCCAGAGAGAAACTTGACCACCACACTCTAGAGAGTTTTATTGAGCACTGAGCTTGTTCCATATGCAGTTGAAAGCAGATGTTATGTTTTTCTAAGCATAGAATTTGAGATCTACGTGCCTCATGGACGTCCAGGTTGCTTAGAGGGCACGTGTTGTGGCATAGGCCTCCTTTATTTAGCTTCTGACAAATCTAGGAGCTGTGAAGCTCTGTGTCATTTTATAGACACACATTAGCTCACACATACAGCATCCCTTCCCATTCATCTACCCTTACACACACCCAGGGAAAGTATAGTTGTTCTGTATTTTGTATTGAGTTTTGCGTTGACTATTTAGTATCATAGTCTATGTTTTGGTGTACAGACTGAGTGTTCTGATAGGGAAGAAGTCAAGATGACCCTTTAGTGGAGAAATGAACTTTCTTTGAGTGGAAAGAACTGCCAGTAGCTGCTTATGGGCAGCAGGTGGCAGTGTGAGTCCATCAGAAGTCAGTAGAGGAATTCAAACAAAAATCAGGAAAAATGCAAAGAAAAATTATTTATTTTCCTACATACTAGTCTTCTGACCTAATCAGTAAAAAAGTCATTATTCACACAATGCTGGGCAATATGTATTGTAATTTTTAACAAATAATAGGAAACTGTTAATGTTTTCACAGGAAATACAGTCCTGTCTTGGACTGCAGTGGTCATTTGTCACCGCACTTTGTGAAATCACTCATTTGTTCTAATTTGAATGTAAATGACTCTAAGGTTTTACAAATAAGGTGACAGACTCACATAAATGTAATTGCAGGGTTCATCTCCCTCTTTTTATATATCACTCATTAGGTTATGAATTAAATACATCGTATTAAACCAGGGGCATGTCCAATGATGATATTGTAATGGCAAATTACTCTATGCTATTAGAGGTGTATTTTTTATTCATGGACATTAATTTGTCATTAAGCGGCATTAGTTTAGCACTTTTATGTGGAAGACGTGACCTGAAAGAGGAGACTTATGGCTGTAATATGAGAGAAAAGGAATACAAGTGTTAGATGTATATGGGTATTGTATCATTCTCAAGAAAATAGAAGGGCAGCTTTGCTTGATTCTCCCCCCACCATTTATTTTATTTCCTTTGTTTGAAAGAATGAAAGGTCATTCTTTCAGAATGAAGAAGCTACATTTTTTTGGATTATACATTTGGAAGAGCCATAAGACCCAGGCCAAACTTTCCTGAGTGTAAATCGTTCTTAAGCCCATGAATCTGAAGATAATGTGGGATCTAAGAAGGCTGAACTAGATTCCATCACTCAGGTCTCAATCTGTGACTGATGCTCATTAGTCATCCCTTGGCTGTCATTTAGCTCTACACTAAATGGGTTAAAGTGGGAATTAATCTTTTCTGTCGTCAGTGAAAGTACAAAGAAAGACTCAAAGGATGTTCTTCTTTCTTGGAGCTTCTGGGAAGGAGAATTCTGATTTTAAATAAAAATATTCTGTCTTTGCATAGCAGAGACTGAGCTATGCCTTTTCAAAGAAAACAAATATTCTGGTTACAGGCTTGAGAGCTACTGGATCATTGCAAAGCTTTGCAGATGCTGAAAATTATTGAGGGTTAGTTCCATAATGATCAAAGTTTTAGATCGTGAAGTTGGATCATAGCAGGAAAAAATGTTAATATTCTACTTCCAGTAGACTTCCCTGTTGAACAAGTTCAGAGTGGCAGATTGAAAATTTTCCATCTTTCTTTGATGGGTGCATTGGTTACTGAATATGTTATATATTTTATGCTGTTATAATAGGTTATCATTACTTTTTAACTAAGTAATACTGAAATCATTTATAAGAGGTTATCTTTTCTATATAAGGTATTATTATTCTTTTAATTATTAACTTAACAGTATATCCTAAATATATAATACATACTAGGTACTCTGAACAGAATCATTTATCTTCAGGGTGAGAAGAAGAGTTATAATTCATTCTTGTTTTATCTAACATTGAGCTATTTCATGCTTTCACATGAGAGAAGACAAATGATCACACCATCATGTATATTTAATAGACCCACAATAAAATACATGACATATGTTCCACTCCATAGTTGCCAGCACAAATGCTTCTAAGATGGCATGGGAGGTAAAGGGGAAGTGGTAGCAGTGGTGATGGTGGAGGTCCTCCAAACATTGCAGAATAAAGTTGGCTTCATGAACTACTGACGTAATATGTGGGGAAATATAGACATAGTTTTAATCACTTACAGAGTTGCCTTAATCAGTGAAAAATGTGCAGAAAAAAAGGAAGGGAAAAAGGGGGTAAAAAATCTCTTGGAACATTGCAAATGAAATTAATTATAGTCAACAGCTGATTATTTGCGATAATCAACAGTATTAGGTAGCTGACTGGCATAGATGGTACAAAAAAAACCTAGATTTGCCAAACATCACTTATATTTGGCATTGAAATTCATTGTATAATATTTTGGCATCTTTTATTATCCTAATTAATTTTTCTTAGACTAATATTAACGTTAGTTCTTGTTCCCAAAGCACAAACCAACTGATGCAATGAGAAGCAGCCCAGAAGTCTTCTTGGTGGCAGGAGGAAATTATTTGGGAATTATAGATTTTGTTGCAGATAGTATACAAAGAGGATAATCAGGAAGTATGTTATATTTTATTTTCTTTAATTCCATGTGAGCTTGTGAAAAAAAGGGATAAAATACTGTGTTAGAGGCAGGGTGGTACTGTTGAATGAGTACTAGCTCTGAAATCCAAGGACCTGGCTTCCAATCACAACTTGGCAGATCACATAACCCTCCCTCTAATTCAGGCTTCTCAACTGTAAATTGAAAGAATTGGACTAGATCACCTCTGAAGTTCCTTCTAGCTCTAGATGTATAATCTTGAGAGAAGTTAATGTCAGCAGCTCAGGCCCAAGTTGCTTGCTATAATATTTCTGCTTATTTTCAAGTGTTCTAGTAATCCTGTTTCTAGATATTTTTTACAAAATCATTGTTGGTGACCAGAATGAGTAATTGAAGGAAATATATCTCAAAACCTTTCATAATTACATTGCATATATTTGGAGAGTGGGGGAATTAAAAAAATAACAACCAAACAGATACAGCATTTCAGTCATGAGAAGTAGAAAGACCCCTTTCAACACTAGGATGCCTGTTTCCTTCTGGGATGAAGAGTCAGTGGAATTACCTACTTTCCATTCTATTAATGAGCAAGTATTTATTAAGTGCCAACTATGTGCATGCAAGGGCAACTAGGTGGCACAGTGGATAGAGAGTCAGGCTTAAAGTCAGGAAGACTC
>CM053584.1:257557148-257582175 GCA_028627135.1 Pseudochirops cupreus
CCTAGAATGTGCTTCTTAGGTAAAACCACCACCACCACAAAACCAAACCAAAACTTACTTCCACATTAAATAGTTTTCTTTTCCACTCCTTATATCTTCTGGCTCTCACTGAGACCTGGCTCCATTCTGATGACAGAGCCTCACACTGGCCTCCCTGTCCAGCACTTGTACTTTCACTCAATTCCCCGATCTCGCTGGTTGAGGTGGGGGAGTTGGAACGCTCTTCCTCCCATCACTACTTCTTAACCCACTGTCTACCACCATCACCCTGTAAACTCTCCTCCTTTGAGGTTTACTCAGTCTTTATCTACTGCACAATCAAAATTCTAGAGGCTTTTCTCTACTGACCTCCAGGATACTCCCCTTCTTTCTTCCATAAGCTCAGTTCCAGGATCACAGTCTTTCTCTCCTTCCCAACTCTTACCGTCATACTATTGAAGGTGATTTCAACATACATATTGATGATCCCTCAAAGACTCTAACTTCACAGTTCCTCAGTTTACTCATCTCATGTGACCTACACCTTCACCATACCTCAGCCACACAAAAGGAGATCATAGGCATAATCTTGCCATCACCTGCCAATATACCACTTCCATGTTCATGAACTCTGAAATTCCCCTCATCTGATTATAGCCTGTTGTCATCTCCTCTTTTTGTGCCTTGCAATCCAAATCCTGTTCTTCATCTTCACTGTGATCTCTAAACCCTTGACATCTTAATTGTTTCTCTGGCCATCATCCTTTTACTGACTATACTCTTCACACTTTTCCATCCTGACCCCTTAGTGAAACAGTTTAATTCCATACACTCCTCTTCAATCCAATTTCTTGTCACTTTACCACCACTCTTGACTTGCTAAGCCTCAGCCTTGTATTACTCTCACCATCTGCTGCCTTTCATCCTACTTATCTGCTACTGGATGAAGCTGGGGAAAATGATAAACCATACTGAGTCCACTACAAATTTAAGTTACATAATCTCAGTTGGGTCCCCACTGCAGCAGATAATTCTTTTACACTTTCCTAAGTGACTTACAATCCCATCACCGGAGTAGTTTTTCCAAACTTTTTCTTCATTCCTCAAACTTCACTTATCTCCTCCACTCTCGCTCTCTCTGCTGAGAATCTTGCCTCATGTTTCACTGAAAAAAAAGAAGTCATTTAATGAGGTCTCCCTTTTCTTCCTTTCTCTTCTTCTCACATTATCCTGATATTGTCTGCCACTGCCTCTCTGCCTTCACAATCTAACATAAGTTGGCCCTTCTCCTTGAAAAACACTTCTACATAGGGTGGTCCCATTCCGTTTTGTCTTCTCTAGTGCATTGTCCCATTTCTCATTCCCACTCTCAGCTTTAATCTCTCCCTGTCTATTGACTGCAATAATATTCTTGATATTCTTACTTCTATTGACCGTTTCTTTACTTCTTAGGAACATGCCCATGTGTCCCTTATTTTCAAAAAACCCTCACTTGAGTCATCTATCCCTACGAGCTGTTGTCCATATAGAGATCTCTCCTCCCTTTCGTGACTAAACTTGAGAAGTCCATGTACAATCGGTGACTCTAGTTCTTTTCTCTCACTATGTTTTTAACTCCTCACAGTTTGACTTGTGAGACTTCCTTCTCCAAAATTACCAATTACAATTGCCGGCTCTGATAGTATTTTCTCTATTCTCATACTTCTTGAACTTTCTTGACATATTCAGTCACCGTCTTTTCCTTGATGCTGTTCTCTCTAGGTTTTCATCACACTCCCTTCTCCTAGTTTTCATCCTACCTATCTGACCACTACTCAGTCTCCTTTGCTAATACTTCATCCAGGCCATGTCAGCTAACAGGCTATGCACATTGCCCACATGTCAGGCTTGAGCCCCTTTCTCTTCTCCCATTATATTGTTTCACTTGGCAATCTCATAAGCTCCCATGGATTCAATTATCATCTTTCTGTTAATGATTTAAAGGTCTGCTTATCTGTCTCAAACTTCTCCATAACTTCAGTCTTGCATCTCCAGCTGCGTATTAGATATCTTAAACAGAATGTCCCATACACATTTAAAACTCAACATGTACATAATAGGACTCATTATCTCTCTCCCTAACTTCCCTGTTATGGACAAAGATGCTTGATCTTCCCCATCACCCAAGGCTTGCAACCTAGTTTTCCTTGTAGGCTCGTCACTCTCTTACCCCAGCACCCCCATATCCAATCTGTTGCCAAGACCTGTCAATTTTGTTTTCCTAACATCTCTCAGGGCAGTTAGGTAGCACAGTGGATAGATCATTGGCCTGGGAGTCAGTAGGACCTGAGTTCAAATTGGGCCTCAGATAGTTACTAGTTGTTTAGTCTTGGGCAAACCACTTAACCCCATTTGCTTCTCCTTCCCCAAAAAATTGCCCACATCTTCCTCACCCCTCTCCTCTAATTTGGTTACCACTGCCTTTTTGGATCCTCATCATTTCATACCTGGACTATTACAATAACATTCTAGACTCTCTGTCTCAGCTATCTCTCCATGCCAGTCCATATTCCACTTAGTTGTCAAATTGACCTCCCTAAAACACAAGTTTGACTATGTCACTTCCCTATTCAATCAGTTCTACTGGCTCCTATCACTTTTTTGGGATCTAATATAAAATTCTCTGATTGGCCTTTGAAGCCTTTCTTGACTTTCCTCCCACTGTACATTTTTCCAGGTTTCTTACGTTTTACTCACCCCTGTGTACTCTGTGATCCAGTGACACTGGCCTCCTTGCTCTGCCCCACATAAGACACTCCATCTCTCAGCTGCTTATTTTTATTTTCTCTCTCCCATGTCTGGAATGCTCTTCTTTCTCACCTGTGCCTTCTGGATTCCCTGAGTTCCTTCAAGTCTGGACAAATGTAAACAAACAAGCAAACAAAACTACCTTCTACAGGAAGCCTTCCCCAATCTCTCTTGACGTTAGTACCTTCTTCCATGTTGATTATTTCCATTTTAGCCTGCATATATCTTATTGGTACAGTTAGTTCAGTTGTTTTTCAGTCATGCATGACTCTTCATGACTCCATTTGGGGTTTTCTTGGCAAAGATACCGAAATAGTTTGACATTTCCTTTTCCAGTTCGTTTTATAGATGAGGGAATTGAGGCAAACAGGGCTAAGCGACTTGCCCAGGGCCACACAGCTAGTAAATGTCTGAGGCTAGATTTGAACTCAGGAAGAAGAGTCTTCCTGACTCTAGGTCCAGCACTCTGGAGTGGGGCCATTGGGCCATCTAGCTGCCCTTGTTTGTACATAATTGGTAGTATATTATTTCCCCCATTAGAGTGTGAGCTTGGTGAGAGTAGGGACTATCTTATTTTTCTTTGTAACCCAAGAGCTTAGCACAGTGCTTGGCACATGGCAGGTATTTAATAATTGCTTATTGATTGGCATTTATTTATTTATTCCTTTTATTCTTCCTCTCAAAAAAATAAATGAAAGTACCATCTTATGGAGCATCCTCTTGAGGACAGGATTGCTGTTAAGTCAGAAGAGGAAATAGAAGAAATCATGGCATTGCACTTGGCTTCTCATTAACCTTAGGAAGTAAAGATTGCCTTCACTCTGACATGAAATTTTCCCACCTCTCTCCCAGAGAGAAGTGGTACATTTGTGTAAAATTCTTGTTTCTGCTGATGGCTGCCAAAAAGAACCTAGCAAAGATTATTCACTTCTAGATTATGGGGATTGGCTATTGATCTTAGGAGCAGCATTTTTCCCAGTGCTAAGGAATATTTCTCTTGTCCTTAGAGGTGAGGCAAGTTTTTGATCCTTGATCCTTGACCCTCTCTAGTAATGCTGCTCTGAGACCACATGACATTTTTATAGTTTTCTCAAAAGAGTAGCATATATTGAAAATTGGCTAAATTCTGCACAAGTTTGTATTGATTTCTGGTTGACTTTTGGAGAAATGTATAAATGAAACAAATATACTAACATTAAAACTCATTTCTCCTTTGTATTATAAGCAAGGCTCCTTTGGGGCATGTAGGTGGCACAGTAAATAGAGCACTGGCCCTGGAGTCAGGAGAACCTGAGTTCAAATGTGACCTCATGCACTTAATACTTACTAGCCATGTGACCTTGGTCAAGTCACTTAACTCCAATTGCCTTGCCTTCCCCCCTTCAAAAAAAAGACAAAAAAGAGAAAGGTTCCTTCTCCAAACTGACATGCATAAATATGTAGGATTGACTTAAAGAAAACAAGTTCTGAAAATGGAGAGGGAGTCTGTTCACTTGGACTTGAACTTTTACCCAATTTAAGAGCAAATTTTCAGTTTTTTGGAGCAGCCTGCAATTTCCAGACTGGTCACTAGCCAGGAATGACATTTTTCATATCTGATTGTTTATGACTAGTATTTCAGTTAAGAAGTTGTCCTTATGTAAAAAAAAAAGATACATTGATTTGCTTAAATTTGTGTAAAAGCAATGATACACTAGTGAACAGAGAAACCTCTCATAGCTTTGATAGGAAGACACAGAATCTCTAGGTTGGAAAGGACTTCAGAGTTCATCTAGTCCAATCTGAATTGGAATAAAAATGTTCTCTAGTAAAGCAGCTGAACTCTGCTTTTCTTCCTGGGTAGCAAGGTGGCAGATTGTACAGGAGTTAAAAAAGGCTACTTATATGCATCATTAGCTCAGGGGGGCTAGGTATCTTCACCATAGTCCCTTTAAAGACTGGCATAACCCACCCATCCTCCAGTAAGAATATATGTACTGAGTGAGTAGCCACTGTCTCTACATTTACTCTCACTCCCCTAAATACCTGATTGTTGAAAATCATAAATAGACTTTTGAGGTAAAATAACACAGAAACAAAGTTGTCTTTCTTTATTTGCTGCTTATTTTATTTATTTATTTATTGCTTTTTTTTTTGAGGGGGGGGAGGCAGGGCAATTGAGGTTAAGTGACTTGCCTAAGGTCACACAGCTAGTAAGTGTTAAGTATCTGAGGTCGGATTTTAACTCACATTCTCCTGACTGCAGGACTAGTGTTCTATTTACTGCACCACCTAGCTGTCCCTACTTATTTTATTTAAATGACTATAGTAGTCTGTATTTTTGTCAGATATCAAGTTTGTATATTTTTCATTCACAGTTGTTAAATTGATCTGTCTAAAGAACAAATTTGACCCTGTCATCCCCCAAGTCGGTAAACTCCAGTGGCTCCCTATTGCCTCTAGAATCAAATATAAAATCTTCTTTTCGGCTTTTATCTTCTTAAACTACCTCCACCAACCTTTCCAGTCTTCTTACACCTTACTATCCTTCATATACTTTGAAATCCAGTGGAAATGGGCTCCTTCCTGTTCCTCAAACATAGCACTGCGTCTCCTACCTGTGTATTTTCACTTATTTTATCTCCAATTTATCACATTCCATACATGCATGTAAATATGTGTGTATGTGTATATGTATATATGCATGTATATGTAAACAGATGCACGTATACATACATGCATAACACATAGCCTCAGATACTTACTAACTAGCTGTGGGGTAACTTTGGGCAAGTTACTTAACCTCTGTTTGCCTAGGAGGCAGGTACGTGGTTCAATGGATAGAGTGCTGGGCCTGGAGTCAGGAAGACCTCAGTTCAAATATGGCCTCAGACTACTAGCTGTGTGACCCTGAGCAAGTCACTTAACCTCTTTCTTAATTCATTAGAGAAGAAAATGGTAAACCACTCCAGTATCTTTGCTAATAAAACCCTTCTGGTCCATGGGGTCATGAAGAGTAGGACACAATTAAATGACTAGATAATAACATATATGTGTATGTAACATATACCTATGTACACTCATATACAAGTGTGTGGGAGCTTTGAGCTCTGTGAGAGAAGGGACTGCATTTTGCCTTTTTTTTTTTTGCGTCTCTAGTACTTAGCACTATGCCTGACACAGCATAGTGTCTGACACATAGTAAGTTCTTTAAAATGCTTTCTGATCCAATTTCCTATAACACTTAAAACATCTCAAAAAGGGAAAAAACAATTCAGATGAATAAATTCCACTATTGGTTTAGATGTTGATTGGAACAGATGTAGTAGATCAAAGGATGATAGGATCACAGGTTTAGACATGGAAGACTTCTTAGAGGTCATTGAGTCCAGCTCTTTCATTTTACAATTGGAGAAACTAGGATCCTGAGAAGTTAAAGTGACTAGTCCAGTGTAACACAGGCATTAATTTGCAAGTCAAGGATTCTAATCTAGGGCCCTTTAGATAACATATAAAGTTACATGTGATATATGTTTATATGTATGTACATATATATATATATATATGAGTGTCTATATCTGTATCTACACCTACACTAAGGAACATGTTATAAGAATGTATAAAAATTAAACTAATGAAAGTACAACCAAGTTAGGTATGTTTTCAACAATCAGCTTCTTCTTGCTAACTATGGATTAGAGCTATCTAAAGAAATCGGTAATACTGATTATTTCAACATTCTCCTACTATTTTTGTAGTTTTACAATGGCTTTATTTGCCGTCACCTTCTAACAATTCTGTAGTTCTTGAATTTGGATTTTAAAAATACTTTAAAAGTACAAAAAATGGTTTTTCAATTAAAAAAACAATACATTTCTGTCTCATATTTGTTTTCCACAATCTGATTGTAAATGTCTACTGTGAAGCATCATATTAAAGCTAATATTGCACAACATTTAGTGTTATCTAGAGCCTAGTGCATCGTACTGAGAGTATTAGTTGATGGTGGGCTACGTGTGTGCTTACCGCCTATTGGATTTGTAGATTTCAGGAGACCTTGCAACCAAAACATATTTAAAATTATTCATGATCCTCAGATATTATGCATACAATTGATTATGAAAATGCACCAGTAACCTAATTGTGGAAACCTTCTGTTATAAAACACAAATGTATTTAAATGCCTTCAAAGGCTCCAAAGAACGAGAACATGCTGTATTTTTCATTTTAGGTTTTGAGAGTCACTGCTAATATTTTATATTAGTTTAATCAAGTTGTACTATATACATATTTATATAAATGTGCTAATATACAGTGTTGTGTAGTGTTCCACACAGTCATATCTTACATACATGGTTATCTACATATACATACACATATATGAAAAATGTCCAGTTGTACATATTGTGTACATCATGACATGCTCATCATAAGGCTTCTTTTGCCAACTTAGATTTGCAAATTGCTTATTCTCCTCTTCATTTACATCCAGTGTTTATAGCGTTAGCCCTGAACCATTGTATCTTTATAACTACTAAACTAAGTGGAAAATTATCTATAAGATTTCTCTCCTTGCCTAATATAAATAATTTGGTGATTTTTAGGAGATGATAATTTCATTTGTTTTAGTGGACTTCAGAATTCCAGCCCTTTGCCATCATTTATTTACGCTTTTTTTTAAGCTTCTTTATTGTTGCTTTGAATTTTTCTGAGACAAGAGGGAAGTCTTGCCACACAATCCTTTTCTATGGCGCCTGGTTGGGTAGTCACATAATACCTTGATTTATAACTATGTTGTAATCCAAATAGGAAGCAGGTGGAGTCACAACTGGGTATGATGCCTTGGATATTAATGGCTTGGCTCAGCAGTGGAATTTCTAAAGCTGTATACACTTTTTTTTGGTCTTAATTATGCATTCATTAAAAGCTTTTATACCCAACAGAATAAAGTAAATATTTTTTGATCTCTGTAGTGTGCTCCCAGACTGTAGATTTGCACAGCAGGATCTTGATAATCTGAATAAATTGTATTTCCCCAAGGAGTTTATCTTTCAAATAAGGTCATAAAGAAATGCCAGTTTTCCCCCTTTAGTTTTCATTGTGCCTTTTCTGCTATTTATAATACAGAGAATAGAAACTAGGAGTACACTGTAAGTAGTAATGTATGCATGGTTCTTAAAATATATCAGTCTGTTACCTATGTCCTTGCCTGCCTTTGGTGAAGTATTTTTAAACACTAATAGAATGAATACTTTTTTTGTAGTTAAACATTTATTCAATTCAACATTTACTAAATACCCACTATGTGTAAGGCTCTCTACGAGATGTGTGGCATACAAAGGTGAAAATAATACAGTTTCTGCCCTTGAGCAGCCCACAATCCCATCAGAAGGATAAGACATGTCCACAAATAAGGATTGTGCGATAGAAACATAATTTTAAGTGCAATTTTGACTTTGTTTTTGGCTGCTGATATTTGTTGAAAAAAGGAAATTTGCTTCAAACATTTAATGTCTTTTTTTTTTTCATTCATTCTCACTTGATCAAGTCAGCAGTATTTACTGAGTGCCCTTGCATGCAGAGCCGTTAGATGGGCACTATGGGAAGCAGCTGATTAAGTAGAAGATTAGAATCTTTTACCTTTGTGAGCTTACAGTCTAGTGAAGGAAATGGAGCACAAATGTCTTTATCCCAAGAGTAGAAGTAGAACATATGTAAGTAGAACCGTATGATCTGTGGTGAGGGACAAATGTAAAGAGATATATAAAGAAGTTTTGCGGGATCTGAGAAGTCTTTTAGAAATTGTCATTTTGATCCTTTCAAATATCAAGTCTGTAGACCTATTCAATAGAGAGTAGGCACTGTCCAAAATGTTGAGGATACGAATATAGCCAAAAACTATAGGCCCTGCCCTTAAGGAGCTTGCATTCTAATGGGGGAAGAAAACACAGAAGGGGGAGCTGAAAGCAGAGGAGGATCTGTTTGTGGGAGAAAGGTAGCTTTCTGTGTAGGAGGCAGAGTATTACACAGTGGGTAATGGAGTCAGAAATTAAGCAAGCATGACTTGGAGACCTGTTTTTGTAAGGTGAAACTAAAAGAATATTTCCCTCCATTGTGGAGGTCTTAAGCATTGGATTGGCTAGCGTACCCCTTAACTAACTTAGAATTTCCAATTACTGATTAGGTAAAATGATTTTGTTCTTTCTATCCACATTCCTATCCTGTTATAAGTTTCACTTAAATAAATTAAAGTAACTAAGTAAACTTTAATTAATACCAAGTATAAACAGAATTTGTTTCTTTGCCTGAGTCTGAAATTTCCCAAGAGAAACTTTGTTTCCTGTCAAGACATCTGAGGATTCTATAATATGAACAATGGAAGTTTGAGAACATTCCTCTTAGCTCTTACTGGAGTGGAGGTATCCCAAAGGAGTTGGCTATATCATTCTTCTTGGCAAACGATGCTGTAGTGACCCAGTATTTTTCACTGAGATCTGATTAGAACTAATAGGGCACTATACCATAGTTTGTATATGACAGTGGATGGTAAGTATGATTGTGACACAAGAGCAAATACTTAAAGTTGATTTTGTATTAGCATTTTGGGAGTTGACTAAGTGGAGACATTTTCTAAATAACCTTGTGTAAAAGCTAGTAATTTATAATGAAGCACTAGGTAGTCTAGTGGACGATTGCCGGACTTGGAGTCAGCCAGATCTGACACTTCCTGCCTCAGACACTTACTAGGTGTGTGATCTTGGGCAAGTCATGTAACTTTTATCTGCCCCATTTTACTCTTTGTAAATGAGATAATACTAGCACCTAATTCACAGTGTTGTGAAAATCAAATGAAAGATTTTTGCAAACCTGAAAGCACTATATAAATGCTAGCAATTATTATAATGGGTGTTGCATCATAAATAGAATAATGAACTATGTATGTTATTCCCCAGAAAAGTAGATAATCTGTCCCAGTGTAGATAGCTAAAAAGGTAGAAAATTTATTACGTAATTATACGCTGGGCACAACGTTGAGCTGTGGTGTCAGTGGGGGGAAAACGGGGAAATCAGAATTTTTTTGTTCTTATGTTAGTCTGAGGTTATGATGGTAAGCTTAAGCCATTAGTTTATGTATAAGTATGTGTTTATATGAATGTATTCATATACATCTACATATATACATTTTGCAAGCTGAAACTAAATGAAGACTTCACCTGTTGTGGAAGTCTTGAGCATTGCATCTCTTATCATGACTATTAACTAACTTTGACTTTCTAATTACTGACTAGGTAAAAATAATTTTATCTCTATACCTGTTCCTATCCCCTTGTAAATTAAACTTAGTTTAACTAAAGAAGCTAAGTAAAGTTTAACTAAAACTAAGTATAATCTGAATTTGTTTCTTTGCCCAATTCTGAAATTCATGTGAACATCTATCTATCTTGGACAGACACTGTAAATAGACAATGAGATAAGACCATAAGTAAACAGAAGGAGATTGAGCTGATTTACCTTTGAAAATTTCAAAGTTACTTTAATAACTCCTCTCATTGTATTCCCCTCTCCTTCAGCTTTTTCCTAAGTGGAAAAAAAATGTAAGATTTCTGTATTTTTCAGATGTTATTTTATGGCTACAAGTCATAGAAGGAACACTACAGACTCCAAAGAGTCCTTTTCCTCTTGGACAGTTTCATCTCTGAGTTTTTGTGGCGTTGCTTTCTCTTGGTTCTCTTCCTACCTATACGACTACTCGCTCTCCGTTGTAAGATCATCATCTATGTCATTATCCTCTAATTGTGGCTATCCCATAAGACTCTCAGGCTGGAGAATCTAAAGCCTTGAGGCCATGAGGTCCTCAAGTGTGGCCCTTTGACTGAATTCAAAATTCACAGAACAAATCTCCTTTATAAAAGGATTTATTCTGTAAAACTTGAACTCAGTCAAAAGGCCATATTCGAGGACCTAGAAGGCCACATGTGGCCCCGAGGCCATAGGTTCCTCAGCCCTAGAGACCCTCTTCTCTTTTCTTTCTATATTTTCTCACTCAGTGTCCTCATTAGGTCCCATGGGTTCCTTCTACACATAGCCATCTTCCCTGAAATATTGAACTAGCCTCCTGATTATTCAGCCTGCTTCAATTCTCTCTGTCTACCAATCCATCCTTCACACAGACACCAAAATGATTTTTCCAAAGGTTATGGTTGTAATCAGGTCATCCTGTGCCCACCTCAGCAAACTTTAGTACTTCCCTGTTACTCTAGGATTAATATATAAACTCTTCTGTTTGATATTTGAAGCTTTTCTCAATCTGACTACATCCTATCTTTCCATCCTTCTTATTTATTACTACCTTTCATACACTATATGATCAAATCATATTGACCTTTCTGTTTCTCGTACATGACACTCCATCTCCCTTTTCTCTTCCTTTGCATTAATTGTCTCTCATGCCTGGAATGTGTTCCCTAATCATTTCCATCTCTTAGAATCTCTAACTTCCTTCAGGACTGAGCTCTTCTGTCTCCTTTATGTATGAATCTTTTCCTGGTACCTCTAGCAGCTAGTACTTCCCCATGCAAGGTTACATTTATTTTTATTTTCTATATCCCTACATGTTGTCTCCCCTGATAGAACATAAGCTTCTTGAGGCAAGGTTTGTTTAGTTTTTGTCTTTGTATCCTCAGCACCTAGCCCATTGCCAAATGCTTAGCAGGTACTTAATAAATAGTTGATTTATTGATTAATTGGTCATGGATATGGGAAAACTACATTACATTATAAATAAAGAATTACAGGGGTGCCTAGGTGGCACAGTGAATAGAGCACTGGCCCTGGAGTCAGGAGGACCTGAATTCAAATCCAGCCTCAGACACTTAACACAAAAAATTAGCTGTGTGACCTTGGGCAAGTCACTTAAGCCCAGTTGCCCTGCTTTCCCCTCTCCAAAAGGCAAAAAAAAAAAAAATGCAAAAAAGGCAACAAATTATCAAAGAAATGGATTAGCTAAAGAAGAAGAGTTTGGTCCCATGGCCAGAGCAAGAATAACAGTCCCATGCTCCACTAGTATTTTTGCTGTGCAAATGAGAAGAAATGAGGAAGAGAAATGAGGAAGGCCTCCAGCCCATGGGACATCCTGTGGCAGTCACTTAAATGAGTTGCCATCTGCTAAGCTGGAGATAATGCCTATCCATGCTAAGGAAGTCACAGATCCATTAGAGAGTACTGAGTACCATCTTGTCCTACAGTCTGCTACCTCCATGTTTTGCACAGATCTAGAATGAACTCAACTCTGCCTATTGAAATCCTCCTCCTCTCTCAAGACCTAGCTCGAGTACCGCTTCTTCCGTGAAGCCTTTCCTGATGTCTACCACTCCTATTATCCTATTCAAAGTAGAAAATGTACTCTCCTTCCTCAAGTTTTTTTGAGCACTGTGTTCTGATCTGTTCTGTGCATATGCCACTTTCTGCTTGTGTCATTTTGTATACATATTTTATCAAAACCCAGTTTGATTGTTAGCTTTTTAAAGGTAGGAGCTATACTGCTTTTCATCTTTGAAGCCCCAATACTTTACCCACAGTGCTTTGTGTGCAGTTAGCACTTTTTTAAAAGTTTGTTGAATTTTTTTGTTGAATTTGGAAGGTAGTATATAGGTACATGTTGGAAAATATAGCACTGATTGTGGGCTTCATAGAACTTTAATTTTTAGGGAAATGGGACCTATGCTCAGAACAAAGTTTTGATTTTGTTTCATGAGTCAATAAAATCCCCAGAAGTATCAGAAATAAGTATTTAAGGCAGTTTATGTAATTTTCCTGAGCATTATCACCTGTCTCTATTTTATTTCTTGTCAGAATTTAGCACTGATGTAAAATTAAAGCAGGATGTTTTGGGGGCAGATTTTCAGGATAAGTTACAGGCAATAGTTGCAGTGCAGAAGATACTAAATAGTCTGTTTAGGGCATTGTGAAACTTGAATGTAACATATCTAACAGTGTCAGGCCAGGAGAGAGAATAAGCTGAGCGTTCCGTTCCTCCAGGGAGATGTCTGTGGGTATTACTGTTTCTTCTTTCTGCCTCCATCAGTTGTCAAGTCTGGAAGCCTTTCCTCTCAATTATTTCCTGTTTACATGGCTTGTGTATAATTGCTTGCATCTTGTCTCTCCCATTAGATTTTAAGCTCCTTGAGAGCAGGGACTGCCTTTAGCCCCTTTTTTGTATCCTTAGCATCTAACACAGTGCTTGGCATGTAGTAGATGCTTATATTGATGGCCTGTTGATTGGTTGGCTGTGGTAGCTATGGAGGTAAAGAGAAAGCAGTCCACCCTAATCAGTCCCTATTCTCTGATCTCTTCTGCCTTCATTCCTTGGCCTTATCGACAGACGTATAGCCATCAGAAAATCTGCCTGGCAAATTTATTTAAACTAGGACTGAATCTCATCTATTTAAAATTTACTTTACTATTTCTAAAGTTCTCAGTAATTTCTTTAAAACGCCAACACCTCTAGTGACTTTATTAAGGGAAGAAAAGCCACACAAGAAAAACTAAAGTTAAAGAGTATGTAGGCCTAAAAATTCTGGAACATGAAAAACTTGTGTCTAGTTAGTAAGACATGGAGGACACATTTTGTGTTTCTTCTACATAATTTGTCATCCATACTATGAGAAACAAATAAGGGGTATGTTCTGGGGGGAAGAAGGAAGAAGAATGAAACTAAGTAACACTAAAACCAAAGGAAAAATAAATATACTTTTTAAATGCTTCCTGCATAACAAGAAGTGTGCACAGTTAATTCTGAAAAAAAATAAGTGAACATTGTGGGTTGTGTGGAGACATGATAGACATAGGACTGTTAGGAAATTTTTCTCTCACTTTTACCCAATGGGCTCAGCTCTTAGTGCTGAGCTGTAATCTCCAGTGGAAACTTTCGTCTGAGTTTGGAAGGCTGAGAACATAAGGGAAGCGTATGAAACTCTCTCCTATTTAGGTCAAAATTCACCTTAAAAAAAGGTATCATCAAACCCATATAGCTCCAAGTTCTCAGTTGATGGAGGAAATAAATGACTGTCTGTTGGATTGAAAAAGTGACTCCCTGTGGACTGTAATGCATCCTTTATGATAGTAAAACTGTAGCACTCTGGGGTGTCTGCTGGTATCTTCAACCGATTGTATAGAAATTCCCATTTTAATATTGGGCCAGAATGTCAAGCCATTTTCTGGAACCCAGGCTCTTTCATGTGGGTCTCTGCTCTGACAACTTACTGTGTGATCATGGGCATGTCACCCAACCTCTCTATAAAATGAGAATAATAATATTTAGGAGTAAGATAGCCCTACCTGGATAATGTCATCACAAACTGTCAGGCCATGGCTTTCAATGCAGCCCTGGCTTATGATTTGCTTTTTAAATCCTATTTTGTGAGTGATAAACCAAGAGAGACAGTGCACAGTTCAGAATCCCGCGGCTTTAGACGTGGCCATCCATCCCTTAGCCTTATCCATTCTGAGTGGAGAGTTAAGCATGCCAGGCAATGCAGTTAAAAGGTGTCTTGCATCCAGGCAGACCAACTACTTCACTTTTATTTCCAGATCTTCACCTTTGTAACTTAGTTTCTAGGAGCCAAAGGCTATCCACATTCAATTGGCATTCCCAGTCTTAAGTGTTGATAGCAGCTAGTGTTTGTTATTACCTGCCTTTTAATGCATTAGTCCTTTGCTTTCTTTGTCACAAAGACTTCTTTTTGACCTTCAAAGGCATAGGTGGGGATGCTAAACTGTAATTCATTTCAACCTTGCTCCTAGGTGTTTCTTTAGGCAAAGACTCTCATCTGTAACCATCTGCAGCATTTGTTGTTTTAACTCTGCTTGACTTCCTCCTTCTCTATGCCTGGTGAAAATCTTCCCTTCTGAGCCAAGATTAGGTGCCATCTTCTCCATCAGACCTTCCCCGAGGCAGTAGGGTGCCCTGCAAAGAGCAGCTCATTTAGAATCCAAAGATCCGAGGTTGAGTCTTGATTTTGCTATTTACTACCAGTGTGAGCTGGAACAAGACATGTCACCTCTCTTGGCCTCAGTTTACTGATCTGTAAAATGAGGAAAATGACTAGATAAAATCTAGATATAACTGCTAGGCCCCTTTGGACTCTAAATCTGTGATGCCGTGATCTGTCTGATCCTCCAAAGCTAAAAGTGATTTTTTTTTTCTCTCTATTCAGATGTTCATATAGCACTTTGTTGATCATTCCTTTCTCCCTATCACTTATTTCCTTGTTAGTCTGATAGCTCTGGATTAGTGCGAAAATGACTCCAAGAGGTCACCTTATTTGAATTTGCACTGCATATTTCCATTGGGCTGAAACTTATTACCATATTTTATGTAGTTACAACTTTGAATATTGCAAATTTGAATAAATTTGATCATTTCAGGAAAAAAATTAATTATTCACACTAATTGAGATCAAGCTTATTTATGTATCCCCAGTACCTAGCACAGTGTCTTGCATGTAATAGGTATTAAAAGTAAAATGTTTGATGGTTTAATTGAGTTGAAATGAAGGCATTTTATTCCTCCTTTTGTGGCAAACATTATGTAGCTTGTCATGATGAAAACACTGAAAGAATTTTTAAAAATCCCCTTCTTCCCTAATTCTCCTCTCTTACAATTTAATTAAGTGTTAAACATCATCATAATCACTCACATGCATATAATGTATGAGAGTTTACAAAGAACTTTCCTTACAAAGACCCCATGCAATAGTTAGAAATATAACAGAAAAGATGTGGTACTGTGGAAGGTATATGCACTCTCCATGGAGATTGGACTCTCCAAAGTCACCTCTGCCATTGTTACTTGTGTGACCTTGGGCTAGTCACTTAATCCCTTTGGGGCTTGATTTTTTCTCTCAAATGAGAGGATTTGACTTAGGCCTCTAAGGTCAATTACAATTGTTTAATCATATTATTCCCATTGTATATGAGAGTGAGTTTAGGGGATGTGTCCATGATCCTGCAGTGTTAAGAGACTCAAACCTAGATTTTCTGATTCTAAATTTAATGTTCTTTCCAGTAAATAGCAATGCCTTCCCATTCATGGTAAGTGTAATGAAAACCAAGTGTAAAAAAACAAAGACATACCTGGAGAATTTACTGGATTTGGTGAATTCTGATTTTTAAGCAGAGGGGGGAAAATGCTCCTTTCCCCCCCACAACTAAACACCAAGTATTTGGTTTAATCATTTGTAATTTTCTAAATTAAGTTTAGTAAATTACAAATTACTAAGTTTAGTGATTTGGCTTGGATAGAGAGTAGAATTCAAGAGTTTTTATATGTATAAGAATATATATCCATTTATTATCTACTTTACCAAGGCATAAGGAACTTAGAGCTGCAAGGAACCTTAATGGTTGTCTGGTTTAATCCCTTCATTTCATAGATGAGGAAAGTGAGACCCAGAGAAGATTTGTCCAAGGTTACTCAGGTAATAAATGGCAGAGTCCAGATTCAAACCTTGGTCCTCTCTTTCTCTCTATAGGCCTCATTCCACTCTACTACAATGCCATACATATTCTTCATTTAATTTATTCCTAAAAGAGGTAGAAAATGCATTTTTAGATTGTGCTTTGGGAGAATCCTCAGAAAACTAAAAAACAAACAAAATCCGAGAACTGAAGAAAGAAGCATTATATAGTTATATTCCAGCACATCTACCAAATAGAATATAAATAAGTTTAAAAAAACTGCCAGTAGAATAAAAAAAAAAAACCAAGTCATTTACAATGTGTCCTTTGCATTAAATTATAAGAACTTATTATTTGCATTAAATTATATTATTTGCATTAAACTATAAGAACTTATTAAGCAGGAATCTTATTTGAATTCATAATTTACAGCATCTAGCATAGAACAATGGACATACGAACACAATTACTTTTTGATATACAAAACTGAGTCCCTAAATAGTAGTAACTTTATGTACATTTTTTAAGCGGATAATTAGGAAAAACTCTAACTGTACCCTAGTTTTAGCTTCCTTTGCAGGTGGGATTATTTAAGCTTCTGTTGATAGTCATCTTTCTATGTGATGCTGAGCCAGACCCATCAGATAAGTAAGCTACTCTTTGAGTACAAGCCTCTCACATTTGACAAGCATGAACACTCTCAAACCTCTAGGGTTCCATGGGGTGGATGAAGGATCCAGTCTATTTAATGGTACACTAGAGACATGAAAGAGTTAAGGCAGTTCTGCAGCAACTTACATGTAGGGAGTAATTTACTAACCCAGAGGATCTGGTTCTTTATTCAGCCACATATATACTACCAATAATGAGAACTGCTGTTCTCCTGCCTGATTTTTTAAGCATACTATTCATATCCCAAGAAATCATACCTGGGAGCCTACTTAAGATATTTCTCTGAGGACCTGACCCCTGATGATAAGAATTTCAGCACACCTTTGATAAAAGCTGTAAATGGGAGGTCACAATCTTTGGACAGGTTGATATAAAATAAGACCACAGGAGAATCTTAGAATTGTTAAGTGGGGAAGAAACTTAGTGATCCAACCCAGCTTATATTTTTATAGACAAGAGCTAGTTCCCATCTGAAAGCATAGGTAAACAGGGATTTTTAGCAACATTCTGCAGAAGGTTCTTACAGTTCATTCTGGAAACCATCTGTCTTGGCTCCTGTAAAGAAGTGTCATGTCTCACTAAAAGAAAAATAGGACCTAAACTATGACATAAAATGACCTTGATGATGGGATTGAGAGATGGTTACTCTGAGACCTGCCCTTAAATTTTTCTTAGTCATATATTTATGTATTTCATAGATATGTATTTGTATATCTCAGGCATTATTCAAACAAATTTTAAAGCCAGAATGGTGACAGAAATTTTGGAAGAGCTACTTAAATAGTGTTCTATATATCGAGATAGTTAGAATGGGGAATAATGTGTTTTACACATTAGACCAATTATTGTGTGCATGAATCCTTAGCCATTTAGGAAATTTGAAACAAGCATTACAAAACTCATAGAAATTAGCTTTGAGAAATTTTGAAAAAGGGGGGAAATCGCTTAAAAAACTGGGGGTTTTGATCCCTAACGACTGAAAAAATGATTATTGTTGTTATTAATCCTTCATACTCAAAGAAGACCAATGGTATAATATGTAAGACTATGGCTGTTCAGTGCAGTATGAACTTAGAAGATTCTACCACAGGTCAGGCACAAATAGTCCATTTGAACATTTATGATGAAGATGTCTCTAGAATTGTGAATCTCATGTTTCCTTTATAATATTTTGATTCTGCTTTGCTTATAGAGCACAGTGCCACCTTTGATGTGTGCATGCCATGTTGGGTGGTCATGTGCCAGCATCTCCTGTGGCTCACAAGAGACCTGTGCCACTTCTTTTGACCTCCATGTGAGCACTTGTCTTGTGAGAGACAAATACTCCATAAAATAGTCTTTTTAGGTAAATGTTTGTTTGGCTTCCATCAGGATGGAGTCTATTGTTATATTCTGGTTTTAGTCTGATATGGGAGTTTATGAACTTCCAGAACCTTAAAGGAAAGGTCTAAAGACAACCTAGATGCCAATTAAGTATTTAAAAGTTTTTTTTTAATTTTAGATTTTATTCATTTTTAATTTTATTGATAAATTTTTATTTTTGCTGCACCTTTATTTCTGAATATATTCCCCTCTTTTACTCAGTGAGCTACTTTTTATAATAAAGAATAAAAAAGAGAGAGAAAAAGCAGTTTAGCAAAGTTAACTCATATATCAGATGAATATGACAGTATATGTAATGTTTCATACCCATAGTCTCCCACTTTTATCAAGAAAGGAGAGAGGGATATTTTTCCATCACTTCTTTGGGGCTGAGCTTGATTGTTAAAATTACAGTGTTAGGGTTTGTTTTTTTCTTTGCATTCACATTATTATCATTTTGTATAATATTTGCCTGGGTTTGCTTAATTTATTCTGTATCACTTCATGTAAATCTTACCATATTTCTCTGAATTCTGCATATTATGACACAGTAATATTCTATTATTTTCATATATAATATTTGGTTTAGCCATTCCCTAACAAATAGTATCTATTTTGCTTCTAGATTTTTGCTACCATAAAAAGCCTGTTTTGATGATTCTGGGACCTTTCTTCCTATCTTTTTCCTCCTTTGGTAAAGCAGTAGGATCTATAAGTTAAAGGGTATAGACACTTTTGTCATTTTTTTTAACCTAATCCAAAATTGTTTTCTGGAATGGTTGAATCAACTCATAGCTCTACCAAAAGAAAATCTGTGCTTGATTTTTCCCAATCCCTTCACACCGACTATTTACATATAATTCATATAATTATCCTTGCTAGTTTGCAGGGCATGAAGTGAAGCCTCGGAGTTTTTTATTTTATTTTATTTATCTTAATTTTAATTTATGGAATAAAACAAGTATTTCCATAAAGTAGCATGATAGAAAAACAGATGACTGCACATGAAACTGCAAATTTAGTAAGTACAACTTGCTGTACCTTTTAAATACCAAATAAAGTTATCATATAAATTTCTTTTTTTCTTTTTTTTTTCTTCTCTCCACTCCCTCAACCTAGAAGTGGCTACCATGAGACACGAAAATGTAAAATCAGTCTATACATACTTCTGTTTACCTGTTCTTTTACTAGATACAGATAGCATCTTCCTTCATATGTCCTTCATAGTTACTTTGGGATTTATAATAGTCAAAATGACTTAGTTGCTCAAACTTGTTCTTAAAATGATATTGCTGTTACTGTATACAACTTTCTCTTGGTTTTTGCTCATTTCACTCTTCATTATTTCATGGAAGTTTATGTTTTTTCTGAAATCAATGAGCTCATCATTTCTTATAGCACAGTGGTATTCCATCACGATCATATCTGGCAACTTGTTCAGCGATTCCCCAATTGACAGGCATCCCTACAATTTCTAGTTCTTTGTTTTGATATGCATTACTCTTATTGGTGATTTAGAATAGTCTTCCATATAGCTAAGAGGTTGCACTCCTTTTTGAGAGCTATTTGTTCCTATCTTTTGACCATGTATCTGTTGTGGGATGTCTCTTTAACAAGCATTTATTAAAGACCTGGAGATAGAAAGATATAAATGATATAGTCCCTCCCTTGAAGTAGCTTACATTCTACTGGAGGAAAACAACAGGTACATAAATAAGTGAATGTAAAATATACAAAAATTTCAGCTGGGTTGGTAACTGAGAATATGCTAACAAGCTGGGGAATCAGTAAAAGCTTCTTATAGGAGGTAATCCTTAAATTCAGACTTGAATGGAATTATGGTTTCTAGGAGTTAGAAATGAGAAAGGAGAGCGTGATCCTTGCAAGGGCTTGGATATGGGAGATGGAATGTCAGTGTTATCATCTAGGGAACCCCAAGTAGACCAGTGTGGATTTAAGGGTATAGCAATGTTCAGCAGAGGTGCTAGAAAACTAAGCTCATTTCTAGCATCTAAGCATCCATAATCATGGTCCTAGGTGCTGACATAGATCTGCTTCATTTGCATTATATACATAGAGAAAAAGAATGACCTTTGATGGTATAATATAACACGAATTCACTCTGGATGAGAGAAATACAGCCTAGCCTTGTCATCAGATACAGTAAAGGGGATCATAATGCAAACCACCCATCCATGCAGAAGATGAAAGACACACACACACACACGCGCGCGCGCGCGCGCACGCGCACACACACGTTCAAGAGAGTTTAATTAGACAAGAAGAAAGCCATAAAGACCATAAAGGTGATTAGACACTACAACAGGCTGCTGAATGAAACTGGAAAATCTCTTGTTTCTGGAGCATTTAAAAAGTAGAATCATTTTCATCTGCTTTGAATAGATTAGGCATAAACTTGGTAGAAAGAGTTGACTGGTAATTGTATGAAACTTGCAAAAAGGTCTGACACTATACATCTTTAAGGCTAATGTGTTAATTTCACCAAATCTTGATGGTTCATATTCATCCAAAGTGGAATTTTGAGAAAAAAATGTTCCAAGTGTCAGTCTGTCTTCTAATATGTGTGTCTTCTGATTCTGCATCCCTCATGTTAGGTGTAAGAGAAAAATTGGATCCTTGGGGTATAGGATATGGTGAGTGTAAAAAGATCACTATTTCTTTTTACTAAGAAGCATTTTTAGAAAATTGCAAATAGCATTTCAATTGGATCACTAAACTAGAAACTACTTTCCATCTCTTTAACTGAGTGTTTGAAGTTCTTATTTTTAAGGTAGGCAAAAATGGCAGAAATTGTCATCCAAGAACATAGACCCTTGCCTAAAGCATTCTAATTGAGAAAGTTTCCAAATGAAAAATGGTATGCAGTTGGATTTTTCTAGTGCATGTCACACATTCCCTGTTTATTTGATCTGAATATCCTTTGACCTTTGAGTTGGGTTCTGCATCATTTCTGAAAGGCTTTTTTTTTTTTTTGTTCACTTAGGAATTAAATAGCTTTAATTACTTGGATCTGTACAGACTTGCTGACCTCTTTAATCTCACTTTGCTGGAGAAGGCAGTGATCGATTTTTTAGTGAAACACCTCTCTGAACTCCTGAAGAGTCACCCTGAAGAAGTTCTAACACTTCCTTATTGCCTGCTTCAAGAGGTCCTGAAGAGTGACCAGCTGACATCCCTAAGTGAAGAGCAAATCTGGCAGGTAAGGAAGCTTCCTCATCAGCAGAATGTGTGGTAGAAAACCTTGACATGCTTGCTTTGCTTGAATCCTGGTATTATGGAGGTAGTAAATGATTAAAGGCTAAGGGGTCAAGAAAGTGTGAACCCTTTTATCTTAGGTGAATTTTTAGATAGAGTGTTCTCTTGATTTGTCAGGTGATTGGGAAGGACTTGATCTTGAGGTAGTGGATTCTCAACGCACATTTAAAATAACAGAGAAGATTTCCTTGGGGCCTTTCTGTAATCAAATGTATCTGACTTTAAATGCTAGGAGATAGTAACATTATTAATTATATCATGGTGAAAATAGTTTCAGTGTGAGAAAAGTGTATTGCTCTGACTTTCATAAAACAGTGACGTAGGCCTCAAGTATGAAGTTCTGAAAGGGCCTTTTCTGCATTGCAAAATTATAGTTTCTATTAGAGAACTATTTGGACTATGTGTGAAAGACCCTTTAGTGAGGTTTCTATAGTCTTATGGAAGCTAAAACTTCCAACTTTATTCCTTCATTGATTATTGTCTAAGGTCCTGCCCTCTTATCTGACCCTTTTCTGTCTCTGTTTTCTCCTTTGTTCTCATCTCTCCCTGCTATCCCTCTCCTTTTTCTCTCCTACAACTGACCATCATTTTGTCATTTTGTTTACTTATAAAAATACTGTATTTTCGATATTTCCCAAGAATTTGAAAACATTTAACGTAAACAGGGCACAAGATAGCATGACTTCTGAGTTCCGAGTAACTTCTGAATTAACTTTTTATCTCATATGAATAATAGCATTTTAAGCTTACAAATTGCTTTCCTCTCAGTCATCCTGTGAATTTCATTATCTTATTTTATAGATGAGGAAAATAAGTCTCATAGTGGGGAATTAACCTGGGATTATAGGATTTTATAGCTGCTAGGACACTTTAGGTATCAACTAGTCCATCCCAGCTCATTTTACAGCTGAGGAAATAGAGTTAACTTAACTCAGAAGTTAAGTGACTTGTCCATAGTGACATGGGTAGTAAGTGACTAAACCAGGATTCAAATTCAAGTTATCAAGTGAGGAAAAAGTCTTTTCTTACAGCCACCCTTACAGCCCTCTCTCTTGAAATTACTTTGCATATACTTTGCTTTTACTTATCTATGAATATGTTGCATTCTACTTTCTCTCTCCCTTCCTCAATCCCTCACAGGAGATTATAAACCCCTGGAGGGTGAGGGCTGTTCTGTTTTGTTTTTTTTTTTATTCCTAGCACAGTGCCTTAGAATCTACTAGTCACTTTATAAATGCTTGTTGAATTGAATAAAACTCAAGTCTTCTGATGTCAGATCTAGTACTCTTTGTAATAAAGTTGGCTGGCCCTTACCAAAATACAGGTTATTGATTTACCTGCCTCTTTCTTCAAATGCTCATGCCCTTTATTTGCTGTCTCATTTTGTGACATTTTCCTGTTCATTAACATTTTCACCAAGGGAAATATAAAGAGAGAAGATCCAAATCAAGCAGCTTTTACTATTTTTTTTTAACAACTATGGTTTAAAAGAAAAAGGTTTATTGGAGAGGAAATGAGGACTCTTGGCCAGAGTGAGATTTTTTTGAATATATGTGGATTTCAATTATCCATATTATCCTACTTCTTTGTTAATATAATCAAGAATTGACTGGCCAGGGAAGAACTCAGTTCTCTGGTGTGGCAGCCAAAGGAACTCATGTTTCCCTAGGGAAGAAAAGTGGGGATGATTTCTGCAACTGGCTGTTTCTAATTGAAATGAGATCAGGGGCCAATACCCTCAAATGACTTCTACCTATCCCCTTTTGTGGTATAGTGATATGATCCTGTTGAAAGGCACTGCCAGAGATTGTAATGGTAATGTGCAGATTTTTGAGTGACAAAAAATGTTATACTGTCCACTTAAACGTTATCATAATTGCCTCTCTAAAGGTTACTAATGCTGTAATGTAGAATTTTAAGAACTGGTTTCTGCTGCAGGCAGTATATATATGTATATTTGTACCTGGACCTCCAGAAAGAATTAAAAGACTCACATAAATATTTACCAATTTAGGCATTCAGCAGGCAATAAGAAACTGTTTTTGCTTTATCTTAGCAAATAAGTAATTCCCTCATAGTCAACCCAATAGAGAAAGATCAAATCAGACCAGCTATATTGCCTCCAGTGTAGTTAAGTTCATCATTTTTGCTAAGGTTATACTACTAACGCAATATACCATGGAAGAATCTAATATTCAGCCCAGGGTGAAGATTGGGTATGCCAGAGGATTAGTGTCAGGGTGCTTTATAGAAGTGAAACTTGATGGACAGGCTGGAGACAGATCTCCAGAATCTCATTAAATTGCTGAATTGTTCATTACTGAGCACTCTCACTGTAATAAAGTGCTCATTGACTTTGACAAATCCCCATCCCATGTCTTAAAGAAGAACACTGAAGCAAGAGGTGTTGGGGAAGAGAAAGGAAATTGGCACAAAGTGGGCCAAGTAATAGAAAAGCTGATGAGGGATCCTGCTAGTTGATTAATATGTGCTACCAGTAACCTATGTGACTTCCCAATAATAAAAACCACCCTCCACATATTCCCCAAGTATGCATACAAACACACACACACACACACACATACACACACAGATACAAACACATACTTGAACAGGTAGTTGTTTTGAAAACTATGTGGGTATTCCAGTTTAAGGATAGAAATAAAATTTGACATTTTCTTTTATTGTTAAAGGTATAATTTTCATTAATGGCCCAATATTAAAAGGTACGGGTATTCAGAAGAATCACATACAACTCTAAATGGTCCATATTGAATATACTTTCTTACATTCAGTTTTTTTTTTGCTGTCCTAACCATTGCCCCTTGAGCTTCCAACTCACTTTCCTTGATGAAATCCCTGAAGATTGTGCCTTATCAGCCCTGCCAGGTCCACTATCTATCTGCCCTTTCTAAACTTTATCCTGATCTTCTTCCCCCAGGGGACTTTTTTGTCCTAGTCTTTTTCTTAGACAAGTCTCTCATTACCTCCAAGCCATGAAACACTTATTCCATAAAGTGACTCCACTGTGTTCAGAATGTATGAGTACACAGGCACATGCAGAGATAGACAGACAAACAGAGACAGAGAGATAGGTAGATAGGTAGGTAGGTAGATAGATAGATAGATAGATAGATAGTATTTGGGAAATATAATATTAATGAATGAAAGACTGAATAAATAAAATCCTCTAACTCCAAAAAATAAAATTTTCAGGATACCCCAAATCAGTCTAGAAGCAATAATAAGTGCATCTGTTTCTAAAAAAAAGAAAGTATTGTTCATGGAAAGAAGCCTTAAGCTGTGTCAACCCTCACCCTGGAAAGCATCATTATCTGGATTTTTTGGTTGCTTGCTTGTTTTGTTTTGCTTTGGGATAGTGGAGGAAACAGATGTAGAAACTTAACAGCTGAAAGTCCTTTGAGAGCATCCAGCTAAGGATATTCCCCCCTTTCCTCCCAACATGGCTTGCACAGGCTGCCATGTTATTTCTTGGTGAATAAAGGTTTATGAT
>CM053584.1:257582675-257592675 GCA_028627135.1 Pseudochirops cupreus
GGGGAGAAAATATGTAACTCAAAAAAAATTTTTAAAAAATAAACAATATTGAGTCAAAAAAAAAAAAGAAAAGCAGGCTTCGTACTGCCAAAACAGGTCTAACATTTGGTTCTTTCACATGCTTTTTATTTTAATCAAATTGTATTAGTTATCTGTGTATAGTTGCCTGCTACAAAGTATGTATTCACTATGAAGGGTATAAATATGAAGTATATAAACTCCCAGATTTTATAATCTAATTGAGGACACTAGAAGAGAAGTAAAATATTAAATGCCAAATGAATGACACAGATAGTAAGTGTTATAGGAATTCAAAGGAAGGGAGGGAGTCCTATGAGCCGTGGACGCGTGGGAGAACTTCACTGGATTTTGCAATTGAACTGGGTAGAATTAGGAAGAAGAGAGAGAGGGTGAGGAGGACACTTATAGGAGAGGAATAATGCAATCAGAGGATGGGATTGGAATTAGCAATTAGTTAATTGTGATTTATTAAATACCTGCTAAGTGCCAAGCCCTGTGCTATGTGTGTGAAAAAGTAGCTATTCTCAAGAAGGTTACAATCTATCTGCAGAGCAAGGGGTGTTATTTGAAATAGTGATTGTAGATGTTCTCTGAAGGCCAAGAGGTAAATTAAAAAAAAAAGCTACTGAGTGAGAGGCTGGAATAGTATCCATTTTTTAGAAGTGTGGACTTAGAAGAAATAGAGTTGGTAAGGTTCATAATTAACTATGTATACTGTTATCTTCCAACAATAAAGAACTTTTTTTTCCAGTCAAATGTTAATGGGAACAGTACAGTTGCTGATTTGTATTAGTAGAGGAAGTTTCCTCTGTGGGAAGCTAATACCAATGAAACCCCAGGTCTTGAGTGAAAACAACAAAATGAATTTTATTGTATGTACTTACTTTAAGAATTGTGACAGCTTTATGAACAGGTCCAGTTGTATCTCCTTACACATAGTTAATTAACTAATTGACACAGTAACCAGGGGCCTGATGTTCCACATTTCAGATGAACAGCCACAAAGATGTGAAGTACTTCAGCAAATATTTAAGTACCTACTGTGTGTAAGGTAATATGGTAGGGGCTGGGAATTCAAGATGAAACCTTTTTCTAAACGCCACATTGGACTAAAACAGTAGATTAGGACACAAAAGTTCTGATTCACAGTGTGGCATTAGGTCCATTAATCTATATTCCTGTCATATAACGGCCAATAAAATAATAATTTGTTTTTTTCCCATGTTTTTGACTTTTTAAATTATCCACAAATGCTTGTAATATGCTAACTTCCTTTACACTAGAAAATGTGTATTTTTCTCTCTCCTTCATTCCTCAGATTTTCTTTCATTTGCTTTTAGGTGCTCCTAATAGCCTTTTATGTAATAATAACACTGCTTTGCATATAGGACACGTCGTTTTAAGGTCTTTAAGGTACTTGCCACACAATAACCTTGTGAGATGGGTATTATTCTTTTTTTTTTTATGAGGAAACTGAAGCTCTGAAGAGTTTATTGACTTTCTCAGGGTTACTTAACCTCTCTGAACTAAATGTCCAAGTTGGGACTCAGATTCAGGTTTTCTAGCATCAAGACCAGCATTTTTCCTTTACATCATGTTGCCATTTGGTTAATTCCCTATGTTTCTGCCCAGATGGTTTGGACTTGCCCTCCTTCCTTCTGTTCTCCAATTCCAGGGGCCTGATACAATACTCTCTTTTATTTTGCTACTCATTCGGCTTAAGCCTCTTACATACTGAACTGAGGTGAGGAGAGAAACCTAACACTTCTGTATTATTTTGATTTATTGCACATGCCTAGCACATGCCTATAGTGCAAGGGTTCATTTTCCTGTGCTTTAATCAGGTCTCTAAATAGATTTATCACTCTTTGCCCACTAGCCAAGAAATCTTATCCTATTTATGTTCCATTGTAGGATATGAAGAGGGCATCTTGTCTCCTGGAGGGAGTTCTGTCTCCATTTGACTTAGATTATAAGTTCCTCCGGGCAGGGACATTGTCTTTAATGTTTGTACTGCACAGTGTTGTCTTACTGTACCCTATAAATAATAAATAAAAACAATAATGTGGACCTTTCATATTTAAAAGGATTGAATGGGAAATAGCAATTCCTTACTTTTCCTGCTTGAGGTTTTATGCATTTGTATATGTCTTCTTTCCTCTCCACCCCTTTCCTCCTTCTCTCCTCTTCCTCTTCCTCCTCTCCTCCTCCTCCTCCTCCCTTTCTCCTCCTCCTTCTCCTCCTTCCCAGTAATACGCATATATTTTCCCTGCTAGGCAAATTCTTAAGCAAATGAATTTTGGAGAAAATGTTCTTTACCAATTTTTGGTTAGGGATTCGCTTCCATAAGGCACAGTGTTAATAATACATTTGTTCCACATCTCTGGAGACATGGATTAGATGATGATTTGGGTAGCCATTGAATTCATATCTGGCTGTCTCCTACTAGTTCCTCATGAGCTTTTATCCACCTCCCAAAATCCACCTGCATTGCTGAACTTGATTTGACAGTTTCTCCTCCAAAAGGGTCCAAGTCCTGGAAAAGGCAGAGTTGCAAAGAGCTATTGAAAACCTATCGAGGTAGAGGGCCGTTGGTGGTTTGAGAGTTGTGCAAAAATAGCTATTTGACATCACCAACACAAAATTGACACAAACACTGCCCTGTCACAAAAGACAAATTAATATTGTCAAGCAGAGCCATGCACTATATAGGTGCTCAGGAAATAATTTTTGAGTGAATAAGTCATTCAGAGTTTCTGATACTCTTGTTCCAATTTAGCATTTCATATATACTAAATATGCTACAAGATATAGAGACTTTTCAAAGCTTGGGAGTAATTTACTCATGCGTTTCCAGTTCCCAGTTGTAGCCTATATCAGCGAAGGTAATTGTTAACTGTGGAAGGAGACCTCCATCTGCCTCTAGTATTTGTGTCATCTTGCTCATGCCAAGTCTATACTCCAGAATAGAGAAGATCTCCTGTTTCCTCCCTCAGGGAAGGAAATAGTCACTAATTCCTAAGACTTTTGCTCCCCCTCCACTGCTCCTGTCAACATACTTAGTTCCCTTATACTTTTCCTTGGCTATGTGGAAAATTTGGCAGAGCTGCATTTTCAACATGTTTCTTTCAAATTCTGTGTCATTTCCCTGCAGCCATAATTTCCCCTTTTCTTTTGAACGTGGTGGGCAGTGCTGGAGGCAGTGCTCCAAAGGGGGACTAACCTGTGCCAAACTGGATAATTACTTTGCTCATTTCATGCCCATTGAAGTGTCATCCTATTATACAGTGTGAATTGGAGAATGTAATCTTTTTGTTTGGTGCTTTCTGTTTTCGTGCTGCCCAGTGTGGCCTTTGCCTCTTCTTCAGTAGCATTTTATTTTTAAAAAAAAATCTCACTCAATTTCCTGTGCTCTGAAAATAGGTTGGCAAACTAGCCCTGACCCGTAGATCTGGACACCACAGAAGTCAGGCCAATCCCTTAAGAAATCAGGCTGTGTGAAATTAATAATTTAAGTGAAAACGGGGGCTGTTAGTCCTTAAAACTATTCAGATGTAATGCCATGGAGGCTATGACAAGTGGGGAATGGGCTGAAATTAAAATGTTATGGAGTAGGAACTCCTTTGCCCTAATCTTTCTTAAAAAAAAATAACTGAGAAATCTTTGATTTTCCTCCCATACTAATTGTCCAACATTTAGAGCAATGGTTCTCAACCTTTCTAATGCTGTGACCCTTTAATACAGTTCCTCGTGTTGTGGTGACCCCCAACCATAAAATTATTTTCGTTGCTACTTCATAACTGTAATTTTGTTTTCCGATGGTCTTAGGTGACCCCTGTGAAAGGGTCGTTCAACCCCCAAAGGGGTTGCGGCCCGCAGGTTGAGAACTGCTGATTTAGAATCATGTGTCTGAAGATGGAAGTGAACTGAGAGTCTATGTGGTCCAACTACTTAATTTTACAGACCATGAAAATGAGGCCCCCGGAGGTTAAGTGACTTGTCCAGAGGCCTGCAGGTAGTACACCTTAGAGTAGAATTTGAACCCAAGTTCTCTGACTACAGAAGTGATTACTCATTTCACTTTACCACACTGTTTATCTGTGTGTGACTAGACATTTTCTCCTTCTGCCATGCACTTTCTAATCATCTTCATAATATTCCATTTTCCTTTCTCACTTAATAGTGCTTTATACTAAATCACAATCATGCTTTTTGAGGGCAAGTGCCGTCCTTTGCTTCCTTTGGTATCCCCGGCACTTAGCACAGTTCCTAGCCCATAATAGGTTCTTAATAAATGTTTATTAATTATGTCACAGTTCCATTTTCTTCTCCAAAGGACCTGTTATTCTCCCCAGTTTCATACATTTGTTTTTGTACATTTGATCAGTCAACTAATAATCCTTTATTTAGTGCCCACTATGTGCCAGGCTAGTCACTCTCTGTGCGGGTACCTCATCCAGTGATACCCTCTACATGGATACAGCTACTCCCTAGGTACCTTTCCTCTGAGATGACCTCCCATTTACATTACTCATATCTGGTTTGTATAGCATTTATGTATGTGTAGTAGATACAGCAGTTGTCTCCCCTTTAGAATGTGAGCTCCTCGAGGGCAGAGGTGCAGTTTTTGCTTTTCTCTGTACCTCCAGTAGTTACTGGAATGCTTGGCACACAGTAAATGCTTCATAAATGCTTTTTGACTGTACTTGGACTAATTTGAGGTTTTAGAGGTGTGTGCGTGTGTGTATGCGTGTGTGTGTGCGTGTGCATGTGTGTGCGTGTGTGTGTGTGTGTGTGTGTGTGAGAGAGAGAGAGAGAGAGAGCTGCTTCTGTTTGTATTTTGCAGTCACTCCTACCACATTTACATTCTCCTGATTTCTCTGTGAGGATTCCTTCCTTGCATAGCTTGACTGGTGATTTTGCTGCTGATTCCCTACGGATGTAACTTGTCACTAAGAACCTTACGTTGCTTCTGGCATTCACTTCAGGGGGACTTTACTGAGGGTAATCCTCAACCCCATTGCTCTGTGTTGTCAAGCAACTGTGAGAGGACAGTCATTATCAGAAATTACAGGAGCCCCAACTTATATTTACAAGCTGTGGTTCCCATGAGTTTGGAGATAATTTTATGGGAGTTTTGTTATTTGTGGTGTTTTTTTCTTTCTTCTTTAAAAAAGTGCACATAGGAACAACAAGGTGATTTATGAGATATGACATATTTATGTTCTGTGCTCCTAATTTTAATTTTGATTCCTGTTGTTTCCTGAATGTGCTGTTTCTGTGGCTGGTGCTGCTGTGAGGAGTAAAGAATGACCGGAGAATATTACTTATATATTGGTATCCTGCAGGAATGTTGCTCCCACCTGGCTTATCATGGATTTAAAATAAAAACTACACTGGGAGGTATATATGATGTGGGCACCCTGAGGTTGGGCACAGCAGACCTTCCATATTCCCAACTAGTTAGAGCTTAGTCTGGGTCCCCTTTAAATCCGTTTAGTCTCTTGGAAAGCTGACCCCCCTCACAGAGCACATGTGTGCGCGCACACACACACACACACACACACACACATATGCAATCTTACATAAGGAAAAAATGATCTCAGTAATTCTTTCCCATAATTAGTGAATTAGCAACAAATGGTGAATTAGTACTCAGCTATATTTATCATGCAGTCCTAGTGTTCATAGCCTTGCCTGTGCCTCTGTAGAGAGAGTTACTAAGGAAAGAAAAGGCATCAGAGGAAAGGCAAGAAAAACTTTGTGGAAGGAGTGGATTTTGTCAATCCTTGGTGAAGGTAGGGGAGAAACAGAGAGTTTGATAAAGAAGAGAGTTGAAAGGAAAGGCAGGTGGATGGAGGAACCAGGGGAGGTGGGAAGCCACGTGATGAGAGATGTGAAATAAACATATTTGGTGAAGCAGAGATGGTACAGGTATTAGTGCAGTGAGAGAGGAAGGTAGGTGGGGGGCCGGGTCTGCTGCCAGAAAATGGTAAGGCCCTTACTTAGCAATATTAACTTAATAGGAAAGAGAACCCCCAGTAGTGATATCTAAATATAAATTGCAGATAGTCTTTGCTGCATTAATATAGATTATAATAAAAAAGATCTGCTGACAGGCATAAAGGCTGGTATACTCATATCAGGGGTATGGAGATTCAGGCCTGAAGTAAAGCTATGGACAAATATGTAGCATGGTGGATAAATTATTGGGCTTTAAGTCAGGAAGACTCATCTTCCTGAATTCAAATCTGGCCTCAGACACTTACTAGCTGTGTGACCCTGGGCAAGTCACTTATCCCTGTTTGTGTCCGTTTTCTCATCAGTCAAATGAGCTGGAGGAAGAAATGGCAGATCACTCCAGTATCTTTGCCAAGGAAACCCCAAATGGGGTCATAAAGAGTTTGACACAACTGAAATGATTCAACAGTAAAGCCATGGGATTGGTTCAATCAGTAAGTACAGGAGTGCTGCTATGTGACCAATACTGAATGAAGAAGAATTATTGGATTGAGAAAATATCATGGATGCATGCATAATATGGATGCATTGAAAATATCATGAATTTAATAATGTAATTGGTGTAGTTCTTAAAAGAGAGAAAGGGAGAGAGAGAAACAGTGAATTCATAGGACTTCATAGATAAGAACATTACTTTGTTAAACGTCATTCCTAAAGAAAACTTTATTGTGTTTCCAAATCCTGCGGAAGGCTTGTTGGCAATATCATTTTTATTGGACAACAGATTTCCCGTAGGCTTCTAAATTGTCTGGACATATGATGGATTTCTGTGTTCGGTGAGCCAGCGAGGCGTTCATGTCCTTTGGCACTGCCAGGGCGTGGGGAATTCCTGGCAAAAGATCCCTCCATTTCACTGTAACTCTGTGACTTCTACCGAGTTCTTGAGGGGAAAGGGTCTAGACTACACAAATTTGGAGGGACCTAGAAGGAAGCTGTGGAACTATTTAAATCTGGACAAACCATGAAGCCAGTGACAAAAAGTGAGTGTGGCAGATTGTATTTACTTCTTTTTTAACATTTAATTTTTGCCTTATTTTTTATCAATTACATGTAAACAAAAATTTTTAACATTTCCTTTTTTCAAATTTCGAATTATAAATTCTTTCCCTGCCTCCCTCACATTGCTGAGAAGGCAAGCAGTTTAATATGTATGATATATGTACAGTCTTGCAAAATATTTCCATATTCATGTTGCAAAAGAAAATGCAGAACCCCTAAAAACCCAAGAATAATAAAGTAAAAAAAATATGATCCAATCTTTATTCAGACTCCAGTTCTTTCTCTGGAGGTAGAGAGCATTTTTCATAAGTCCTTCAGAATTGTTTTGGATCATTGTATTGCTAAGGATAGCTGTCATTCACAGTTTATCATCATACAATATTGCTTTTCCTGTGGGCAGTGTTCTTCTGGTTTTGCTCATTTCACTTTGCATCAGTTCATGTAAGCCTTCACAGATTTTTCTGAAAGCATCCTGCTTGTCATTTCTTATAGTGCAATTGTATTCCATCACAATCTTATACTACAACTTGTTCGGCCATTCCCCAGTTGATGGGCGTCCCTTCAACTTACAATTCTTTGTTATCACACAAAGAGTTGCTATAAATATTTTTGTACATATGGGTCCTTTTAAAGAAAAAAGACTCTCTGGGATACATTCCTGGAAGTGGTATTTCTGGGTCAAAGGGCAAAATTGTATTTATTTCTAGAATTGCACAGTAGTTTCCATAGTTTTCCCTTTCCTTATTTCTGTTTTTAAATTGATGGTTATATCCATTCTGCTTTGATGTTCCATGTACTCTGATAGAGTCTGCAGATGCCCAGATTAAAAGGATAAACTGCTGTTCTGGGATATACCTGTCCGTGATTTCACTATGTTTCTTAAAAGATATTGAATATATAGACTTGATGCTGATGCTAGGTATTTTGGGTAAACCAATCCTCAGATTGTTTGGAAGGAGAGCAGTATGTGGATTGTTGATAGGATAAGCAGTGCTGGGATTCAGTGCACAGTGTCAGAGTGTGTATTTGTGTGTGTGTGTGTGCTTGTGCACGTGTGCATGTGTATGTGTGAAAGAAAAGTAGAATGTATTAATAAGAAATAATGTTTGACAGTGTCTGTAAGAGAATTCATGTGAGCTAAGGATAGAGCTTGTGGTCCCAGTTGTTGTTCTGGACTTTGTTCTGTGTCCTGTTACCAGTTTTGGGGAGCCATGATAAAAATCTAGTAAAAATCTGTATTGCACAGTATATTGGGCAAGTTTCTGAGTTCTCTGTAGTGTCCCCCCAAGAGTAATAGGGGTGGTTAGGGGCACAACCAGAATGGGAGAACAACTTTCTTAGGCAGAATAATTAATAATGTCTGATTTTATATAGTCCTTTAAGCTTTCCAAAGTGCTCTACATATATTTTCTTGTTTGATCTTCACAGCACCCCTGTAAAGTAGGTGCTGTTATTATAACTATTTTGTAGATGAGGATCATGGGGGTTCAGAGGAGATCAGAGTGACTTTCTGAGGTTCACATTTGCTAGTAAGTATCTGGGGCAATGTGTGAACTCAGGAAGCTCTTCTGGGACACTACCCTTGATAGGAAACTCACTACCTTATAAAATGGCCTGTTTCTTTTTTGAACATTTGTAACTAGGTGTTAGAAAGGCCTTCCTTATGCTGAGCCAAATTCTGCCTCCCTGTACCTCTCCATTCCTTGGCCCTAGTTTACTTTCTAGAGTTAAATGGAATCAGTCTTAATTCTCTTTCAGATGATGGCATCCGAAGACACCTCTCTTGTTTCCCTTAAGTCTTTTATGCTCTGAGTAAACCCTTCTTCCTTCATTTGTTCTTCATAGGGCACAGTTATGTGACAATCTCTCCCTCCCCCTAGTATGTGGGCTACTATCTCATGGTTAAGCAAGTATCCTTCTTATATTGCGGCATCTTAATATGGATCACAGTACATCAGATGTGGGCCTATCAAGTTTAGAATGGACTGGGAACATCAGTGTTCAGGACATTAAATTTGTGTAATCAGTGATTGCATTTGCTTTTTTTGGTAGCCATATCACACCATTGAGTTACACTGAGCTTTTAGTCAACTAAACTCCCTAAATCTTTTCACATGAAAGGCAACCAGCTGGAGTTTCATAAATTTGGAGCTTATAGACCCAGATACTAGTTTGATTTCATGTCAGTAAATAATGTACATAGTTGTACAGTAATTCTAAATCATCCAGTCATCTCTCCTGTGGATTGACTATAATGACTTTGTATTCCCAACCTGGCTTTCCTATGTTTCCACCCACTTCTATCCCTCTCCCACCAACACTTTTATACTGCCTCCCCCTGCCAGCAGCAGCAGATTCCCAAAGGTAATGACAAGCAGCAGATTCCTGAAGGTAATGACAAGGAATTTTTAATATTACACTAAAAAAATATAATTAGGAAGGAAGAGATTTTCAGGGAAAACTGTCTTTGATGCATTCCAAAGCCGAATATTAATGACTTAGGGATTGTCTTTTGACAGGGATTTTCCATATCTAGTCCTCACCAAATTTAACATGAATCATTAAGAATTGGCTAGGTAGTACTTTTCACAGGTACTACCTGTAGTCCCTTTAGAAACAAGCAGAAGCCTTTCAGACTGGAGACTAAATGCTCATAATCTTCTTATGGTTCCTTCTTATTATTGAGAACTGCCCAGAAAATACCCCCATCTGGTCACACAAGGAAATCAAGTAATTAATGCAGTGAGTGATGGATAGTGCCCTAAAGTTTAAATGTTTTAGGAGGATCTATCTTATTAACACTTTAAAACATGGGAGAATAATATCATTAATTTTGATTAATTCATTTGCTCTTAATATAGCTTTTAATTTGTAATTCTATGTGAATTACAATGTAATTTGGCATTAATTATACTAAATTGACTATAAGTCAGCCAATCACAATGGGAAATTACTCACA